>JAJLVI010000004.1:0-421755 GCA_030570195.1 Pichia exigua
ATGCTGGTAAGGAAACTGTTAAAAAGTATGATAAAGAAGGATGTAACAATAAAGATTGCCATCAATGTATGAAAATGAATATACAAAGCCATAAGGCATTTAGAGGTAGCCCAGAAAAATACAAAGTAGACACTCCGTTTCATAAGGTCCATGGAGATTTATGTATAGTACAAGATGGAACAGGAAATGGATACGGTTCTACATCACCTTATTTATTAGTCTTAGTTGATGAATTCACAGATTTAAATACGTTGATTTTCCAAAGAAAAAGAATTTGACTGGAAAATGCTTATCCTACTATATCGCATTGGTTAAAAATTTCTGGGGATACCACATACGTTATTTCGCAACAGATAAAGAAAAAGAGTTTATTGGAGGCGAATCGTTGGAAATCATTTTATCATCAGGCATTCGATTAACAACTACATCAGGTTATTCATCAAAAAGTAACGGAAAAGTAGAAAAATTAAACCAAGATTTATTGAGAAGAGTTCGACCTACCTTAGCACAATCAGGATTAACATTAGGTTTTTGGCAATATGCTACTACACATATTATAGAAATTATGAACAGAAAACCATTAGAAAAATTAGACAATACCTCCCCACTATATTACCTTATGAATAAATAGGTGGTGAAAGTCAAATAAAAGAAATCTCACCAGCCAGTTTTGGATCACTAGTAATCGTAAAAATACCACAAGTTGGCAAATTAGGCGGTAGAGGTATTGAAGGTGCTTATTTAGGTATTAGTAACTCAGTTTTAGGTGGATACACCGTATGGATTCCCACCAAACTAGAGAAAATCAAAATTGGAAAAGGTTTAATGGATTGCGGAAGAATCTTAGACACTAAAGATATAGTTTTCATGGATGGTTATTTTATGGATTGGTTTAGAAATAATACAAATTTCAATATTCATATCGAATATGAAAATCTTTCCTTCCAAAATAATCAGCTTGATCTGGGTAACCTTGAACAAACACATGAATCAAATGAGGATAATGATATCACTGAAAAGATTGAAGATAAAACAATTCACCAAAATGAGAAAATTGGGGAAATAAATGTTGATAATGCATCACCTTATCCGCATAATTACAAAGAACCAGTAAATGTCACGGTTCATAACCACATTCATAACAGCCAGCCAGATAAATTAAATTATCAAATGGTGACAGATATAAACACTTCAAAACAAAATGTACTTCCCGAGAATATGCATGATGCATACAGTTTTCAAAATGTTTTCAATGGTGGTGGTGCTGCTACAAATAATCATACATCCTTCACTCCAATATACGGAAATTTTATGGATTCTAATTCTTTAGGTGGTGAAAATGATGGTGTTAGTAATTATAACCATCATAATACAAATAATGAGGAATTAAATGAAGATTCCATTTTACTTAGTAGTACAAAATTAGATGAATCAAAATACGATGAACTATTAGAAAATCACAAACACAACTTAAAAAATACCATTAACGATTTTGAAAACAAAATAAAGTCTTTGGAAGAACAAGTAAAGAAATTAGAATCAGAAGAAGGTGATACTACCATCATTGAGCAAACCGAGGATAAATTAGAAGATGTAAGAAAAGAGTACACCAAAAACTTGGATATCTTAAGAAAGATAGAAGAAAAGTTTATAAACAATCAGAAAAACTAGAATCCATTGAAAATAAGATCAAAGATGATACTAATGATAATAACAAAATCTTATTTGAAAGTATGGTCAAGAATCGAAAAGTCATACAACGCGACGTCGAGGATTATATTAAGAAGAAAGACTCAGAAATACATAATGATATCAATAACAAGACTGCTGAGATTGCACAAACTATGCAAAACAATACAAATGAGTTGAGCAAAGTTGTGATAGATAACAAGGCTACCTTACAAAATGATATTAACAATCTGAAATCGGATTATAATAAAATTGAAGAAGAGATTGTCAAAAATAGAGATCTTATATTATCACAAGTATAAGATACAATAAACGGTCAACTCGGAAATGTCGTTAATGCACACATTGATAATCGTATACAGGAAGTATTCGGTAAAATGGAAGTTAATAATGAAGATATTAATCCGCGTGAAGAACTTAATCCTAAGATACAAGAAAGCATTTCTAATAATCTAAAAGAAGCAATTAATGATGATCACCAAAAAGGCGATAACACAAATAATGGTATGATGAACAAAATTGACAACATGACAACTGAAAAATCATATCACCCATACAAAATACCAACTAACGAAAGATACCATCTGAGAAGGAATGCTCGTTCTAACTATAGAACCGGGGGTAAACCATTTAACAAATACTCATTAAACGCATTGAAGAATCAATTCAAAGATCTAAAAATTAGAACCACAAATACAATTCTGATACCTAACATTAATTTGAAGGAAACTGAGATTAGAAATAGTTGCTGGAGAATTAACAACGTTAAATTAAAACAAGCTTTAGCATCTGAAGATAACGATAAATGGATTGATGCAATGAAAAAAAGAATATGAAAATTTGAAAATGCATGAAACTTGGGATATAAAGCCAAAAGAAATTGTTTCAAGGTATGATAGATTAAGAGTTGTAAAGACAATGTGGGTGTTAACTGTTAAGAGGAATAATACTTTTAAGGCGAGATTAGTCGCTAGAGGTGACACTCAACCGGCCAATACATATAATGAAACCTATGCATCAACATTGAGTTATGAATCATTAAGAATCATTTTAGCTGAAGCCGCTTTATCAAATTTCGAATTACAATTCATGGATATATCTAATGCATATGTAAACGCAGATATCGACACGGACATATTCATTCAACTACCTGCCGAAACACCTTTCATAAAAGTCAAGAATTATGATGGACATAGAATATATGCTCACAAGCTATTAAAATCATTATACGGATTAAAACAATCAGGAAGGAACTGGCAAATATTGTTAGAAGATATTTTAACAAGGTTGGGCTTTGAAAAATGGGTAGACGTTGAATGTATCATGAGAAAAAGAAACAAAAATGGTAAAGTGGTAGTATTAATAGGTTACTTCGTGGATGACCTTGTTATTGCTGGTATGAAAAACGAAGTGATCAATACGATGGAGGGCATCAAGAAAAATTTTAAATGTACGGTTACAGATTTTGATGAAGATGGAAATAAAAATATTCTAGGGATTGATATTAAAATAAAAGATAATAGAATAGAATTAAACCAATCCAAATATATCGAAAAGTTAGGTGAAAGATTTAACATTGAAAAGAAAAACTACCTTACCCCACTGGAACCACGTTTTTATTTCATGCCATGGCACAAAGACCTAGATTTAAATCTAACTGAATTAAATAATAGAATAAAATGGTTGAGACAATTAATCGGAGGGTTACTATTTGTAGCTGGTGCCACAAGACCAGATATCCAGTATGCAGTCAACTACATTGCAAGGTATGTATTAATACCTCATAATGAGATCATAGAACAAGCTAAAAGAATACTAAAGTATTTACTAGATACGGCTGATCTAAAAATTGTGTTTAGAACAACTAATAATAACTTACCTTTAGTTGGTTACAGTGATGCTGATTGGTCAGGTGATAAATCCGATTATATATCAATCAAATCTTCGTTATTCATGTATGGTGATGGTCCTATCTCGTGGAAATCTAAGAAGGGAAAGGTCTGCCAGGGTTCTGCAGATTCAGAATTATTGAGTTTCATACAGACTGCGAATATAAGTGTCAAACTTAGAAGAATTCTAAAATTCGTATACGGAAAAGAAGAAAAAGATAATAGTATGGAGAGTACTCTCATATTCTGTGACAACAATGCCATGTTAGATATTATACATCAAGGAAGTGTATCTCAGAGGACATGCTATTTAGGACAAGAAGCATATGTCGCTTTTCAGTATATAAATGACGGAATAGTTGATGCGAGAAAAATTGATACCGCGTATGAACTGGCAGATATTGGTACAAAGCCAATAAACGGTAAAACAATGAGGGTATTAAGATCATATTTATTGAGGAGGTAAGATAAACAGTAGTTGATAAGGTGGTGTGTTAGCGTTGGGACCCAAAATTGGCCAATGCGTATTAGGTAATCAACAATGTTTACTACATATGAAAGTCGAGTTCGATCGAGAAATTTTTCAGTAAAAATTTCACTTATGTTAAAAAGAAAGAACTTTATAAGAACTTTTATAATATTGTAGCATAACTACGCTCTAAAAATCTAAATTTCAAACTAACCCTGAAATTCCAGAGTTCCAGTGCACCCAAGAAAACCAGCAATCCTCAATCGTAGGAAACACTACCTCATAAGATCACGATCTTCATAGGCCACCTATGATCCGTAACCCGATCACCCTTCCGGTGACCCATGAATCGCATGACCTGTTACTCAAACTAGTGTTACACTACATTGCCGATTTCCACTTAAATGCACCCAACTTCCGTAATTTCTATAGTTGTTTACTAATTTAGATATTTTCCTTTAACAGTAAAATTCGGTTTTACAAATTGCGCTAAACGAGCATGTTTATCATGACACAATATCGCACATTTTTTTATATATGTATCGGACTTTTTTTATTTTTAGTTTTTTTTAGTTTTTTTTTGTTTTTGTTTTTTTACAATATTTTTCATATTAAAACCTTCTTCTCTTTCTTTTCATCAGTCATTCATTTCATCATCATGAATTGTAATATATGGGGATGTGATTTATCGTCACCTCTAATATCACCCATATCAAATGCATTATCTCCATGTTTTATATCTTTCTTATTTTTACTATTAACCATAATTACTTCAGTAACAGGTTGTTTCCAATTAATCAAATTTATCAAATTTACTAAAACTATTGGTAATTTGATTAATCTTTCATATCATTCATATTTAAAATATTCCCTAATCTTACTAGATTTTTTATTATTCACTTATGTTTTCATCATATCGTCATCACCTTCCTCATCTTTATTAACTTTGCAAAAAATTTCCTACCTTGCATCAGTCTTCCAAATATTATTTGTTATTTTACCATTGCATTTGATCGAAAATTCAAAATCTAATATACCAACTGCAACTTTATTATTCTATTGGCCTTTAAAATCCTTAATTATACTTTCTATATTTATACAACAATTATTAACTAATGATTTAAATCATAAAATAATACCCAATAATCTAAATTCATCACTATTCACCATCTTACTAATTGAAAGTTGTATATTCATAACGGAATATTTCCTTTATAAACCATCAAATGAATTAGTCGATTATTATATGAAAACCAATGCTTTAAAGCTTTTAAATCATGATGTTTTCTCAAATTTAACATTCTCTTGGATGAATAGTTTATTAAATTTAGCACAAGATAAAGGTGGATTAGAGCAAAATGATTTACCTCCACCACCTGAAAATATTTCAACTCATTACAATGCTCCAATACTAGAATATTATTGGAATGAACAATTAAAATTAGGTAAATCTTCCTCTTTATTAATTGCATTAATTAAAACTTTCGGTTTGGCTGTTTTAAATTCTTTAATTTTTGATATGTTGGAATCAATAGTTTCTTTTATTCAACCTCAATTATTAAGGAAATTAATTCAGTTCTTTAATCAAGATAATAATGAAAAAAATCCTCTTATTATTAAAGGTTTAACAATTTCCATTTTAATCTTTTTAACTAATTTAATTAATGTTTCACTCTATAATAGATATATCATTTTAACAGCTGAAGTTTCTCAAGGTTGTAAAGCGGCATTAATGAATTTAATTTACAATAAATCAATGAAATTATCCTTAGTTGAAAGAAATAATCGTTCAACTGGCGATATTATTAATCATATGTCAATTGATATAACAAGAATTGAATCCTTAGCTTCTTATGTCCAAACCATGGTTAGTGCTCCAACTAGATTAATTTTATGTTTATGGTCTTTATATTGGTTATTAGGTAATTCAACTTTTATGGGCATTTTAACCATGTTTATAATGATACCACTAAATACAATCTTAGTTAAATCTTTAAGATCTTATCATAAAACTCAAATGAAATTGAAAGATGAAAGAACTAATTTTGTATCTGAAATTTTAATGAATATTAAAAGTATTAAATTATATGCATGGGAAGATTCAATTTTATTAAATCTAAAAAAATTAAGAAATGACAATGAATTGAAAAATTTAAATAAAATTGGTATTTTATCAGCCGGTATAAATTTTGCTTGGACTTGTGTACCATTTTTAGTTTCATGCTCAACTTTTACAATGTTTGCAATAATTTCTAAAATTCCCTTATCTCCAGAAATTGTCTTCCCCGCTTTATCATTATTTGATTTATTATCCGATCCTATCTTTGCAATACCTTCATTAATTACAGCTTTAATTGAATGTAATGTTTCATTAAATAGATTAATTTCATTCTTGAAAGCTGATGAAATTAATGAAAACTTAATTCTCAAGTTACCACCAATTAAAGAAATTGGTAAATCTACAGTTAATATTCAAAATGCAACTTTTTTATGGAGTAAACCAATCAATGATCCCTTAGATTTAGAATCTGAAATTGAAGGTACAAAATTACCTGCTTTGAAAAATATCAATTTTAATGCAAATAAAGGTGAATTAACATGTATTTTAGGTAAAGTTGGATCCGGTAAATCCACATTTTTAAAATGCTTATTAGGTGAATTAACAATGATTAAGGCAAATCCTAATTTGGAAAATCATATCAAAATTTGTGGTTCAATTGCTTATTGTTCACAAATTCCATGGATTATAAATTCAAGTTTCAAAGATAATATCTTGTTTGGTCATAAATTTGATAAGGAATTTTATAATAAAACAATCCAGGTTTGTCAATTATTACCAGATTTGGAAATCTTACCTGATGGTGATGAAACTTTAGTTGGTGAAAAAGGTATTAGTTTATCAGGTGGTCAAAAGGCAAGACTATCATTAGCTAGAGCTATTTATACTAGATCTGATGTTTATTTATTTGATGATGTTTTAAGTGCCGTTGATGCACATGTTGGTCAACAAATAATTAACCAAGTGTTAGGTAAAAATGGAATTTTAAAATCTAAAACTAAAATTTTATGTACTAATTCAATCAAAGTTTTAAATCATTCCTCAAATGTTTATTTATTAAAAGATAATACTTTCATTGAATTTGGCTTAACTAAGAAATTACTTAATGATGAATATAGTCAATTATATAAAATTGTTAAAGATCATGGTTTAACAAATGATGATGATATTGAAAAGGAAAATCATAAACCAAATACCATTACTACTACTGCTACTACTACTACTACTACTACTACTACTACCAACTCTAATGATTCACATGATTCATTAATAGAAGGTGAATTTCAAGGTATTGAACCATTGGGTATTAATGTTGATGAAACTATAGGTGAAGAATTAATCAGATTTGATAAAAAGGAAAACGATGATAATGATTTAATATCTACATTAAGGGCTGCAAGTATTGAATCTTTTAAACAACTTGATTTTTTAAATGATAATATTGATAGAAAAATGATTCAAACCGAAGAAAAAAAACAAGAGGGTAAAGTTAAATTTTCAACATTTAAACAATACGCAAAAGCATGTTCATATTCTGGAATTTTTATCACTTTATCTTTAGTTATTGTAACTGTTGGTATGTCAATTGCTAGTAATTATTGGTTAATGTATTGGTCTGAAAATAATATCAAGGAAGGTTCAAACAAAGATATTTTTAAATATGTTGGAATTTATGCATTATTAGGTATCGGTTCAGGATTTTTTACATTAATTAGAGCCATGTGTATGTGGACTTTATGTTCAATTCGTGCATCAAAAAAATTACATTATGATATGGCAAAGGCAGTTATTAATTCACCATTACAATTTTTTGAAACTACTCCATTAGGTAGAATTATTAATAGATTTAGTCAAGATATGAGTAAAGTTGATAATGCATTACCAAGAGTTTTTAGTGCACTATTTAGTTCAATGATCAAAACTTTATTAACTATTATTATAATTGGTTATAATATGCCAACTTTTATTCTTATAATTATACTACTTTCATTTATTTATAATTATTATCAAAGATTTTATATTACAACAATTAGAGATTTGAAAAGAATTGTTAGTATTTCAAAGAGTCCAATATTTGCATTGATTCAAGAAAGTTTGAATGGTCGTGAAACTATTAGAGCTTATGGGCAAGTTAAGAGATTTTCATATTTAAATTCTTCAAATATTGATAATAATCAAATTTCATCTTATTGTATGAAATCAACAAATAGATGGTTATCAACAAGACTTCAATTTATTGGTTCAATTATTACATTATCAACATCATTATTAGCATTAAGTTCATTATATTCCAAAAATAGAATGAGTGCAGGTTTAATTGGTTTAATTATGAGTTATTCAATTAGAATTACATCATCATTAAGTTTCATCGTTAGAAGATCCGTTGAAATTGAATCTGATGTTGTTTGCTGTGAAAGAATATTTGAATATTGTAAATTAAAACCTGAAATTGATGAAGATTTAATTAAAGATAGATTAATTAATCCACCAATTAATTGGCCAAATCAAGGTAAAATTAAATTTGATAATTATTCAACTAGATATAGAGAAAATTTAGAACCAATTTTGAAAAATATTTCATTTTCTATCAAGTCAAAGGAAAAAATTGGTATTGTTGGTAGAACAGGTGCTGGTAAATCGTCATTAGTTTTATCAATTTTTAGATTAATAGAACCAATTAATGGTCATATTGAAATTGATGATATTAATACATCCAATTTGAAATTAAAAGATTTAAGAAAGAATTTATCAATTATACCACAAGATGCTCAATGTATTGAAGGTACAATTAGATACAATTTAGATCCATTGAATCAATATAATGATGACGAAATTTGGGATGCTTTAAAAATGTCAAGATTAGAAGATCATATAAAATCAATGTCAATTGATCAACATTTACAAGATAATCCATTGAATAGTAAAATTAGTGAAAGTGGTAGTAATTTATCAGTCGGTCAAAGACAATTAATTTGTTTAGCTAGAGTTTTATTGAAAACTCAATTAAATGATCATGTTCAATCAAATAAAATTTTAATTCTTGATGAAGCTACCTCAAGTATCGATACAGAAACTGATAACGTCATTCAACAAACAATTAGATCACGTTGTAATCATCTTACAATTTTAACAATTGCTCACAGATTAAATACAATTATGGATAGTGATAAAATTTTAGTTTTAGATAAGGGTGAAATTGCTGAATTTGATGCACCTTCAAATTTATTATCAAATCCAAACTCTTTCTTTTACAAAATGTGTGTTGATGGTGGTTTTATACCAAGATCCGAATAAAAAAATCTTCGGATTAATTTCGGTTGTTAAAAAGGAGTTTATCCGTATTTATGATGTTTTCAGAAGACTAACACAAAAACAAAAAAAAAAAAAAAAAAAAAAAACACAATTTTTATTGAAGTGTGTGTATATGTTAACTTATTACATAACTTAATTTGTTTATATTTCCATTAAATGTATGTTAACTTTGATATGCGCTGTTTATATAGAATTTAGACTCAAAAAGATTGTTGCTTTGCAATTATGTAACAAAACATATTCCTTTCCATTATTTTGTAACTTATTTCAAATAAAAGAACCCCGAATTATCTAATTAAGATAAGTCTAAAAACGCCGTGTCCATACGTCAATATACGTTTCAATTCACCCAAATAACATTTGTACTTAAAAATGTCTCAATTATCATTTAGTCCAAATTGTAGATATCATCAAGTGCTGTAATCAAGCATGATATTGTACCAGTTTGTGCTTCAAAAATGGGTTTGATTGTACCCAATTTCTCATTCGATACACCTCAATGTTATCTCCCGCAAATATACCCTTTAATCAGATTTATGTATATTGTTTGTTTCGGTTTTGTTTTGTTGTATTTTTATATATAGTTAAATAAATTTTGAAAAAGACCAAACAATTTAATGGATTAGACGTTAATTTTGTAAATTTTAGACCGTAATTGTTGTATAATGAATTACAATCTAATATTTTTAAGCAATATAAACCTCTTTTTGAATGAACCACTGTTTGTAATTTCATTAGAAAACGCAGATAAAAAATATCATATTCCATTCAATTTATAGTTGATAAAAGATAAAATATAGAGAACGATTAGATCATCATATAAAAAGTTATTTGCTTGACTCTGATTTTGCTATTTGAATACAATAATCTTATGAGGCTTAATTGAGTATTTAAACCTGTACATTGTTGCAGGTTTTTTGTTGAATTTAGTTTTGAGTAATTACCATTTTGTCAGTCAGTATTTCTAGTCTTCAAAATCATATATTTGTATAATTTCATAAAGTTTAACCGTTTATTTTATTCATTCATTCTAATCTTCAAAAAAAAAAAATATAACTAAACATCCATCATGATTTTAATTTATCACAATAAACAATAATGAAAATTGATTCTTGGAATATAACTTTTTTTTTGTCTTTATCTTTTTTACTTGTTATTCAAGCAATTTGCCTTTAATTTATTGCAACAATTTTGGATAAAAATATAGTTATTTCCCAAGCATTCATATTTTTTTTTGGTAAAATTGAAAAGTTGGATACAATTTTAAATTAAGAATCGTGATATGAATATTCTTTTAACCTGTTAAGAATGAAGGCTTATTTCACACTAAATTCACAAGTTTGAAAATAAAAAACAATAAACTAGAATGTTACACTTTGATATATAACATAATAAGTGGTGTTAAAAAAAAGAGTATGAATTATCATGTTTAAAATTACAGAAGTGCACTTACAACCTGCCTGGAAAACTAATTTCAAAAGCTAATCTGGCCTTCTTTTTATGCGTAGAACCCTTTGAATTCTTTTCACGGCCTCTTATGAACATCTTGACTTGACCATCATCCATATCTTTGATGTCATCAAAAGTTTTAATTCCACATGTTGTATCACCTAGTTGGAAAAGACCAGTGACCAAAAGGCTGGTTTGAAATTCCTTATTCAAACAAAGATTCTACTTTTCAGTTATTTTCTTATCAAATTTAGTAGTAGTATTGACATCTAAGTCATCGTTAGTATTTGCAAAGCCATTAGTTTCAAACAAGAAAGTTGTTTGCTATATGGAGTGTTAGCCGAAATTCTTATTACACATAACAATTAGACAACCTGTTAGCTCTACATTTCAAAAAAAAAAACACCTTAGTATTTTTGAGTTTCCCTATCAAAACCTCTCGTTACCCTTTGATATGTTGCAAGTTTCTTTCTGTTCTTGCTGAAAACGTACTGCCACTGAAAGTTTCAACTTCAGCCTTTTTTTCCCCACGAATTTCAAACAATAAGCTGATGTTTATTCCGAAAAAAACGAGAAAACACAATGTCAGCCTTTCGGATTAATCTCTCCACATTCTGATTTTTGATTTTTCAATCTTGGACGTGCAATTTCTGATATGTATAAAAGGTGACCCTGTTTGCACCACTTTTCATGCCATTGCGTCTTTTCTTTTTCTTTTGTCCTCTTTACTCCCCTTTCTTTTGTCTCTACTATAACTCTCACGTTTCTTCTTGTTAGTTATATATAATAATAACAAAAAGAATGACTACTGTTATCTGTGATAAAATTTCAAAAAGCTTACAAACTATCGAAAACGAATTTTGGCTTCCAACCGATACGTTACATTCAATCATCGACTATTTTATCTCTGAATTAAACCGTGGTTTACAGGATGGTACAGACCCATATGGTATTCCAATGAATGTGGCTTGGGTAATGGAATATCCAACTGGTGATGAAACTGGTGACTATTTAGCTTTAGATCTTGGTGGTACCAATTTAAGAGTTGTTATGGTTCATTTACATGGTAATGGTAAATTAGAGACCGATCAGGAATTTTATAAGTTACCTCATGGCATTAGAACTATTAACGATAGAAATGTTTTGTTCAATTTCATGGCTGAATGTTTAGAAAAATTCTTAATTGCAAAACATCCAAACGGAATACCAGAAGATAGTTTATTTCCATTAGGTTTTACGTTTTCATATCCAGCAACCCAAAGTAAAATTGATTCGGGTGTTTTACAAAGATGGACCAAAGGATTTGATATACCTGGTGTTGAAGGTGAAGATGTTGTTCCACTATTAATGGAAAAGATTATTGAAAGAAATTTACCAATTAAAGTTGTTGCTTTAATTAACGATACTTCAGGTGCATTAGTTGCATCAAGATATGTGGATCCATTAACTGTTATGGGATGTATTTTTGGTACTGGTGTTAATGGTGCATATTATGAAACTGTTGATCAAATTATCAAACTTAAAGGTAAATTACCAAAAGATATCCCAGATGATTCATTAATGCTGATTAATTGTGAATATGGTTCATTTGATAATCATCATAAAGTTATCCCACGTACAAAGTATGATATTCAAATAGATGAATTATCTCCAAGACCTGGTCAACAAACATTTGAGAAAATGACTGCTGGTTTCTATTTAGGTGATTTGATGAGATTAGTGTTATTAGATCAATATAACCAAGGTGTTTTATTTAGTAATGGTGATGATGAATTTATCAAATTATTGAATACTGAAAATTGTATTGATGCCTCATTTCTGTCATTTTTAGAATCTGATGAAACCAATGATTTATCACTATGTAAAGAAACATTTGCAAAACACTTAAACCACTTTAATGCATCTTATGAAGAATGCCATTTTGCTAAGAAAGTTGCTCAATTTATTGGTACAAGAGCTGCAAGATTATCAATTTGTGGTATTTCAGCTGCATGTAAAAAGAGAGGTTATAACAATTGTCATATTGCAGCTGATGGTTCAGTTTACTTGAAATATCCAAACTTTCCACAACGTGCTGCAAATGCTTTAGCTGATGTTTTCGGTTGGGGTAGAGATTTACCTTATGACCAACATCCAATTAAAATTGTTAAAGCAGAAGATGGTTCTGGTGTAGGAGCTGCAGTTATTGCTGCACTTTCACACAAGAGACAACAGCAAGGTCTTTCATTGGGTCTTGAAAATTGATGTAAACTTTTCCTTTTTTTGTAATTTAGTTTGAGAACTCTAATGATATATTTTTATGTTGATAAGTCAGAAAAACGGTCATGAAACCGTTTTTTTCTGGAGGGAAATTCTTGCGCCATTTTTATCGATTTTGTTGATAAACAAGAAGTTATTTACTTCCATAACTAGTTCTCACACCAATGTCAAAATCAGATACACTAAAAGACATAGTACTCGCAAAAAATATTTTGTCAATTTCATCTCATGTGGTTCATGGTCATGTAGGAAATGATGCGATACAATTTCCATTAAATTTAAGAAATTGGAATGTTGATTGCATCCATACAACTAATTTATCAGCACATCCAGGATACGGTGCACTAAAAAGTGTGGAAATTAATCCAAATTCCATTAATGATATATTCCAAGGCTTGAAGGATATATCATTAGATAATGAATATGATGTAGCTCTTGTTGGATATATCGGAACCAAACAAATTTTTCAAACTGTTTGGAATGATATATTATTAAGTTTTAAGAATCGTAATGATTTAATAATTATTATGGATCCTGTTATGGGGGATAACGGCAAAGTTTATGTTGATCAAAAAATAGTTGATTCATATTTAGATCTACTGGGTAAGAACGAAATTTTCATAGATTTACTTACACCTAATCAATTTGAAATGGAGATTTTATCAGGTATAAAAATAGTTTCTTGGGATTCATTATTAAATGCACTGGATGTCTTTTGTAATAAATATCCTAAAGTAAGGAATATTGTCATAACATCTGTTTTACTGAATGACGAAATGTTTTGTATTGGCGCAAGTGAAGGTAGAGTATTCTATTATAAAGTTAGACAAGTCAATGCAATTTTTTCAGGATCCGGTGATTTATTTTTGGGTCTCTTAACAGATGAATTTGTTAGAAGCGATAGAAATTTGATCAAGTCACTAGGTGTAACCATTCAAATCGTTGAAAATGTATTGAAGTTAAGCTATATATTAGCTAAAAATGAGAATGTTCTAAAAAAACATATAAATGGGAAACCGTATATACCAACTTTAAAACTTATTGAAAGCAAACATGTATTATTATCAGACCCTGATCCATTAGAAATAGTATTTTTGAATTAAAGTTATAAAAATTTATAAAAATAAAAGTTTCAAACCGTTTCGGTAGTATTTAGGAGTGTTTCTGGTGATACCTGTTCTTCTTCGTTATCTGGAGTTACTGTAGCTTTAGATTTACTTTTTTTCATATTTTTTCTTGCAGTGATAATCAAATCCGAAAATTGTTCTTTATTTTTACTATTCCAGTCATCATCTTCAACTTTCTGTCTTTTGATTGTTTGTTGATCACAATTTATTGGTGGTGAACTTCGATGATTATTGTTGATGTTATTATTACTTATTAAAGAATCCCATTTTTTTAATCTATCAATCAATACTCTATTATCTACAGGATTTATTGAATCCAAATTGGCGTTATATAAATTAATAAATTCTCTGAAACGGTTTTCTAATTGAACTCTTGTTCCGTTTGTTGGTATATTCAGATTATTCATTTTTTCCTTTAGTTTTGAAGTTGCTAATGACGTATCTAAATTAGGTAATCGTTGTTTATTGCTGAATGATAATGGTTGCAACTGGTTACTAGATTTATGTTGTGGTTTTTTAGTTGAAGAATTACTGAAAAATCCATGAATTGATTTTGTTGGATTTTTTGGCTGGGTAGGACTTTGTAAGCATTTATCAATATGTGAATTTTGAAGTTCATCTAACGTCATAAAAACTCCACAGACTGGACACTCAGCCAGATTATCATCCGATTGATGTGACGGTATAGAATTTGACTCATTCACTTGAATATCATCATTCAAATGATATTCTTCATCTTGTGAATCGTTAATTTCATCAATTTGTAATTTCTCCATTAAACTTGATCTATTAGAAGTAAACCAATGTATTACATTATCTAATAACAAGATCTTCCTTAACCCACTTTCATAAGTCTCAACTTGACAAATGGGACATTTATTATTTTCAGAAATAGTTCTTCGAATACACATAGAACAAAATATATGACCACATGTAGTTAAAACTGGAGCTTTCAAAAAATCCTTACAAATTTGACATCTTAAAGAATCATCTAAATCCTCTAAACTTGGAAACTTTGTCTCTTTCCAATCACTTGGGTCAGAAACATCATCAAAAATATCCGAGATCAATCCTTTTGACATTCGTTGATATTATACATGTTATTTACAGGAAGAAAATAATACCTATGAGGTGAAAAATTTAATCTAATTAGATTGATGATTACGCGTTTAACCTTTAACTGGCTTATTTTCAAGCTCTGTAACCTTTTCTTTAGGTAATACTTCTCTTGCCCAGTCAGGAAGACGTGCTGTAAAGGACCATACCGGTTCTTCTTTATCTTTAGGATGATACGTGTATTCCAATGCATGCAAACACATTGGTGGATTTGGATTCATGTTATTAAATGTGATATGGTGACAGTTTGAACATTGACTTTCATAGTCCCAAGTATCTGCACGTTTTTCTAGTTGTAATTGGTATTCGTTTCTTAACTTTGCGAATTCTTTAGCAGTAGGTGGTTTAGGGGTTTTCTCTTTGAGAATACCATGAAAACCATATAATGGATCATTGACAATATTGAACCCCCAAAATTTAATATGTTGTCTAATTTGATGTTTCCTACCAGTAAATATGTTACACAGGATAAGAGTGGTATCTGATATTTGATCGTAAAAAATTGGTTGAAATTCAGTTTTAGCGTATACTGGTTTACCAACACCACCATTTTCATATCTTTTAGCAAGATCAATTTCAATGACCGGGTGTTTGGAAATTCTTAAATGTTTGCCAAATGATCCATGCACTTTAATCAGATATTTTTTTGTAATGTCTTTTTTAGCTTCAATTAATTTATTATATTCTACATTTTTTGTAGGGTTTTTTGCAAATATAACAATACCACTTGTATCCTTGTCAATCCTATGACAGGTCCATAAATTTGACTTGTATTCAAGAGTTTCCGGGTCAATACTAGTTTCAAATTTTGAATTCCCGTAACCTTTTGAAGATAAAATGTATTGTAGTGTATTGAATTTATATGCCATGCCAGAGGGATGTACAGGTACGCCTGGAGGTTTATTTACAACCAATGTTTGACTATCTTCATAAATAACATCAATGTCATCAATTGTAGGGATTTTTAATTCATGAATACAAGCATAATTTGCAATTATATCATTTGTTTGTAATTCAAAATCAAATAATTCAATACCTTGAATTTTTTTATAATCATCTAAACTTATATCTTGCATCCTCTTCTTTTTTGAATTTTTAGTATTTGGATCTAATGGTCTTAGAATCCATAATTTGTTATCATTTATTTGAGATTCATAAAAAGCTAAATTTCTACCAATAAAAGAATGCTTAAAATAATCTAAAACTGTCAATTTATCATTCTTCTTGTGGATTTTACCAACAGTTGTATATACTAGTCGTTCATAAGGTTCAACATGTTGATATCCATCTTTTTTATAAAAAATTGGTGCATTTGGTTTCGGTGAAACTTTTAAAATACTATCAGGTATTTTTCTGGTTCTAGCCCTTTGCAAAGTTTTAACATTTTCTTTGACTTTAAAAAGTCTACTAGGAACTGCCGTTGACTGATATCGAGTGAATAAGATGTTATTTAGCCTATACATGTGATGTTTTACAAAAAAAAAAGTCATTCCTGAAAGAATAAAAATGAAAAGTAGGCGAAATATCGCTTCATAGAATATTCATTACAAAGGGCTTCATTTACACATAATTAAATATATACATATACATTTACCAAAGACGTTCTAAGGTACCACCACTACCTGTACCATTTTTATTCTTAAAATGCATTAAGGCACCAACAATTTTCATCATTCTTGTATGATCTAATTCAACTTCTGCATCAAAAGTAATACGTCCACTACCTGGCTCAATTCTATGTAAAATTTCATTGACGACTTTAACTGTTGCTCTGATTTTAATTCTATAATCAACTTCTTTAATAAACACACTATCTTGTTCAGGATCTTCATCGACTTCACCATTTAATTTTGCCTTCAACGGTTGAATATATTTATTAATATTTGTTGGTAATGAAGGTGTTTCGATTTCTCTATATTTTATAGTTGGTCTAAACCAAGATTTCCGGAAATCTAACTCAATACCTTCAACGGCTAATTTATTATATTCAATTCTAACATCAAAAGATTCATACTCTCCTAATGTAATTGGTAATCCAAAATACTCTCTTATTTCATGATTTATGTTTAATCTTCTTGAAAGAAGATGCTTTGCCACATCTTTTAGCATTTCAACGTCAACATTTGAAAAGCCTTCAGCATCTGCCAATGGAACTGATGAATTAATCCATAATGGAAAGAACACAGGTCTATTATTAACAGTTTCATAAATAATATATCCCGACCCAACTATTAAAAATGGTATAAACACAACTGATAATTTGAGTAATGGAATCCACCATGGAGATTTATATGTTATTTGTTTTGGTTGTGAAAGATCAGAACCATCAGCTGATCCATTTTGGATTTTCTCACGTTCTGAATCGGATAGTTGATTTTGTGGTAACGGTCTTGAACTACGAAATGATGGTGGTAAGTTTAATCTATTTTTATTGACACTATTTTTAATAATATTTGGTTTATGCGTCTTGTCTGATTTCAAATCTGATAATAAATGTGACGAAATTGAAAATGAACGCGTTAAAGGATGAACCAAACTTTGATGTGCCAAAACTGGTATGAATTGTCTCGTTATAACTGATGACATTGTTAGTGTTTGACGATTTGGAAAAAAATAGAGTGATTTCTGACATTTCAGTTGTGATTTTACATTTATTGAATCAAATTAGAAGAAAACTGATTTTAGTTTTTAGCGAGAGGGTGAAAGTGAAGAGAGAAGAGAAGTATCTTGAAATTGACCAAACTTGTTTCTGCCGTAATTAGCTACATAAACGATGTCTGGGAATACAACTATAACAAGTGGACTGAAGAAACTGAAACTTGCTGAAAAGGTTGAAACGAAAATTTTACCAAAGGATGATTGGGCCAAGATAGATGCATGGGTTGATGATGAATTTGATGCTAATCAATTATTACAAGAGTCTAATCAACAAGTAGCTGATGACGAGGAATGGGAAGATACTGCTAGCGAAGAAGACGTTGCTTTTAAGATAAAGAAGAACGAAGTAGATAATTGGAGAAAGACAACACATTTGCATGATAACTCAAGTAAGGATAAACCCAAATATAATTATAGGGACAATTGCAAGGATAAACTCAAAAATAATCATAATCACAGAGACAAGCATATAGAAAATTATGACCACAGAGATAAACCCAGAACTAAACATTCCAATACTTATAGGGATAACCAGACCGGTAGTCACAAAGACGATGCGCTTTACAGAAATCAAAAAGGTTACGGAACTACTAAAGACAATACAGATAATCTAAAAAATAACGCTCTTTTTAAAAGATTAGATCTTCCTAAAGAACCCAAAAAATTGAGAGAAAAAAAGGATCATACAGTTTCGAGTGAACAAAGAATAAACGATTCAGCAAAATTGAAACCAACTGCAGATGAAGAACTACAATCAATTAGAAAATCTAATGATATATCTCGATTGATGCCAGTTGCTGGATGGAAGCAAACGAATTTTGTGTATGACGATGTGTTATCTGATAATGAAATAGAAGAGGATGTACCAACTTCACCAAATAAACATAGCAAGAATAACAAACAGAGGAAAACAAATAGAAAAGGTGATGATGAACATAGTGGTCTTGAATCTTCAAACGTTGTCAGAATACATTATGTTGATGATAAGCCGGTGCAAAAGAAAGCCCTATCACTCAAATCCAGATGGGCAGATGATGATGATGATGATGATGATGATGATGAGAAAAAAAGCCATCATGTTGAACCGGTACAGCATAGTCGTGACTTTTATAGAAAACAAAAAATTGCCAGTCAACTAGATTGGGACAAGGGCATTCAATGTTTTTCAGATCATGAGAATGTGCCATCTGAAGATGATACTCCATTGAAACCAATGACTGACCACACGCATTTCACCTATGACAACAGTAATGCGGAAGAAACGAAACGAACACCAACATCGAATACAAAGTCAAATGCAAGGCCTCTTGCATCGAGATGGGCGTAATGTAATATATAACATTTTTTTCAGTGTGTAATTTAACATCTTAATTCACTTTTTTTCAAACTTCTCAAACAGGAAAGTGTGAAGCAAAAAAACATGTTGCGGTCGGTAGTCGCGTTTTGCTAAATACGCACTCTCATTGGTTGAGACGTTTCCAGAGTTTTTCTCTTTCCTTGTGGTGTGGTTTCTTGTTCATATTTTTGCTAGTTGGAAAAAGATTGGTTTTCTTGTTAGATCTGTTTCTTACCCAAGCAAGACACAAACACACGTATGTATACACACAGAGTCATTTGAATTAATTGAAATAATCGATGTGTATGAAGGAATGTGATTGTTTGTCATTTTTTGTGCATATTTACAACCTACAAGGACGTTACTATTTGAAATTGTCAAGTTTATTCCATTTATTCTAAAACTCCATAATTTAGGCAACCAGTGAAGTTAGCAGCTTCATAATATTAATTTATACACTAAATTATATATACGGTATTTACTATTGGTGAATTAACAATGATCTTTACTTTAATCTTGGAATCTATACCACACATGCAGTTTCACACATATTCTTTAGTTTACTCATCGATATTCGCACAACCTTTAATCAGAATACTAACATAGAATTACAATCTCTTATGTCATTACAGAATGCCATCCCCAGCTAGAATCATTGAATTACAAAAATACTACCAAACTACTACCAAGCCACTTTGGAGATCTCACCCAAATGCTAAGTTAGTCTTAATTCCATACTTTGCTGCTTTCACTGTTTCTTTAAGTGCTGCATTATTTTTCACCGGTAGAGCTGCTTTAGGTATTAAGGACACAAATTAATTAATTTAGTTTAGAAACTTTCATATATTATACTAGCAATTACAATTACAATTTTTTTTATTTCTACTGATACAGTTATAAAGTTATATTTATCTTCCTTATTATATTATTATTATTATTATAATTTTTTTTTTTTCGATATTTGTTTTATGTAAATCTTAAGATTTAAACATGATTAAATGAAATATTATCTTAGAATCGCCAAATTTGGTGCGTGCATTATTTTGCCGAACGGTAATCTCTTTCATTACTTTTGTATGATTCTTTGTTGGAAGGAAGCTGACTCAATACTAAAAATTAATGTCTGCAAGTAACGATGAACCCATCAAGAAGAAACGAAAGCCACATACAAGAGCTTTAAAGGCGTGTGAACATTGTAGGAAACAGAAAACAAGATGTCTTAGAACGGAAAACTCAGTTTCATGTCTTCGATGTGTTTCTTTGAAACTTGCTTGTTCATTAGATAATGATATAGTTACAAACATGAGTATTACCAATTCAATAAGTTCAAGTCAGTTAACAAATGACGCCAATCTAAGCTCTAAAAATGATACATTACCTACAACTTTTAATAATCCAACGACAACTTTACCAACAACGTTATCTTCACAATTGAATGGTACAACATCAACATTTCCAAAGCAAACAATTATATCTGCTCCATCACAACCAACAACATCATATCAAACACTGAATTCATTTGAAAATAGTAGTAATATCCTACCGTCAATTAGTAATGATAATACGAATATGTTGTATGAAAGATTACCCCTATCATCTACAGCACAATCATTGCGTACATCACAATCTCAGCCTATACGCACATCACCATCACCATTTCCACAAAGATATCCTGAATTAATTCAACAACTGTATATTCCGCATGCACCATCACCAAGACTATCACAACAATACTTTCAAAATTCTCCTTTAACTGCACTCAATAGTGATTTACTTGACCAAGATACAAAATTAGATGTAATCAATAATAATGTATCACAAATTTTGAATTTGATTAACTTGAATAATAGTGTACTCAATAATTCAAATAATTTACAATCAATCAATTCTGTTAATTCAATCAAAACGGATTATTTGCCAATACTACCTGAAACTGTTAATTTATCAAGTATATCAACTCAATATCATGCATTAGCACCGATTAATTTTTTGAAAACTTTAACAGAGACTGGTATTAATGATGAAAATACAGATAGTAAACTCTCATTACCTTTATGTATTCAACAACAATTATATCCATTACATACATTTAGACCTCCATATGAAGATATATTAACTAGTGGTATACTTACTTTATCACAAACAATCAAATTAATTGATATTTTTCGTGATAGATATGGGAGATGGTTATCATTTCCATCATTAATATCAACAAAGAAGTTAATCAAACGAATTAGAATCAGATGCCCATTTTTATTAACGGTAAGTTGCTTTTTAAGTTTAAAATATGGCGACCCCCTATTGAAAAGTAAAGTTTGGGATAAAATTTATAATATTATTTCAAGAGAAATTCATTGGCTTACATCAACATATTCTGGTAGTTTAGAAGAATTACAATGTTTAGTTATTTTAGGTGCGTATGCTTGTGAGCTAAGTGATTCAGTTTATAGTAATAATACAAATAAAAGCACCATGTTATTATTAGATGGTTGGTATTTGAGTGGTGTTGGTCTAACATTATTTGAAAAAATCAACGGATACGGATTGTTTGATCAAATGTATGGATTTGAAACTGAAAATTTATGGAAGAAGAATAAAAATATCATCGAAAGGAAAATTGGTAAATTTTATAACACTATTGGTAACGGTAACAGAATGAATTTAATAAATGAGATTATTAGGGAAGTTCCTGATGAACAGCGTGGATATAGTGATGATGAAAATGTTGATGACGATGTGTATGATGATGACAATGACGATGACGATGACGATGTCGAAGAGGTCGAAGATGAATTTAATTTGTTAACATTACATAGGCTTTGGAATTCATTAGTACTAATACAATTAGCGTATTGTTTATTGTATGGAAGAAAATCTTGGGTTTCATTGGATAGGTTAAAACCAAGAGAGGTTTCGGATATTTCAAGTGCAACAAATTTTGATTTCCGAATTATTTCAGAAATTCATATTTACCTTTTAGGATATAAGCATATTTTATTAAATGACGATTATGACGATACACTTAACGGTGTCAAAATTTGGTTTAATAAATGGAATGTAACATTTGGACAACCATCAAATCAATTTATTGAAATTGATTATCATTTTGTTCAATCATTGATCAAAATTAAAAAAATCAAATTAGATATAAATTCAATTTTAATCATTAACAATGAGTCAATTTTAGCAACATTTGATAAAATTCCATATTTATTAGATTTAAAATTTCATACGAATTCGATTGTTAATTTAATCAATACCGTGACTGATGATTCATATTTTGCGTTTTTAAGTGATCAAATCCATTTGACAATCTTCTATGCAACTAACATTTTAATTTCAGTTTTATCAATTTTAAGTAAAATTAAAAAATCAGTTGATAATGTTGATATTGAAATTAATGAGAATAATAATAATGGTGAAATTTTTGAGAAAATTAAAGGCTTCACCCTTCAGAAAGAGCTTATCAAAAGAATTCAGAATTTATTTTATAGATATAGATCAGTTGCCACAACAAAAGATGATATTTACTACAAATATTACTATGTTATAGAAAAGAATTTTACCTCAAAACTTTTAGAATTTTTGTAAATTACATGTGTACAGTAAAAGGTAATAAACTAACAATAGAAAGATCAGACTGACATGCAAATCGTTTTAGTTTGGCGTATCATCGAACAACTCAATAAAGTTGAACTCCAAACTAGGTATATTATCATCATTAAAAAAAAGAAAAAGAGCCAAGTTAAATAAAACAAAACAAAATTCTACATTAATTCTTCCACTGAAGAATCAAACAAGAAATAAAAATAAGTGTTTGTAATGTTTTCAGCAGCACGGCTCGTCAAAGCCGGTTTATCATCAATAATCCCCTCAACAAAGAGGACTGCAGTAGACCGTCGTGAATTGTGCAAATCATCATATACAAAACTAAAACACTTTGAAAAAAAAAAAATTATCATTACAACAACCTTATTGTATATGATTTATTGAAACAATTTAAAAACAAATCATCAGACGTGAAAAAACTTGTCTTCAAGGAAAATCAGACATATGCTTGTCTTTTTATTTTCATATTCATCAATTGATTTTGAGAGAAAAAGAAAAGAAGTAAATCAATATATCCCCTGATATAAAAAGATAAAAGTGTAATTCAATTTTAGTATAATTCTCATCAGAAATGCATGAATGGTAATAAAAAAGGTTATCAGCATTGTGCAACACATCTGACTCGTCATCTAAATGGATCATCAATTGAGAAAAATAAAATTGAAATGAAATGAAATAAAAAAAAATAGAGAAAAAAATATTTATTGAAACAAACTATAATCAGTAACGGTGGGTTTCTGACGTCCACCATAAAAGCGTTGTCACTCACGAAATATTCAGTGCCCAGTGCTATAATTCCTCATTTAGAATGTATTCAATATTGACAGATAATAAAATAAAATATAACCCCCAAATCCAGAACCCTTCCTAAAGTTAGTGTCATATAAGAGAAAAAAAGGTAAAAAATAAAAAAAATGAAAGATATCCTTCGTATTCTAATCATATTTATAGTATAAGGGTCAGTAAGCAGCCAAAATTTCTCAGCATTTAAAATATCAGCCGGTAATTCCATTAAATATTTTGTTTAGTCATCATACTAATACTAATAATGAATGAATGGATGGGAAAATAAGAAAAAAAAATAAAAACTAAGAAAAACCAATAGGAAACATCCTATTAAGTTTCACATAGTATGATGAGCAACAGAGGAGATTGGTCAGTGAACAAAGTAAGATCATGAAATATCATAAACTCTAGTTTGAAATTTACGTTTGTGATCATCATCCGTCTCTGTCTGTTGTCAATACTGACCAGCTCTGCTCTCTAGCAGATACCTGCAGTTGTTCAAGCTGTCTACAAGAAATACTCTTTAGAAAGAACGACATCATGTAACAAAGAAAACTTCTCCAATTTATGTTGTTGAGAAAGTCGAAAAAAAACTGAAAAACATTTGTGAATTTTGCCCTCGTTTTTGTAAGAGGGTTTTTCATATTCAGCATTGAGATTTTTATGGTTCAGTTTTTGCGTTTTGTGTACATGGATGTTTGGGATTGAATCTTGATTTTAAAAAGTTTGCCAGTGTGAATTTCAAATACAAGCCAGTCCACATGTCCGGAGTACCATACACCTACACAGAAACAGAAGTTTCTGCAAAGGGCGAAACAGGTCATTTTACACTCCCTTTGAACATCAACAAAATCATCAAAAAAGTACCACTATCAACCACCGATATCTTTGAATCAACAATATCTGATGCTGAAACAAGTTATGCTAGATTCTACAATTCGCAACTAGAAAATCCTTTAATCAACACCTATGCTTATCGTATATCCCAAACCATTCCTGAACCATCATTTGATATTCTTACGATTTCTCCAATTCAATTTAATAATGCTGATTCTTTTAACTTAATTTCTTATTCTTTTAAATTACCATCGAATATTATACCTGGTTGTATTGTTTTATCTGAATCTGAGAACACCTTGATTGTTGATTTATTATTAGATATAAATATAATGATTACATTAAGATTAAATTTTAACTGTTTTTATGATAACACTTATCTTAACTTATCAAATTTTTACTTTTGGTGTAGTTATACAATGCCATATTCATTTAACCAAAGAAGACCAATATTATTTAAAGCTTTTGATTCTTTAAATATTCTATGTTCAACGAATGATGGTGGTTTATTATTATTGAACAGACAAAATATAAATGATGAGTTTAATGTTATTCCATTCACAAGCTCTTCATACCTGAACAATATTAAATCTAGATTTTTCTTTTCAAAAGGTAATTCAAAGGACGAAATAATTGAATTTGGCGATCTATCCCATTCCGCAAATTCAGTCATTGATATTTTACCAATTACGAATGATATTTTTTTAACAATCTCAATCAATAAAAAACTTATATTTTGGTCACTTTCTCAAAAATCCATTTTGAAAGAAATTGAGATTAACCAATTTTTATCTGAATCTTTACACTCAGCTGTATTATCACCAATTTATCCAAATTCAGTACTAAAATTATCTTACAATCATCTGTCAATTTTATTATCATTGGACAACTGCTACATCCAATTGTTTAACTTAGACTTGGTTAATTTAGACTTGAATTTGGTAAATCAATTAATTCCTCCAAATTATAATAAATTCTCTTTCGCAATAGATTATGAAATGTCAAGTAAAAATGAACAATGTGAAATTTGGATTTCTTGGATTTACTCTGATTCTGTATTTTTTCAAAACTGTAAAATTATTGATAATAATGATGATTGGTCAAGCGTTATTGAATCAAATAAATTTGGTGATTTAAAGAATGTGGAATTTTTATATGGTATGAAAGAATTGAATGATGAAGCCACTGTCAATAAATACTCAATAAATTTCATTAAATCCAAATATAGTGAAAATATAATTCATGATTCTTTGGAAATTTTTAATATGAACAAGGATACAACAGATTATGAATCATCGATGATTGAATTAATACAGAAGAACTCTTCATCTTTAGAAGACTATCAAGATGAATGGATTAAATTTGCAAGTGTTTGTCAAGATATTAATAATAAAAAATACAATAAAATTTATTCAATTGGTATGATTGACAACTATGACCCATTTTTAGTTACAATCAAAGATGATAATAAATATTCAGTAATTTTAAACTCAAGTGTAATGGAATTAGTATATTTCAACAATGTTGGTGATACAAAGTCGTTATTACCAGATTTTCCAGATGATGAAAATGTTGATATAAATGAAATATCAAAATTTGTTGAATTAATACTTGACTACTCAAAAGGTTATTCCGAAGATATAAAATTTAAGATTAGTGAAATGATTTTAAGTAAGTCTGAGAATCTAATGAATTTAATTTTTGAGAAGTTTATCATTAATATAGCAAATGGCAATGTTGTTAATGAATTGTTAAATAGGTTAGCAACAATTAATAATGCATCTGATTTAATTCAATCTTTAACAGGTATTTTAACTTCTACCAACTCCAGACTAAATCCAACTTTCAAATTAACCCAAATTGGTAAAGATTTGATTATTACGAACTTATTATCAAATATATTAATTTCCAAAAAAATTGTCTTTGGAATGATGTTGATTTTATTAACATTGGATAATTCCAAACCAATTGAAAAGTTATTTTATGATTTTAGGGAAAATTTCAAATATATTAAATTTATTGAACTTGTTGGACATGATGCAATTGATAGTTTTATCACAAAAAACTTCAATGATCAAATGTATATTAAGAATTCAACATTTAATAATACGCTTAATGTAATAAATAAAGAATTATTAAGCGACAAGTTTATTTATTTTGTTATCTCAGATTCAATAATGAATAACAAATGTGAAACGGTGAATGATTTAGTTGATTTCTTGCCAGATACTAATGAATCAATTCTTTTGAAAAGTTTAGTACTTTTAGAAACAGGTAAAGCTAGTGAGTCCAAAGATTTATTTATTAGCAATGTCGATAAAATTATGGATGCTGATGTTTCTAATTTATATATTGACAGGTACACAGATTTGATTATTGTTCAACACAAAGTTGATTATTTTATCAATTTATCAAATATATTTGAATCTAAAAATAGCTATATTGAATCATTAAAATTAATATTAGAAGCATCAAAGCAAATTAAAGCTTTTGGTACAGTGAAAGATAACGAAATATTTTTAAAGATTTTCCAGTTATCAATTAAATTGAAAAAATATGAATTAAGTTATTCAGCAATTAAACAGTTAAATCAGAAGAATAAAATTATATCCATTAAGAAATTCATTTATGAATTAATTAAAAATAATCAAATTAATAAAATAATTGATTTTAATTATGGTAAAGATTTAGAAATCATTGATGAAATAATTTTAGAACTAAGTATTGAATCCATCAATTTAAGTTTTTCGATTAAATATTTTAGATTACTTTATTCATTGAGATTAAAGAATGGTGATTTTAGAGGTGCAATTGAATCATTATATTTATATAATACAATTGCCCAACAAAGTAATGAACAACACCAATTAAGTGGATCAATTAAGAAGATCATGTTTGATAATTATTTAATTATATTGAATTTATTGAAGAGTATGAAAATAGAAGATTCTTGGATAATTAAAAATTCCATGGGTGAAGGTAATCAAGTAGTTACAGTGTCTGAATTAGAAGAGGAATTCGAAATATTCAAAAAAAGAAATGCTACTTTAGAAACCGGTTTGGTATGTGCATTAAAAGCTTAGAAGTGTGTATCTTAAATGTGTACTATTTAATAATTAGAGAGTAATTTAGTAGGTGACGTAGAGCATACAGATAGGCCAATGAGAATAACACTTATTGTCAAAACTTGAAAAAAAAAAAAAAAAAATGGTGTGAGTGCGGGAAAGGGAATTCACGAAAATGTCATCAATGAAACGGTTTTTTATTACGTCCGTAACTAGAAGTTGGAAGTTTTTTATATTATAAGCCAATCTATTTCAAGTCAATTGATTTCAGCATATATATAGAAAAAGAAAAAAAGGAAGCCCTTAAAATCAAAGATTTATAGAATCGTAACATAGAGTTTGAAGATATAGTGATGAAATTAACAAAACTTGCACAGAATAGTAAAGTGTCTGTGATAGGTGCAGGAATATCCGGCTTAACATATGCATATTTCCTTGCACATTTAAGACCAGATTTAACCATCAAGATATTTGAAAGACAATCAAGAGTTGGCGGATATATTAACACAACCAAGGCTAATAAAGAGACACAAAGAATAACTGGATTGTCATCATCGTCTTCTCTAAGGATGGAAAAAGGACCAAGAACGTTAAGAGGTGTTAGTCCAGGTACTTTGATTATAATTGATCTATTGAAACGTATAAGTATGATTAATCAATTACGCGGTGTCCCCATTGATAGTCCCGGCAATAAAAAGTATTTACTAACTAAACATAGGGGGAATGATACACAGTTCGGGATGGTGACAGGAGATTTGATTGAAGTACCAAGTCCCGGATGTAAATTGTCAACTATAGTGAAATTCTTTGCCACTTCATACGGTAAGATTATCATGCTAGCGATATTTAGAGATTATTTTTTTAAACCAGATGGTAAAGCGTTAGATAGCATGAGTGTGGAGGAGTTTTTCACTAGACATTTTGGTAAAGAGTTGATTAATGAAGTTGGTAGTGCGTTAATGTATGGGATTTATGCAGCTGATGTCAGTGATTTAAATGTTAATAATGTGATGCCGTCAATGGTTCAATTAGAAAAGGAAAGTGGCGGCTCAATCATAAAGGCGTTATTAAATAGAAATAAGCGGAGTAAGGACAAAGAAGATGCTACAACTTCAACTTCCAATATTCCAGTTATGGATGCCAATGTTCAAAGTTATGTTGATTTTTTTGGCAGTGAGTTTAATATGACTGAATTATCAACATTTCTGAAGAAATACCCCATGTTAACCTTAGAGCAAGGATTAGGTAGTTTATGTGACGGCTTAAGGGATCACATGCCCGAAAACGTGGAGCTTGCAATTGGTGAAGGTGTTGATGAAATTATTGATAATGGGAACAAAATCACTCTTGTCACAAACAAGGAGAAATACGAGTGTGATTTTGTCAGAAGTACGATCAATACATTATATCTAAGTAAGATGATACAAGACGAAAAACTGAGACAAAAACTGGCGGAATTTGAATACACCAGTGTTGGGGTATGTAACGTCCTTTTGCCATACGAGGCCAAAGAGTATGAGGGATTTGGATTTTTGGTTCCCAAGTCACAGCTTAATAGCAGTAAACTAATGGGTGTTATATTCGACTCCGATGTGGACAAACACAGTGTTGGGCTTTTCAACAAGCACCCCATACCACCACAGGACGACCAACAACCGTACACGAGGGCTACAATGATGTTGAACGTCGAAAGAGGACGGAAACCGAAACAGGTCACGATCAGTGCATCGCATTTCCGTCACGTGGTGCACGACACCTTCACCAATGTACTAGGTCCTGGACAAGAGATGAGACCGGGCTGGGCCTGCGAGTCGGGAATCTGGTGGGACGCCATCCCCCTCTACGACCGTGCCTTCAACGAGAGACGGGTGCAGACCAGCCATCTGCTGCACCGTTTGTTTGGCGGCAAGCTGAGTCTGGGCGGAATGGTGTTTGCTCCCGGCGTGGGGGTGCCGGACGCCGTGGTGGCGAGCTGGGGCGCCGCGGTGGGCGCCGCGGTGGGCCAGGTTCGATTCCCATGAAGGCCGGTGGGCGAGACACAAAGCCGAGCTCGCATTAGCGGCCGCGTTGTCTTCGTCCAGTGAGAACAGGCGCGTATGTCATTTGGGGAGTCGAAACAGACAGGGCGATGGTGCCTTCTACGAGATGTTTAGCATGGATTCATGATATATCCGGCACGCATTAGGCAGATCTTGCAGTAGAAACAACCATGTTCGCCATTCAACGTGTCCGTCAACAACTCCCGCTTCTGCGTCGACACATCTCTCTTCAAACTGTTGAAACGCCTTCGGAAAATGCGCTGAAGTTCATTTCCTCCGATACAAAGTTTCTTCCTGAAGGTCTTCAGCAAGCGATAGACATAGAAACTTTGGGTGAAGCTAACGAGAAGTCACCCCTTGCAACAGAACTATACAAAATCAACGGTGTCAAGTCGGTCATGATCGGTCCCAATTTCATCACTGTCAACAAGGTGGACAACTCATTATCCAACAATCCTAAGCTCAATTGGGAATTTCTCAAATCTGAAATTACTAATCATATAAATGGCTTCACAAAAACGAAAAAACCCTTCATGAATTCTTCGTTTCTAGAACAGTATCAGCGTGAACTGGATGCAATCAATGAAAATGATGATGATATAGTGTTCGAAATCAAAGAATTGCTAAATACGAGGATTAGGCCGGCGTTACAAGATGATGGCGGGGATATACATTTTAGGTCTTTTGATGAAACCACAGGTACCGTTTATGTCAAGCTTAGAGGTGCCTGTAAATCGTGTTCTTTAAGTGAGGATACTCTCAAATCCGGAATCGAAAGTATGTTGAAACACTACATTCCCGAAGTCGAAGAAGTTAAAGCTGTACTTGACCCTGAAGAAGAAATTGCAATTGCTGAATTTGAAAAATTCGAAAATAAACTGAAAACTAATAAGAGTTTATAAGGAAAGAATCAACGCACAATTAAACAGATAATAAGCACAACTCTATTCAAAACAACTAATATATTCATCTTCCTTTCTTTCTGTAAAATCTTTTCTTTATAAATTCTCATACTTTTAGGTTATATAATAACTTTGCATACTTGACACAACTTCATATCATTCAAACTCATTTGCTGCCTTTTCCAGCGATTTGGCCATCTTGAAATCCAATTCACTTACTCCATCAACATCATGTGTACTTAATTCAATAGTTACCAAGTTATATTCATTGATAATCTTTGGATGATGTCCCAATTTATGTGATTTCATTGCCACTCTAGTCAAAAACGCCCATGTTTTCTCAAAATTTGTAAATTTATAATCACGTACAATTTTATCCAAGTTATAGTTTTCCCCATAGACAAATCGCCACTGTGGAAGATCCTTTAGCAAGAGTTTTATTTGGGATACTGGTAATTTTAAACCCATAGTTTGTTTAAAAACAAAAACAAAAAAAAAAAATGAAGAGTTTAGTAGTACGTACAGTTGTCAGTTTTATCAATCGCGTTGATTTTCTGTTATGTTGAAGATCCATTAAATAGTTGCTCTTCATTAATCAATGTCAAGTGCCATATATATATTGGATAAACATCTCAATTTACTGATTCAACGTCAATATAGACAAGATTTGGATGTAAGATATATTTTACAATCTTTTAAATCAATTCATAATAAATCAAAACCAATTAATTGTCCAATATTGAAAAACAATGATATAATTTTCACATTCTTAGAAAAGGACGAAATTATTTTAATGTCCCCAATATTTAATGATATTGATATAATATCCCATATAACATTTTTGAATAAGTTCAGTGAATTGTTAATTAAATATTTCTTACATTATAAATTGATTAAAAAACCATTCTTGAAATCAGATTTAATCAAAGATAATTATATTTTAATTTATGAGTTATTTGATGAATGTAATGATTTTGGTATACCGCAATTAACAGATTTTAATATTTTAAAAGATTACATCAAACTAATCATTAAACCTGAAATCGACAGTTACGATGCTGATTTAGAAAGTTCAAATATTGAAAAACAAATGGAGACAGAAATTAATTCCTCAATTTCAAGAACTTCAATGAACAAAATTTCTTGGAGGCCAAAGGGTATATTTTATAATAAAAATGAATTTTTCATTAATTTTAATGAATTTTTGAAATTTAAGTATAATTATAAAATTAATAAAATTATTATCAATCAAATTCAAGGTAAAATTGATTGTAAATGTTATCTATCGGGTATGCCAGTTTTGAAATTAGGATTAAATGAAAATTTTGAAAACAGTGGTAATAATAATCATAACAATACGAAATCTATATTCAATAATATTCAATACCATCAATGTGTTGATTTAAATTTAATCAATGAAAAATCAATTGAGTTTATACCACCTGATAATGAATTTAATTTATTAAATTATCAAATTTTTAATACTTCAGTTTTGAAACCTTTGATTTTAGTCAAACCAAAATTTCGAATATTCAAGAAGAAGGAAACCTTCAAATTAAGAATTAAAATTGATTTAGTTACAACCTTTAAAAGAAAATTTGTAATGACTGATGTTAAGATAAATATACCTTTAATAATCAAAATGTTATCTTCATTATTGTTCATAAACTTCAATAAACCTTTAAAATTTAAAACAAAGTTAGGTATAGTAATACATAATTTAGATAAAAACACTTTAATTTGGAAAATTGAAAAATTGCAAGGTTCAATGAGTGGCGAAATGTTAGCAGAATTTGATTTAATTAATGAAAATGAATTATTCTCAAGTCATTTTGAAAACTTATATTATGGTAAACAAGATAAAAATGACTTATTTTATTTTGAATTAAATTCAGAAATTTCGAAGATTGAAAAAATAAATCCACTAAACGAAATTGAGAGTTCAATAACTTGTGAATTCCAGTTACAAAATATGCTATACTCTGGTTTAAAGGTTAATTATTTATCAATTAAAGAATACCAACTAAAATTTCAATCATTTCCCTGGGTAATGTACTGTATATATTCAAGAGGTGATGATTACTCTTTTATTTTAAGTGATGATCAATTTGTAAATGAGCTGGATCTTGAAGATTTACAAGTTTTACAAGAAAATGGTAAATGGACAGGTAAATTAAAGGAAAATAATGAAATTGGTAATGTTGATCCAAACCATCATGATGATTTTTCAACTGCTTTAGATCATGAAAAGCCGATAATTAATGAAAATGATTTGAAGTTTGAAGAATATATGGAAGATGAAGATGGTATTGGTGAATATGTAAAATTGGATAAATAAATCAGTATTTAAATTTGTAGATTATAAATTATTAAAAATCAGGAAGATTAATTAAACTTTCTAATCTTTCATACCTTTTCGGTTTTTTTTTGTTTTGTTTTGTTTTGTTTTGTTTTGTTTTTTTTTATTCTTCTCGAAATTTTATGACTTCATTGCTTCCATAGTTAAGGATCACATTGCCAATTCATACATATATATATATATACATATATATTCCTTGAATTTATTCTTGTATAATTCAATTAAATTAACAATGGTTAAATTGAGCAATTTTACCCTTAATCTAGGCTATCCGGTCTACGGGGCTCGCTTTGTGAACAATAATACAGTCATTGTTGCCGGTGGTGGCGGTGATGGTAATAATGGTATTCCTAATAAAATGACCGCAGTTATGATTCAACCTGATAATGCTAAAAAACCAATTAAAAGATATAGAGAATTAACATTAAATGAAAATGAAGATTCAGTTATGTCTTTAGATGTTGGTAATGGCACAATTCTAGCAGGTATAAATGAAAGTTCTATGATGATGTCAAAAGGCGTCAATAAACATTTAAGAAAGTTTAAGTTTGAAAATGATCATCTTAGATTTGTGGAAAGTTGTCAAATTCATCCAAATACAAATTCAACTATTTATCAAAAAATTACCGCTATTTCAAATGATGGTTCAGTGGGTGTAATCGTAATGAGTGATACACCTTCATCTGTTTATATTATTGAATCAACTAACGATTTAGAAGAAAAGTTTAAAATTGTTACTGACGGTGATGTTAAAGATGTGACAATTTCAAAAGATGGTAAGTTAATGTGTTACATTACATCTAATGTTTTTGAAGTTATTTCTTTAGTTACTGGTCGTTCAGTTTTCAAAAAATCATTAAACTTTTTGATGTCTAAAATTAGATTTTTAGATAACAATGAAGTTATAATTAGTGGATCAAAGGATAAAGATGCTTTCATTGCTAAATTTTCAATTTCAAATTCTAAAATTATTCAACAAAAAGTTGTGTACAAGAATATGAAAGGGATAACTTCAATGGATGTTAACATTAACAATAATTTAGCTGTTCTTGCAACTTCAAATTATTCGTTATTGCTTATTAGAACTTCAGATTTGAAACTCATCAAAGTTTTAAATAAAGTCCATGAGTTTGCAATAACCAAAGCTGTTTTTAACGAAAATGGTAAATATCTTGTGTCTACATCAGCTGCGAATACCATTAATGTTGTTGAAATTCCAAATAATTTTGCTGCTTCAAAATCAATATTAGCCACAATTTTCAATTATTTATTATCAATTATCATCATTGCATTATTAGGTATTGGTACACAGTTTTTGTATGATCATGGTTATATTCAGATTGTAATTGAAAAGGCATATGAAATATACAAAGCTAATAAACCACAAGATTCTTCAAGTTATTTTACAATCGAGTCGATCCCTTCTTTTGAGACCACAACTGTTTCAACAAATAACGAAGTTTTATCCAAAAGTGACACTCCAGCAACGTCAAATATAATAACACATACTAACTTTATCTCAGATCTTATTCTTTCTAATGAGATTGATTTAAAAGATTTGACTATTAGTGATGATATCATTTTGAGCTCTGAAATTACAACTGCTGGTGATTACACAATTTCTACAAAGGCTTTTTTAGATGATATCGATATCAGTGAATCTACAATTGAATCTACTGATATCATTCCAACGTCTACTGTTTCTACTAATATTATTCCAACATCTATTTTTACTAAATCAGAGTTTGAGCCAGACACTAATACTACATCTATTGTTCAGCAAGCCACATCAATTGATGATGTTTCTTCTATTGTTGAAACCGAAGAATTGGCAACGACTGAAAGTACAAAGTACTATTCAACTGTTGAAATTACAGAATCTGTTTCAACCAGCCATGCTTCAGACTCTTTAATTAATACGATCCAACTTTCATCAATTTCTACCATAAATTCATTTACCAAAAAATCATTCATTCCAATCAAAGAAATAACAAAGGAAATTGAAGTAATTAAAGAGATTGAAATTATTAAAGAAATTACATCTATTATCACTCAAACTGAAACTCAGATCCAAACAGAAATTGCAATTGCGACAGCAACTGCGACATTCACATCAACTGAATTAATAACAAGCGTTGAAACATCTGTTAGTGTTGAAACTTCTCTTAGTGTTGAAACATCTATTGTTGTTCAAACTGTTACTAAAGAATTGATAATTTCTAAAACTATTGATTTAATACCATCTGAATTTGGAATTCAAATTGAGCCAAGAAGTGAAATATTTGACAATGCTATTGATGGTTCTAGAAAAGAAGAAGAAAACGTTGTTAAAGAATTAGAAGAGTTAGAACCAGAAACTGTTACTGATACAATCACAAAAACTGTAACTGAACCAACAGTTGAAATTCAGATTGAGCCATCAAGTGCAGTATTTGATGATGCTGTTAAAGGATCTGAGAAAGAAAAAGAAAATAATTTAGCAGAAATAGAGTCGCTGCTCACTTCAACAATTGAAGAAACGGTTAATATTGCAATTGAACCAACAAGTGAAGTTTTCCAAGATGCAGTTGAGGGATCTTTAAAAGAAGAGCAAAAAGTGACCGAGGAACTAGGCATTACTATTACCTCTACCATTATACAAACTGCTCATGTTCAGGTTGATCCATCAACTAAAATGTTTGACGAACCAGTAGATGCGATCAAAATTGAAGAAAATAAGATCAACTCTGAACTTGAATCAAAACATAATAATAGACCATCAATTGTATCATCAATCACACCAATTGCACTTTTTGAAACAGAAGCTCCAATGCCAGCACCTGAAATCGCTAAGGATGAATTATGAACGCTTTTAAAAGACATAAAAAAACTTTATATTAATTAACGTAGATATAAATAGTATATAACGGTAGTATAAAAATCATGTGAAAACGCAAATTATAAACATTGGAAAAGATTTGATGGATTTAAGCTAACATTAATAGGAGATCAAACTGCTCATTTTGAATTTATTCTTATCTTTTTTTTACTTATTTAAAAGTGATATTCTTTTTGAAGCGGATTAACCCTTTAATTTATTTGGTACCCGTCAAGATAACGTTTCAAACTGCTGTAGATTACTCGCCTGATTTTTTACTATTACATGCAACAATTTTAAACTTCCCAACATCTATAGTTTCACCATCATCCAATTTCATATTGACATCTTTAATAACAAATGTCCAGACATCATCACAAAATCGATAAGTGCTTAAATGGCCTTTAAACGTCATTTTCGCTTTAACATTAGTTCGAAGATTGTCTGAAGTAACTCTATCAAAGTTAGCTAAAACTTTCATCGCCAATTGTGGTTGAATACGTTGATCAACAATGAGTGTATCTAATGCATCTGCAAGTGTTGCTCCAACTCTAAATGAAATTAATTGATAAAAAGTCAATAAATTAATAAATGTTAGTATCTTAAATTAAAAGAATGTAAATATCAACAACTTTTTTTAATACTTACGTGCTTCTTCTATAAAATTCATAATATGATGGGCCATTCATCGTTTCAGATAGATGGGGTATTTAGATAAAAAAAGTTGTTTCCCTTAAATTTAATTAACTCTTGATGTAAATTGAACAACAATTCGTTTGCCCGCACAACTAAATTCTTCAAAATCTAAAAACTCAAACTTCAATTCTTCATTAAATCTTCAACATCAATATCGAATCTTGGTTTTGACAAAATTTTGAGTATCCCAAAAATAACCAAGAAATGGCTGTTATTTATTACAGATTTAGGTCTCAAAGACCTGATCATATTGCCACGATCAAGTTTGATGGTACAGGATTAACGGTTTTTGAACTTAAACGAGAAATTATAATGGCAAATAATTTAATCAATTCATCAGATATTGATATTATTTTATATAGTACAGAAAATATTCAAGATACAAAAATAGATTCATCAGGTGATAATAGAGAACTAAATGATGATAACGAAGTTGTTCAACGTTCAAATACTGTTCTAGTCCGTAGAACCATGGCTTGCAAAAAAGGTAGAGGTAATGTTCAAAGATATGTTGCTGGTAAGCCAAGATTAAATGTTGGAGCATCAACAAATACAAATATAGGGAATTTTAATACAAGTATTGCGACTAGAGTTAATGGTGCAGGAAATGGTGATGAAGATGATATGATTCAAAAAATGTTTAGTGCTCAAGATGAGCAATGGAATCAACAACAAGATGTACTTGCAACAGCAACAAGAATTGACAACTATAGAACAGCAACTAATGAACCCGTACCTGATTATTATATTTGCTATAAATGTGGTGAAAAGGGTAAGCATTATATCAAAAACTGTCCAAAAAATAATGATCCGAATTGGGAAGGTGTCAGAGTTAGAAAGACTACAGGTATTCCTAAGAGTTATTTGAAAGCAATTGAAAAACCACAGGATGGAACATCCGATGAACCACCAAATGGGGCGTCCGCTTATATGGTTAATGAAGAAGGTAAATATGTTGTTGCCGTTGCAGATACAAAAGCTTGGGAAAAATACCAGAATACTAAAAATTCGGAAAATTTTAATTTAAACGATGATTCTATTGATGTGGATGATCCTGAGTTAAAGGATACAAAATCTGGTAAATTATGGAAGAATCCTGTGCGAACTCCATGTTGTAATAAAGTCTACTCCAGGAAGACAATTGAAGATGAATTAATTGATAGTGATTTTACATGTCCAAATTGTGGTAAAGAACAAATTTATCTTGACCAACTAACGTCAGATGAAGTGTTACAGAAAAAAGTGAATGATTTCATCAAAGAATCTGCAAATAAAAAGGAAAAAGATGATGGGGCTGCCAATAAAAGACGACAAATTAATCCTATCGGTTCAAATAATCCAAACATAATGGGCATGCCGCCGATGATGAACATGCCACAAATGATGAATATACCGCCAATGAATATGAATATACCACCAATGATGGGAATGCCCCCATTTCTGCCTTTTATGAATATACAAGGTATTCAAAATGTTCCACCATCACAATCACAGCAACAAACGCAGCAACAGCAACAACACTCACCATCAAAAAATAAATAAAACATTTTGTAAATTAGTGTTAATTTTAATGTATATAGAGAGATAAATAATGAACCAGCTTTTAAAAATTTTCTATTATATAAAAATCGAAATCTATAATAAAACACACAGCTTCTATCTAAAGTAATACACGAAAATCAGTTTTCACCTGATGAATATGAAATAACGGCCCATTTACCAGAAGAACACCAGAGCTCACCTACTTCATTACCAAGTTTTTTCCATTTTTGAATTAATTCTTCTTCTAGGCCTTCTGGTAGGCCAACACACACATCGGATTTACAGGTTCTTAAAGCTAAAATATGAATATTTGAGGTTGCAAGGGTATTGACAGCAGTTGAAAAAGAAGTTGTTTTTGGCCACTGCCTATCACCGGTTAATTTTCTGTAATTTAAATCACCCTTAACAATAACTAGAGTTGACTTTTGGAAATATTTGTATAGTTCAGCACCACCATATTTAGTTTCATTTGGGCTAATATACCAATGATCCAAAGCAGATGTCCAAAATTCGGAGTCTGTCAAAGAAAATTGACCGTTTTCAAAATAATGTTCGATTGAGTCAACAAAATATTTGAGCTCAACTTGATGATCAGGATACCATTCAGTATTCAACATGTCATTGATAAATAACTTATAATCCTTCATCATTGTATCACTAACCATCCAAGGTCTTCTCTTACAATGGAAAACAACTTTACTTACTAATTTTGAATCTAACAAAAACAAAGTCAAAGCTAAATCCGTATAGAATTCAAAACCAGCATTATCTAGCACAAAATCAATTCTTCTTTCTTTGAGGGGAACTGATAATAATCTTTCCCAAGCAATAGATAAATCGTTATCAATAATGTTTTTGGCAGACTTCATTCTTGCCTCCTTGCCTTGTCTTGATTGTAAATCTTCTAATGTTGCATTTGCCAAAAGTGATAAATCAGATGCGTTACCCCATAAAGAAATATCAACAAACTCTTCAAACAAAATTTTTAATTCTTCAATTTCAATATTATCACTCGATAAAATTTCTTCATTCAAAGTTTTATATCTAGTTGCTAATTCATAAATACCAAGTGCAGAAGATCTAAATGCGTCCCTTTTCAAGAATTCAAAAATATCAAAATCAACCCATTTTGAATTTGATTTAACAAAAAGGTCCAATAGTCTATACAAATAGCATTCAATCAAAAGCCATGGGCCATTTAACCAAGTTGGCTGGGTTGATAATTTTGAAAATTCATCATTGTAAGAACCTAAACTTGGAATAAATTTGACTTCGTCATCAGTAAAAGGTCTAATAACAGCATTATTGGCAAAATCATCTAACAATTTTGTAATGTCTTTAAGAATTTTATCACCCTGATGCTTTAACTCGTGGTTATCAGATGAATCCATATGTCTTTTAACATCAACTTTAGTTTGAGTAAAAATCTTTGGCCATCTTTCTCTACAAGTTGAAAAACCATAAGAGGTTGGATCACTTAAATTATATGGGAGTGGAATTGTTTCAGACATCTTTATTTATTTTCAACTGTAAGAAAACAGAGTCAATCCAACTTTTTTGATATGAAGTTTCAATATGGAGTAAGATAGTCCGACATCTTCATGGATTAAAAATGGAACCAACACGGGAAAAACACTGACAGCGCTAGGAATTCAGAATTTTGAATTTTCCCCTGATCTATCAAGGTTGATGTTTTAGTTTTTTGTATTTTTTGAATTTCTACGTTTCTTGTGTTCTCTTGTTTATTGAGTGTTTAGTATTTGTTTGGAAACGAGTAAAGTACAAAACAATTCTTCTCTTTTTGAACTTAAAAACTTCCCCCTTAACATGACTTTTACAGAAAAGGAACTAATCTCTTTAAGAGCAGAAATATTGAACTTCAAGAAGAAATTAGATCTTGAGAAAATTAAACAAAAGGATGATGAGAATCAGCTAATCATGCAATCGGAAAACTCGTCTATATATAATAACAACTTCAAAAGAATGAAATTATCCTCTTCAAGCTCCAGCTATAAATTGAAAAACATCGAACTGTATAATGAATATTACAAACAATATCAATCTCAGTTAGTTTACATTAATACAGATCTTGAAGATCATTTAGATGAGGATATCAAGAATCAGATTGATGAAGAATTTGCTTCTGATGATGATGAAAATGATAATTACGAGGAAGAAAATCGAATTAATAATGACATTTTGAGTAATTTTCAAATTGACAAATTACTAAAACCAATTACTAAACCTTCGGATATCATAAATACTAAGTCAATTAACAACATATATAAACAAAATTTCTTTGACAAGTTATCAAACCAAACTGTTGCAGTTATTGAAAAAGAACAAGAAATGGTAAATTTACTGAATAAGACAATGGATATTTTTTTGAATGATGATCCTGAAAGAATTTTAGCTGACAATTTGAAATTAGCGGAATACGATCACCACTTAGATCTTGATAAAACATCAAATAGCGCACAAAATAGTATAGTGACCCAACAACAATGTGACCAGTTTCATAATAACAATTCTGAGGATCCATTTTTTAAACTTCCTGACTATGATTCAAATCCCGAGTTTGGTAATATACCCCAAGAAGAAATTGATGAGACTAGACAGTTATTGCAAATTGCTTTACAAAGAAATGAAGAATATATAAGATCATTATCTCAGATACGGCTTGGGTTCTTACACGCTGACAATTATAAAGACAATATTTACAAATGGTGTAAAGAAATTCATGAAAATGAACTAAATCAACACAAGGGAGAACTGGATCAATAAATTTTCTATCATATTTTCATATAAAATATTATGTCTTTTTTTTTTTTTGTAATCATCGTTTAAATTAGATTAAAAGTTCCAAAACTTCAATCATCTTTTCATCTTCCTTGGCATCGCATCCAGTTAATGGTCTCACAGCTTTATCTATTATACCGTCAAAAAATTCATCAATCAATCCCTTCAATTCATTACCAGTTTGACGGAAATCTGGATATGCATTGACTTCTAACAAAGTAACACCTGTATCTTTATTAATGTTATCAGAAACCAAAAAATCTAATCCGTAAGCTTCAAATGCGTTAGGTAATGGTTGAAAATTCATTCTATCAACATTAACTGCAGCTTTGAATAAGTCTTTAACAATTAGATGAATTTGATTGATTATGTTTTCTTTAGTTTTGTTTGAAAGTGGGGAATTTCTTAATTCTTCAACAACTTTTTCATTTGTTTCATCCTGTAGACATGTGTTCGTTAAATGACCGGCCATTTCAATAATTTCATCATCAATAGTATTATTAATCAAATCGGGATTTGTATATTTTTCTGAACTGAAAAGCATTAGCATTCTATCATAAACATAAACTTTTAATTGGCCTGTTGCTAATACATAAGTTCTGATATGAAACTTTCTATTACCATATTCCGGCAATAACAAAGGATTTGAAATATATTCTTGAACAACAAAATGTCTCAATTGTGAAATAATCATACCATTGTTTGTTTCATCACCTTCATCATCAGTATCATCTTCATCAAATGAATTGAAAATTGTTTGTAATTGATCAATTGTTTTAAAAAGATGGATGCCCTGACCTTTATCAGTCATACTTGGTTTCAAAATAAAAGTTTTATTCAGTTTTTCCTCGTTTTCCATCAATTCACATCTTAATTCATAAACTTCATCTAAGATATCGTCCAAAAATTCGGCATATGTAAGCTCAAATTGAAAACTTTCTGGGAAAGATGTCTTCAAAATTGATGTTGGGTTTTTAGCTTGATAAACAGCAATTGTATTAGATAAGTAATGTTTTCTAATTAATGATTTTCTATAGATGTAAGAATTTGTAATATATTTCGAATCTGACATTAGTCTTTCATGATCCAAATCTTCATAATCACCGTAGTGGAAAACATGATAATCTCCTTTGGGTGGAATTGTATCTTCAATTTTATTATTTGGAAAGTTCTTTACAATTGTTTTCAAAAGTGGCTCATAAATATAAGCGTCTTTTGGATATGTTACCACAATTTTAAGATTGGTTTCAACGGATTTAGGTCTGTTAAAATTATAGAAAAGAATATGATTAAAATGTTAGTATTTTTGTTGGATTCTCAATAAAATTTATCTTTTAGTTTGGATATATCATTACATCAGTTTGAAATTTTTTTTTTTATAATATTACAAAAAAATAAAAACAATTCTGAAAAAAAAGATAAATATATCTAAAATTATAATTTTAAACCACATGTACTTACGAATCTAATTTCAAAATCATTTCACCTTGATTTGCTTCATCAATATGTTTGAAATTTGCCCTTAATGCGGTAATTGTTGCATGCCCTTGGCCAATTGCTTTACCGTCTGTAAATTCAGTACTTGCATCAACTGCTTTATGAACAATATCAAAATTTGGATGCCATTTAAAGACAATGCCATCAGATACACTTCCGTCAACGATATCAACATGCTTATTAGGAACTGTAGATTCATCTTTATAGAATAAACTTTTTCCCCATGTATTTTCCATCATTGGAACATGATATATTTTAGTGCTACCAATTTTAACATGCTCGTTCAGTGGAACGTTAACGGTATAAATGTGTGCATTCACATTCCACTTTGCCCATAATTCTTCAATGAGTTTCACACTTAATAAACTTGCTTCTGTAATCCATTCACCTGGAACATTAGGATCGATCTCATAAGAGTATGAAAGCGCAATGGCACGTGTTCCTTGATGAACACCTTCCATTGCACCACCAACAGTACCACTTGAAAGTGCATAAAGTGCAGTTGAATTACGTCCAACATTTGGACCACTTAAAACTAAGTCAACATTTTTTGGACCACCACAGATATGATTAACACCAATATCTGTACAAGTTGCAGGAGTGCCATTATCAACTAAACACCATTCTTTTAAATCTGGATTTGAACTTAATTTTTCTTGTGGTCCAGGAAACGGACCATGGTATGAATTATCTTCAGGTTTTGAGATGGAACTATAAATGTACTTAAGTGTAACATCTTTACCTGCAAAATGTGCTTTACCAATCCAAGATTTTTGTGAGAATGGAACACAAATAGTTAAGTCCCAATTTGTATACTTAATAATTGCTTCCACTAAATATTTAATGTATGGAGATGCAAGATCGTTTGGTCCACCATCATCGTTGGTCAATAAAACTCTCATTCTGCTTTTATTGAATTTTTAAACAAGAAAACAATTACACAATAGTGGCAGGACCATGCCTTAAATGATTTATTCCAAAAACAAAATTTCGTTGAAACTGGAAAAGATTTCAAAATTGAAAAGGCATGCGCCACAGCTTGATTTAGCAACTTCACTTTATCTTTTTCTTTTAATTTGATTAATGTATTAAGAAACGTACTACAGACAATTTATAAAATAGGGATTATTTCTATATCTAAGACTATGATAAGTAAATAAACTACCAGACTCTAGCCCCTGCTAATTTGTCAGAGGAAAGATCACCTAAATCTTTATATTTACCATCAACTTTGTATTTATTTAATAAATCAAGATACTTATCAAATAAGAAAGCTGAATCTAATGGACCACCTTTAGCTTCTGGATGGAATTGAACAGAAAAAATTGGTCTTTCTTTATGTATCATACCTTCGTTTGATAAATCATTTAAGTTAATGAAATATTCTTTATAGTCGGATGGTAAAGATTTTGCATCAACTGCATAACCATGATTTTGTGATGTAATGTGACATTTACCAGTTGTTAAATCTAAAGTTGGAATATTATGAGCTCTATTACCATATTTTAATTTTAATGTTTTTGCACCTGCAGCTAATGAAAGTAATTGATGACCCATGCAAATTCCCATTAATGGTAAATCAGGTTGTTCTTTAATAACTTGTTTTAAGTTTTCAACAGTTTCTGAACAATATATTGGATCACCTGGACCGTTTGAAATGAAAATACCGTCGAATTTATCTGCAACTTTTTGAATTGGATAATTATATGGAACAACTGTTATTTCTATACCTCTAGATACTAAACATCTTAAAATATTTTCTTTCGCACCACAATCAACAACTAAAACATGATGTTTTGCATTTTTAACTGGAATATGGAATGGATCTTTTGTTGTAACTTTACTAACCATGTTAACTAAACCTGGATCATAAAATTCAGTTGATTGATCATTACCAACACTCAATCTAGCTAAACTTGAACCTTGTTCTCTCAAATATGAAACTAATTCTCTTGTATCAACACCGGTAATTGCGGCAACTCCTTCCCTTTGACACCAACTACTGAGTGACTCAACTGCTGTCCAATGAGAGTATTCTAATGCAACATCAGTAACAACAATTCCGACACATTGAATATTTGGTGATTCAAAATATTTTAATAAGGTGAATTCATCACGAACTGTACCAGATGGAACACCATAGTTACCAATTAATGGTTGAGTAAAACAAATGATTTGTCCACGATATGATGGATCGGTCATTGATTCAGGATAACCAACTAATGATGTTGTAAAAACTGCTTCACCGGAAACTGTCTTTGGAGCACCAAATGAAAGACCTTTGAAAACCGGACCATTTTTGATTGTAAGTTTAGCTGGTTCTAAAGTTTTTGTAGTTTGAGTTGCTAAACTTCTAGCTGAAATCTTTGGAGATTTTGTAAAATTTCTTTTCAAAGCATTAAGTGCTAGCATCTTTTGAATATATAACCAATAAGTAATCTTAACAAATAAGAAACCACAAAAGAAAAGGAGTGATACATTTAAAAAAAAATGAAATAAGAAAAAAAAATTGATTAAAAGTAATCTGAAAAAATTTGCGTCCATTTTCTTGACTCATACACATTACAAAAAAAAGGTAAAGCGGACCGCGCTCACTCAATTACCTGATTAGGCAAGCGCGCTTATTAATGAGTATTAGAAAGAACGCATCAAAAGTGATGTCAATCTTTTCTTTCAGATTTCCAAAGAAAAAGAACTCTGAACCAAAACTCTGAACCAAATCATGGTTTAAAAATGAGGTTTTGTTTTTGATCATATAATATGATTATGCACTAAAATTAAAGGATTTAGATAATAATATACAATTTAGTAAGACATCAAACATTATCTTAAATATCAAACGCACGTTCAAGTGACATATGAGGATCATAAATCCAATGCGACTCATTAAGTACCCTTAATGCTACCATTTGAACATCATCAAGCCAAATGCACCTGATTTCTTTGCTTGGGGCCTTTAATGTCAAAAATTCACCTAATGAAAATGCAGGTCTATGTATTGACGTTTTTTGGAAGCGTTTATGAGTTTTTGTTTCTTTATATTCAATGAAAACACCCCTTGATGTTTCCTTTGTAAACGGATTTCTAAATTCAACTTCCACTGCACCATAAATATGAACATACTTCCATTCTAAACTTCTTTTTGAATTTTTGATTCGGACTAAATTCAAAGCAGTTGATTTTTCTTCGGGTTTAATTGTTATTGAATTTAATTCAAATACATCGATCTTTCTGATGGTGCTAAATTCATTAAAAATATCATCATTTACATCATCAATTAGAAATCTTTTATTGAATTCCTTAACTTTATTTAAGGATTTTATAGATAATTTTGATTTATCAAGCAATGAATAATTCAAAAATTTGAATAATGGATATTTAGTGACTTTGAAGTTGTAAATTTTCATGCAATTTGAAATATTCAAACATTTGATATATTCTGACATAACTGATAATGTAGCTGTATGGTTTTTGTTTTTTTTGATAAGTTCTTCAAACTGATTTATTCCATTATTCATTTCCAAAATGGATAATGAATTTAAGTCGCCGATATCTTCCCATTTGTCAAACACGTGGAACATGTAATGTAATGGTAAAGTTAATAGTAGATTAAAGTTCTTGAAAGGAGTAAACTTTGAAAGGTGCTCAATTTCACGAATCAAATCATGAAAGCCGTTTCTTAAAATTGGAACTTTAATTCTTTCAACTTCAGAGCAAAATAAAGCACCTACATATGCGTTTAATTCCAACAATAAGGACAAAACCTTAAATTTGGCGGATATTCCATATTTAATAGAATTATCATCTTCAAACATATTATCATAGTAAATATGAAACAAGTAAGGAAAAATTGATTGTAAAATTTTTAAGTCTGAAGCAGATGAACCAAATTTCAATTCCTCTGGAGCATTTGATTTATCACCACCTAGTTGTAGAATACAGTTAGCATTTTCAAAAACGCTATGTTCAACAATATCTGTCTGAATCTTTGATAAGCTCGAATTAAAAATTCGAAAAGCATAATCACTTGCAACAATTTTGAAGTGATTTTTAATCAACCTTGTAATACCATCTTCAAAAACTCCTTTTAAAACATATTTTCGGATATCAAACACTAAAGATCTGTTAATATCAAAATATGGTAATTCTTCTAGAATGCAAATTTTTTTTAAGGACCAATGATCAACGGGATCGTTTGCAATTAGTAAACCCTTTTTCTTCAAATTCAAGTAATCATTCATTGTGACATTTGGATACCTTCTTGAATTATAAATCGGTTTAAATTCATCACCTTTATCATTTTTAACAAAACTTCTTGGTACCGTGCAATAAATACATTGGTACTTACTACTTGAAGTATACATATCCAAGATATCCACCTTTTCTTGTTGATAATTGCCCAATGCCATAATTAATAGAATTTTAACAAAATATTCATGTCTATTTAAACTCACTCTTATGACATTATCCTGTAAATAATTCAAGTATTGTAAAAGCGGTTTTAGCAAATATTGGTTCCATTCTTGTTTATCATCAATATCACAAACACAAGCTAAAAACATGAATTCAGGCCTGTATTTCAAATGATTAGGTAACTCGTTTAAAATAAAATATACATAGCCTAAATTTTTATTTTTTGTTCCAACATTCAACCGTGATGGTGTTACCAAAGTAAATGTAAACGCAAAATCTAGTTTCTTGTTATCAATAATTGAGTCTCTATATATACTACCATCATGGATTAAGTTTAAATACTTTGATTTTTCATTGTAATTTTTGGGTGGTCTGATTGTCTTTTTTAAATAAGTTCTTAGTTTTTTATTTAATAAAATTGACAAAACAAAGTTATTGAATAACACAATTGAAAACGGTAATCTTTGGTGGGTTGATATATTTTCTAATCTATCTGCACTTGAATTTAGATCATCTTCCTTATCGGCATTTATTGGTTCATTAATATAAGGACATTTAGTGTGCTCTTTTGAAAAACAAATATAAGTTTTGCAATTACAATATGAAAACTCAATGGTCGATTTAATTGTTTCCCAGTCACTAAAAATTGATAGTTTCTTATTTCTAATACTTTCATTCTCACTCAAAACTAGACAGCTAATTTCATCTTCAATTTCATTTTCATTCTTAAGTAGTGCTAAGAAATTCTTGTATTTTATATCAAAAAATTTTTGTAACTGAGTTGAATTTAGTTTTTCAACAATTGATTTTAAATCTAAACTATTTTCATTTATTTCAATATCTGTTTTAATTTTCAGTATCGATTCACTAAGTCCATTATTGTTATAATTTTCATCATTCATATTTTCACCTAATGGATCATTCATTGATGGTATTTCATGGAAATCATAATTTGAGCTTGAAAACATTTCTGGGATACAAATAGACACATCTGATGATTTACTAGATGAAGTATTTGAAAACTTTTTTGGCAATTCATCGTTATCTGTACAATTACTGTTGTGGATATTGTTATCGCCGTTATTGTAATCATTATTATTAACAAGATTGTTGACATCTTGAGAGTTAGTCGAGTTGTAACCATTATTTTTGACACTATTATCGGTATGGTTTTCGTCCCGAACTTGTTCGTTGGCTTTAAAATTATGGACATTTGGGATGTCATTTGTAGGCATATTAAAACCAAAATCCTTTGAAAATTGATTCAAATTTGACAGCTGATAATTTTCAAAATTTGAAAAACTATTCAAATCAAATGTTGGACTAGTTTTTAAATTATATGGAACTGGGTTATTGATTATATTGAGATTATTTACACTATTGTTTAATAATAAAACGTTTGATTGATGTGGATTATTAAATGACAATAACTCGTTTTCATTTTTCAAGACTGTTGGCGATGTAGTCGAAGATGTTGATTTCATTGAATTTGAATGCTCGTATTGGTTATTTAAATCAGTTGAATTCATAAATGGTGATTGGTTTGTATTATGATCCCCGTAATTTGCATTGAGTTGCTGCTGGTGTTGTTGTCGTTGTTGGTGACCTCTAATTAAAGTTGGATTGTTTGTGTTGTTTATTGAAATGGATCTTAACAATGGCTTCAAATTTGCGGAATTTGGTAAACTGCTCTGCAACTTAGTAACTTTACTAAATTCATGCTGATTTGAACTTGAGTATTGGCGTTGATGACCATCATTATTAAAATGTTGATTTTGATGACGATTATAATAATTTTGATTCTGGTTTTGCGGAAAAAATTGTTGAAGATACTGTTGTTGATAATACTGGTTCAAAGGATATTGAAAACTGTTTGATTGTTGATGTTCATGCTGATGTTGATGTTCATGCTGATGTGGATGTGGATGTGGATGTTGATGTTGATAATACTGAGCTTGTGTGTTTAATTGATGATTGAATGGTAATAATTTGTTCGAATAAAAATCATCCTCATGATTAGTAACGACATTTTCATGATTGGAAGTACTGTTGCAAAAAGTCTCTGGGTTATGAATATTTTCACTGTGGTTATTTCTAAACGAAAAGAAGGTTGGTTGGTCAAGATAATTATTTTGATGATAAGGCATTGTAGAACGATGATCTTGACCTAAATTGTTCTCTTGGTTTTGGCTTTGATTGAATGTATGTATCTGATTTTGATTATAATATTCATCACATTTTTCAGTTGCGTTTTCACTTCCTTTTCGATCCTGATTGTGAAACAAATCTTGATCTGCATGCTCGTTTCTAATTTGATTTGGGTTATGAACTGGACTATTATTGTGATCGGAATTCTGGTTGGAGCCTTGATTATTTACATTATAAGATTGATGATAGTAAGGATTATGACAGTTATTATCTGTATTGAAGTGTTGATGGTAATTCTGGTTTATAATATGGTTTTTTGTATTATTATTTTCAGTCATGTAAACTTTTGTTTCTTTTTTTTTATAGCTAAACTCAGAAACTGATAAAGTAATCTAAAATTCAAGAATAGATAGGTAAATGATTGATCAACCAGCAAAATATTTTCGATTGTATCATATACGTGTCTATAGAACACCAATGAATGGAATAAAAGGATCAAGTTAAAAGAAACACAAAGAAAAAATTATTTTGATAAGGTTAAAAATAATATAAGGGTTCTAATTCAAACATAGAAATTGTTAAATTTTGAGACTTAGGTTTAAATTTAAACATATTTTACTTGGGATTTCAAATTTGAGAAAGTGAGGCTGACTTCGTTTTTTATAAGATTAATCGATAGTCGTCTAACTCCTATTACATGTGGGATTGAAAGATAGTTGCAATGAACTCTTAGTTTGGCGGAGGCTCTTAATACCCGTTAGTTAAGATCTATTTATAGATAGGTATGCGCATTTACTGCAATACCATCTTCTCTAATAATAACATTTGAAATACCCTAGTATGGCTATATTTTTTGCAGTATAGAACAATCTAAAAAACTCAACTTAAAGATTAATAAACTATCAGACAAGTTTAATGCCGAAATCACCATTATTGAGAACTAAGGACAAAAAAAACACGTAAAAAGTGTGTGTATAAAAATATACTTGTGAGAATATATTATATCAACAATCCAACTTTCAGCACAGTAAGAACATTTAAGATAGTGATTAAATGTTCTTTATGCAACAAAGAACGCAGTGAATTAATATGTTTTCATCCTTTTTGTATTTTCCATCTCCCCAAGGCTGAACTTATTTGCACTTCTTTACATAGGCTACTGATTATTAATAGAATATTTGATGTTCATAAGATCTATTCAGTGGACATCAGTGTTTTCTGACGCCAGTAATTAAGCATATCGACAAGGGGAATGCCGAGCAAAAGAAATTGCCTTGACTTCTTAGACGGAAACTCCTCTAGTTTGCAGTAGTCTAATCAAGAGAGCCGAAAATTGAAACGTTTCTTATTATCCGGATTATCTTTACCAAAAAGTATTCCTTTCAGATCCCGAGAAACTTGCCGTGCAAGACCCGGAAAATCTTCGCTTGTTAGCAAATCCGATCTATTATTTGCAGAACTAAGCTTTGGTCAATCCAACGGCATTGTACATAATTCCCAATTCCTAATTTGTAACGTGGGCATGATAATAATTCTTGGCCACTGTGGTATTCGCTTATCCTAGTATTGAGTGAAACTCCAGTACACCAGCTAGTAACATGGCGTTACCTTCCTACTATGTGATAAGCCTTATTAAATACAATATACTACAATTTTCCTTATATTTAATTATTAGTAATATCTCAGTTCTTAATCTTACTACCTTTCATTAACAGTATACCTATTATATTGATGAAACGTTCACCGAACTATATCATATAACCACAGATTTCGTTTACGTGGTGAATTAGCGATAATTAAATATAATTAAAGAGTAATAAATATTACGAAATCTACAATTCCACCACTATTTGCGTCGCTCGACGCAAATAGTTATAAGTTACCCGGCGACAATAAAAACGACGCACTGAAAATAAAATTTTTCATCGAATATTTTTTCATTCGATTTTCCACTTTCCACACTGTCCAGTTTCAATCTATTTTTCACAACTTCTTTTTTATGTTCATGCTTTCTTTTACTCTCTTTTTTTTTCTTCTCTTCCTTTTTCACAACACTTAGTTTCCATAACAAGTTAATTCAATATGTCTCACAGAAAGTACGAAGAACCAAGACACGGTTCCTTAGGTTTCCTCCCAAGAAAGAGAGCTTCTAAGCAAAGAGGTAGATGTAAGTCCTTTCCAAAGGATGACAAGTCTAAGCCAGTTGCTTTAACTGCTTTCTTAGGTTACAAGGCTGGTATGACTACCATTGTCAGAGATTTAGACAGACCAGGTTCTAAGATGCACAAGAGAGAAGTTGTTGAAGCTGCAACTGTTGTTGACGCTCCAGAATTAGTTGTTGTTGGTGTTGTCGGTTATGTTGAAACTCCAAGAGGTTTAAGATCCTTAACCACTGTTTGGGCTGAACATTTATCTGAAGAAATCAAGAGAAGATTCTACAAGAACTGGTACAAGTCAAAGAAGAGAGCATTCTTAAAGTACTCTCAAAAATACTCTAAGGCTGGTGAAATTGACGCTGAATTAGCAAGAATTAACAAATACTGTTCAGTTGTTAGAGTTTTAGTTCACACTCAAATCAGAAAGACTCCATTATCTCAAAAGAAGGCACATTTAGCTGAAATTCAATTAAACGGTGGTTCAGTTGCTGATAAGGTCCAATGGGCAAAGGAACATTTTGAAAAGACCGTTTCTGTTGATTCCGTTTTCGAACAAAACGAAATGATCGATGCTATTGCTGTTACCAGAGGTCACGGTTTTGAAGGTGTTACTCATAGATGGGGTACTAAGAAGTTACCAAGAAAGACTCACAGAGGTTCAAGAAAGGTTGCTTGTATTGGTGCTTGGCATCCAGCTCACGTTTCTTGGTCTGTTGCAAGAGCAGGTCAAAACGGTTACCACCACAGAACTTCTATCAACCACAAGGTTTACAGAGTTGGTAAGGCAGGTGATGAAGCATCTGGTGCTACTGATTTTGATAGAACTAAGAAAACCATCACTCCAATGGGTGGTTTCGTTAGATACGGTGAAGTCAAGAACGATTTTGTCTTATTAAAGGGTTCAATTCCAGGTCCAGTTAAGAGAGTTATTACCTTAAGAAAATCCTTATACGGTCCAAAGGATAGAAGAGCTTTAGAACAAGTTTCATTAAAATGGATTGACACTGCTTCTAAATTCGGTAAGGGTAGATTCCAAACCCCAGCTGAAAAGCATGCTTTCTTAGGTACTTTAAAGAAGGACTTAGAAAACTAAGCGTTATTTTTTTAAATTAATGTTTGTTATTCAATAGTTATATTTTAACTGGTATGTATAATTGATTATTTTATTTTATAGTTTATTATTTAGTATCTTTAAAACTCTAATTACCTATTTTAAAACTTGAAAATTGGCTTATTATAAGGTTTATATTTTAAATATACCAAAGATAAAGGTACGTCAGTAGTATACTCCTTCAGTCGCAGAAAAATCAAAAACTGTTCTCCATGAAACTTGGAAAAAAAAAACATTATCTATTTTTCTAATTTTTTACATTTCATGGTATAGACTTTTTTGTTTTACATTTTGCAGATTTTAAGCAATTATAGAATACGTATCTACTTGTAACTTACCCCCAAATCTAAATAACACAAAATTTACTAAAACGGAAAGTTCGAGCGCAAGTGAAATAATCCATAACATGATTAGTGATAGGACGATGTAAAGGATCACATCATAAATACTCATGCTTCAACTAATAGTTACAACACGTATGATCTCACAATATTCCATTACTAAGCTACTCTGATACGTATTACAATATTTTTTTTCCTTAAATCGCCGCCACCTTTTATAGTTCTTTGCGAACTATTTTGATTTACCCGAAAACTAACTTGAACCTCTACCGTTTAGTCTTACTTTGGCTTGTACACAATAATATTATGTTAAATTAATGCGTTTGCTATATATATATATATATCATCCTATACCTCACTAGTGTGCAAAACTATATACTACGTAACTAAATATAGTACCTATAAAGATTAATTCTTTAATAATTTATGTTTATTTCTTTTGTCTTCAATTTGTGTCATTATAAAAGTGTCCCATAAACACATTTAATATGCAGTTGTTTTCAAAAACCATTTTTAAAAAGCCAAAGAGAAAAATAGCTTGTTAATTCGTATAATTACGGTTTCGTAAATTTATATAACAATAAATACTCGTAACAGACGCTATTACTATAATTTCTATATCACGATCATTGTACCAAATAGTAATATTTAGAGCCTCACTAAATAATAGTATAATTAAGTGTACATGTTTTATATAAATGGATACTATAAGAAATAAATAAAGCTTGTTAAATTACAAGTTATAGTAAAGTAATAGCATGTTTCTCTTGCCCTCCAGGAAGTTTCTGAGCCCTCAATAGGTGGAGTCATATTGCCAAAATTGATTACAACAATCTTAAAACGGTCGATCGACCCAAATATTTTATTTCCGCGTTTTTCTTTTTTTTTCTACAAAATTTTTCACTTTCGAAGAAAAAGGCAAAAAAATACTGAAAATTTTCATCGGGTGACAATAGAAAATGGATAAAATTTGTTTAGTTGTGTCTTTTATAAAATTTCTATACCACACAAAGTTTACGATCCTAGATCATCTAACCTAGAATAGACAATCTTAACACAAGTGCATAATGTCTTACGTTCCTCCACATAGAAAGGGCCTTCCACAAACTGAACCATCTTCACTTGTTTCACAACACTCAGAAGATGAAAGAAATAACAATGGCTTTGGCTCAGGTTATGGCAACAGAAACTCAGGCTATGGTAATAGAAACTCTGGTTATAATAACAGAGGTTCAGGCTACGGTAGCAGAAGTTCGGGTTATGGTAATAGAAGCTCTGGCTATTCAAGAGATGGTGGTTATGCTAAACCAAAAGGCCAAGGCTCTTGGTCAAATGGTGAACATGTTCCAGCTGCAAGAGATTCAAGATTAGAATTAGATTTATATGGTGAAGAAGGTGACTCAAAGTTTCAATCATCAGGTATTAATTTTGATAATTATGATGATATTCCAGTTGAAGCAACAGGTGATAATGTTCCTGAACCAATTACTGAATTTACTTCACCACCAATTGATTCTTTATTATTAGAAAATATTAAACTAGCTAGATTTACAAAACCAACCCCAGTTCAAAAATACTCAATCCCAATTGTTTCATCAGGTAGAGATTTAATGGCATGTGCTCAAACTGGTTCAGGTAAAACTGGTGGTTTCCTTTTCCCTGTTTTATCTGAATCTTTCAAAGTCGGACCAGCTCCAATTCCTGAAGAATCAAACAGATTTGCAAGAAATAAAGCATATCCTACTGCATTAGTTTTAGCACCTACAAGAGAATTAGCTTCTCAAATTTATGAAGAATCTAAAAAATTTACTTATAGATCATGGGTTAAATCTTGTGTTGCTTATGGTGGTGCCGATATTGGCACTCAAATTAGAAACTTATCCAGAGGTTGTGATTTATTAGTTGCAACACCAGGTAGACTAAACGATTTGTTAGAAAGAGGTAAAATTTCCTTAAAAAATATAAAATATTTTGTTTTAGATGAAGCTGATAGAATGTTAGATATGGGTTTTGAAAATCAAATCAGATATATTGTTGAAGAATGTGATATGCCACCTGCAAACCAAAGACAATCATTATTATTTTCTGCAACTTTTCCAAAAGAAATTCAGCACTTAGCAAGAGATTTTTTGAATGATTATATTTTCCTTTCTGTTGGTAAGGTTGGTTCAACATCTGAAAATATTACACAGAGAATTTTGTATGTTGATGATGAAGATAAAGAACCAACATTATTAGATATTTTAGCATCTGATGAAGAACCTGGTTTAACATTAATTTTTGTTGAAACAAAGAGAAAGGCAGATCAATTAAGTGATTTCTTATATGACCATAATTTACCAGCAACTTCAATTCATGGTGATAGAACTCAAAGAGAAAGAGAAAAGGCATTAGAATTATTCAAAACCGGTAGAGCTCCAATTTTAGTTGCAACTGCTGTTGCGGCAAGAGGTTTGGATATTCCAAATGTTACACACGTTATCAATTATGATTTACCGGGTGATGCCGATGATTATGTCCACAGAATTGGTAGAACTGGTAGAGCAGGTAATACAGGTGTAGCTACAGCTTTTTTCAATAGAGGTAACAAGAATATTTCAAGAGAATTGATTGACTTGTTAACTGAAGCAAAACAAGAAGTCCCACAATTTTTAACATCAGTTTCAAGAGAAGGTGGTAGAGGTGGTCAAAGAGGTGGTAGAACTGGCGGTTCAAGAGATATCAGAAGAACCGGTAATTCACATGGTAACTCCTATGGTGGTAATTCATATGGTAGTTCAAATTATGGTGGTAACTCCTATGGTAATAATAATTCCTATGGAGGTAGCTCATATGGTAACTCTTCATACGCTGGCAACAACTCATATGGCCATTCATCACGTTCTTCTAACTCATCATCCTCACAATGGTGGTAAAGAAGTAAAACGGACTTACTAACTTAACCAATAATAATAAATGTTTTCAATAGATTTTTTTATTTATTATTATTACTTCTTTTTTTATTATTTTTATTTTTATTATTTTTGTTTTTATTATTTGAATTTTTGTTTTATCTTTTAGTTAAATTTGATTTATTGTTGGAAAATTCTTAGAGAAAGTTTATCATTCAAAAAATTTTTGGAAAGTTCCTCTTCCGATGACAAATTTAGGGTGAAAAATTAATATATTTATTTTTATTACTACTATATCACATTCATATTTTCTATTCATCATATTCACAAATGCACATATATTTTTTTTTCAAATTTCACAGCGGATACAAAACGGAAAAATTATTCCATTTGATTTATAAATATTTTATGAAAAAAACCTCACTTATTATTATTATTATTATTATTATTATTATATTTTATATTGTACAATTAAATTAGACTACAGTATATAGATATCATTACAATTCAGCATATTTCCCATGTATTACATTGAAAGGAACAAAATTTGAAATTTTGATTAATTCGTTTTCATTCATATATACAACCACATATGCTATTACATATAATTTTTTTTCATGCATTACCGAAATTTTAAATTCTTTTAAATTTTGATATATTTTTATTTATTTAATTTTTACAATTTAATTTTACACATTTTTTCCCAATTTTGTTAACTCTTCTGCGTTGTGTTACAATTGAAACTCTTTTCTACCTATCTAAATGCATCGGTTTGCTGTTATATTTTTGTTTTTATTCTTATTCTTACTTTTTATTCTTTTTTTATTCATTATTATTCTTTCCAGTCAACAAATTTGCCTTAGTTAAGTCTAGATATTATGTATTTTCCATATTGTTTATTGTATTTTAATTCCATGGTAATCCAGCTAACTAAGTCTCAAATTGTATAGTCTTATTGCTTTTTCTATATATAGAGTTTTCTAAATCATTAATCATTATCGATGACATTGTCATGACGTCATATTCTATTAGCCGCGTCTCACTTCATAGATTTTTTTTTTTTTTTTTTGCTTCTTTTCCCAAATTCATTTGTTTCAACAGATGGAACACCAATATATATAGATTTTATCACCATGATGGAAGGAAAGATTTGTACTAAGGGCTTGAACGTATGTGTTTTACAGTACATATATGTATATATGTAATTATATCATTGTGCGATCAATCATATGTAAACCAGTAAACCGTTTGTAAATTGTAAATTTAAATTCAACAATTGCCATATTAGGGTATTCGTCTTTTCTTGACATCCGTCATCCGGACTTGTGATTTTTTTTCAACAGAAGCATGTTATTTTCTTCTTGAATATATTGTTTCTTCTGATGCTAATATTTATCCTTCCTACTTTTAATAGTACAAACACATCCTAGTATTGAACATCGTTTGCAAATTATGTTTAAGTCTAATAAGAACAGCAAAGACTCGGATAGTTTCAGTTTGCAGTCTATTTCTGTGCCCAAGTCATTTAAAGGGGGCCATCGAAAGACTAAAAGTTCAGTCAATATATCACCAAGCTTTTCCGACTTGAATAACTCAGATTCCAATGATTTACATTCATTGACTTCGTTTAATTCTTTCAATTCTTTAAATAATATACGAACAGCAAATCAAAATCAGAAATCTTCAAATCAATCATGGGCAAATTCTTTGGAATCCTTACATAGTCTACCTGATAATTTAAATATAGGTAACAACAAAGATTCTTTATCGTTTTATAACAAAAGTAAAAATAAATTAAAGTCTAAGAATATTAAAAATTTAAAGAATCAAAAGCATCAACTATTGCCATATATGAGTGATAAGAGTAGGTCAAATAGAAATTATACAACTCCTCCTCCAATTGATGCATCAACAATCATGGAGGATGATGAGAGTGAACAAGTTTTAAATGTTCCAATGTTACCGGCATTCAGCGCTCCATTTTTACCACACTCATCAAATAAACATTCTAATTTACCTGAAATACCAAAACCTCAATCCAGGACAGAAATTAAATCTAATTTCAAGTTTCCGCCAGATGATGTGAAATCAAATGTCGTAAACGATGTAGACGAATATCATTTTCCCCAAAACATCACACCATCACATAATGAAGCTGAATCGAATAGAATTGCTGCAATTGATCAAGATTTTAATGTTAATTTTTCAAAAGATTCTGCAATGTCCAAAGGTCAGCAAATATTAGAACTAAGAAAGAAAAAGGGAGTATTAGCACATAAGAAGATAATTACTGAAATGAGTAGTTCGGATGAGGATGCTTCAACCGAGCATGAAACTGATAGTGAAAATGATCATTCATATTCATTAAAACAATATAGACCGAGTGATGGTAATGATAATAATTCAATTAAATCTAACGGTTCAGCTTCTTCAAAGAAAGGTTTATTTAAATCTATATTTAGAAAAAGAGGATTGTCTTTTGGTTCTGAAAAAAGTGTTAAACGTACAACAACTAATAGTTCAAAAGAAAGTGGAAATAAAAACGGTAACGATGATGAAAAGAAAAATACCGGTGACCAGGAATATCACCATGAATATGAAAACAATGGTGTTGATAACAGCAATAGCACAAGTAATGGTGTTGAATTCAAAAACAAAGAATCTTCTTTTTTGAATTTTGGTCGAAAGTCATCATTAATGAAGGAAAAAATGGAAGAATTCAGTGATAGTAATTCAGGTGAAAAAGATAAAAGTACAACTGAAAAACAAACTGAATTTGATGATATTGATTTAACTGAGAATAATAGTGGTGATGATGATGATAATGAAAAGCATAGCTTTCATGATTATCATGACAATCATGCTTTTCAAAGTTCCACTCGTAATGGTGAACATTTTTTGAAAAATCTTTTCCATTTAGATGGCCTACTAGGACAAGGCGGTTTAATTCCAAATCTTAATTTATACCATAACCACAATGGGCACAATGGTAGTGCTAATCCAAATATTAGAAGAGGTGATCAGGTTCACGATGAAGAAAATCCTCCCCCGGATTTTCATGAAGAAATCAAAGAAGAAGCTCAGGTTTTAGTTGGACATATGATCAGGAACCCTCTGGATGATTTAAAGAATAATAAAAGAAGAAAGAATTCAAAGCTAAAGTTAAAAAAGACAAATACATGCACTGATAATTATATCAATGACAACTCTTCTAATAATAGTACTTCTGATTTAAATACAACATCTGGTTCAAGTACTGGTTTTTTTGTTCCTGATCGTGCACATTTACCAGTTGATCCATTTGATGATTTGCAAGATCTTTGTACTTTTAGTATAGATGTCCCTGAAAATCTTGTTTCGAAACCAAGAAAATACAGGGCTGGTATTCAGTCTGCTCTATTTCAACTTTATAACACCCATACATTACCGTCAATTTCCACTTCAAATTCAAGTACAACGTTAACGGGGCCAAATTATGATGAAAATATGTCAGAAGCCCCTTATGATTCAGAAATTAATGAACCTATTAACGATTTAAATATGAATATTGGAGATGAAATTAGAAAGAATGGATTGAATGATTTAGAATACAATCCCAAAGAAACATTAAATGCAGAATTGCCAGGCTTCACTTCAAAATTGCAAGAAATTACAACTGATGCAGAAACTGAAGTTGAAAAACTATCCAAAAAACATAAACGAACTCTTTCATTTCAAAATAAGTTATTTGGTTCAGACGCTGCGAATAGATTTTACAAAACCCCAGGAAAATCAACTACTGGGAACAAAAAACCTGATGTTTCTTTTTTGTTACCAAATTTTGGTGAAAAACCATCGACTGCTTCAGATACAGAATATGAAAGAAGAGAGTTACAGGGTTATAAAAATTTGAAAAAGCGTGCAAGATTCAACAAAAAGGTTACTAAAGAAACAACTGCCAGAATCACTGTTCATATTGCTGATGTTTTAGAAAGGCAAAGATTTATTTTGACTTTATGTAAAGCTTTTATGCTTTATGGTGCACCAACACATAGATTGGAGGAATATATGTCAATGACTGCGCAAGTCCTAGAAATTGACGGATCATTTATTTATTTTCCTGGCTGTATGCTGGTCTCATTTGGTGATCTAAATGCAAGAACATCTGAAATGAAACTTGTCCGTTGTGCACAAGGTTTAGATTTGGGAAAGTTAGATGAAGTTCATGATGTCTATAAAAATGTTGTTCACGATAGGCTAGGTACAATTGAGGGGTATCAAACACTTGATGAAATTATGAATAGAAAACCGAAGTTTAATGCTTGGTGGTGTATTTTCTTTTATGCAGTCTCTTCCGTAGCAGTTGCATCTTGGAGTTTTGGTGGTTCTTGGATTGATCTACCAATTTGTTTTGGTATTGGCGCAATTATTGGGTTTTTGCAATTTGTTGTGTGTCCTAGAAATACATTATATTCATCAGTTTTTGAAGTTACCTCAAGTATCATTGCAAGTTTTATTGCAAGAGCAATTGGTTCGATTAATGGCGGCAACACATTTTGTTATGCAGCCCTTGTGCAAAGTCCGTTAGCTTTAATTTTACCGGGTTATATTATTTTATGTGGATCATTAGAACTTCAAAGTAGAAACATTGTTGCAGGTAGTGTTAGAATGTTTTATGCTTTTATTTATTCACTTATGCTTTCATTTGGTATTACATTAGGTGCTGCACTTTATGGTTGGATTGATAAAAATGCAACATCAGTAACTACATGTTCATCTGATATCTCACCTTGGTATCGTTTCTTATTTATTCCAATGTTTACAATTGGAATTGCTTTAACAAATCAAGCATCATGGTCGCAACTACCGATGATGTGTGTTATTTCCGGATCTGGTTATGTTGTTAGTTATTTTTCATCATTACATTTCAAACAAGTCACCGAATTAAATGCAACATTAGGATGTTTCATCATTGGTTTAGTTAGTAATATTTATTCTAGAATGCTTAAATCTTTCAATAAATATTTTACAGCCAGGGGTACTTTTATGACAGTTTCTTTAATGCTTCCAGCCATATTTGTTCAAGTTCCAAGTGGTATCGCATCACAGGGCTCTGTTTTTACAGGTATTACAACAGCCAATAATATTGTTCATTCAAATAGTACCACTGAAACTGCAAATAATTCTAATTCTTTATCATTTGGGATGGTAATGATACAAGTTGCTTTGGGTATTAGTGTGGGCTTATACCTTAGTACAATTTTGGTTTATCCATTCGGTAAAAAAAGAACAGGTTTGTTTACTTTATAAAATTAAATAACATAATGATTAGAATAGTCAAAATAATTAAAATAAATTTAATTTTTCGTTTCGTTTATAGAATATTTATGAAGAATAATAATAATTAAATAAGGATAAAAATAAAACAAATCTAACAAATTAAAACATTCATCCGAAATGTTAAATGAAATGTATTAATAAGTTTCATAGACCAAAGATCTAACCCTGTAGTCTTCGTTAGCTTCTTCTATATCCTCCCAATTTCCAATAAAATCATCTTTACCTCGAACAATACCTGGTAAAGTTTTACCGCCAGAAAAACGTCTCCAAACTTTTTTGGCATCATCATCAGTACCTAAATCACGATATGTAAATTTGATTCTGTTAGCTGCTAAAATAGTTTCCAAACGATTTGTACGTGTGGCAACGTGGAAACCACCGGCAAATGAAGTATACAAGTAAACTGGTTCATCTTCAAAAGATAATTTTTGAGTTTTTGGAACAAACACTGATCCATCTGAACCTAATGGTTGATGTGAATCTTTCAAAGCTTTTTCTCGAGCTGCAGCGGCAATCAGTGCATCAATATCATCTATTTTTTGTGTAGACTTCGATTCAATTGTGGTTGCTATTGCTTCTTCCTCGTTATTAACTTCGATCCTCTCTTCTTTTTCGATTTTTGGCTCATTATAACCATGCGTTTCCAATGTTTCACCGGAGAAAGATATATCATCAACTTCTTTCTCATTTTCTACTATGGAATTGGATTTTTCTTTCATGTCTTTCTTCTTTGTAGACTTCAATGCTTCTACATTTTCTTCACCGACAAGTCTATCCATGGTTTCAAGAGTAGATTTTTCATCTGGATTATTTTCTTTTGCTGTGTCCTCTTCTCCTTTAACAGTGTTTGCTTTTTGCTTTTCTTCGATATATTCATTTTTAACAACAATCTCTTTAACATCTTTTTCATTTTCCTCCTTCTCTTTTGCACCTTCTACTTTTACAGCTTTTTCTTGTACTTGCTCTTTTACTTCATTTTCATCTCCATCTCCATCTTTTCTACAAGGTTCTGTTTTTGCTTTTGCTTTCTCTTCGTTGAGTTTTTCTACTTCTTTTATTTCTAGTTCTAATTCTGCAATCCTCTTATTTGTCCCAGTTTTTAGTGATTCCTTCTCTTCCTTCTCCTCTTTTTTTATTTGTTTTTCTATTTTATTTTCAAACTTAACATCTTCTACTTTTGATGCTTCTTCTTCCTTTGACTCATTTTGTTGTTTAACTTTATTATCTTCTTGCTCTTTCATTGCACCTTCGTCTTCAGCTTTTTCAACTTCATTTGCAGTAACCTCTTTAGCTAATTGATTCATCATATTATCAAGTGAAAGTGCAGCTGTTGCTGTTGCAACATTAGATATTATTGACAGTTTATTATAATCACCTGATGTTAAAGATTTGTCTACTTTTTCTTCTTCCTTTTCTTCCATCTGTGTACTTTCATCTAGATTTTCCTGCTTCTTCTCCAGATTGTTTTTTTCTCTTAAATTAGTAGCATTTGATTTTAAGTTACTTTCTGTTTCAACCTTTTCTTCTTCTTCTTCTTCTTCTTCCTCTGCTTCTTCTTCTTCTTCTTCTTCTTCCTCTGCTTCTTCTTTTAAATCTGAATTTAAATCTGAATCTGAATCTGCCATTAATTCCATTGCAGAATTTGCTAATTGATCTAATAAATCATTTGTATTCATTTGCGTGCGATTGCTCCCGTCATCCTCTTCTTCAACTTCAGCTAAACCTTGTTGTAAATTCTTTACAATATCATCACCATTTAAAGGTTTCTTACCACTTTTTTTCACATTATGAGTGTCTTCAACAAAGTCTAATGCTTTATTAACGGCGTACTCGATGTCTGGAGCATTTGACATTTCATCATCATTAACTAACGCACCACTTTCCCTTAATTCGTTACTTTCAAGACGGTGATCATCAACACCAAACGATTTACGATCTGCACTCATTCTTGAACGAGATCTTGAAATTGTACGCAAGTAGTTTAATGATGACGCATTAGCAATTTTTGGAGCATTTGGATCGTGTCTTGGTTTTCTTTCAGAAACCAGACTTTGGGATAATTGATCAAATGAATTTGAAATTGAAAGTTCACCATTCAAACCACTGTGAATAGAATCACCCCTTGCAAGACTTGGTCTACTACAAGAATCTTGTCTCGATGCAGTTGCTCTAGCAAAATTGGAGGTAGATCTTGATTTTTGTTTTTCTAGTAATCTAGAATCTGAACCATCTCTCATCGCAGCAGGAGGAAGGTGAGTAGAATCAATTTCAATTGCACTATCAGGAATTTCAGAGACTTCAGATTCATTATTTTTTAATTCATTTAATGTTAAAGTCTTAGTACCATCAGCAATAGTTTCCGAAACATTGTTTAAGACCAAAGTACTAGCTTTTTCAAAATCACCTTTATTAACTACATTAATAATATCATCAACACTACGCATATGATCAGGTTCAATAAAGGCACTATTAGTGTCATTTAAAACTTTATGATCTTTCTTCAATTTCTTGGGTTTTGAAGAGTATTTATAACCGCTTGAAGAACCACCTGCTGGCGCCAAATAGTTGTCAGCTTCGCCGCCTAAGATTGTAACTTTATTAGAAATATCCTCACAAGTATCTTGGCTCTCAAATTTCTTCAAGTCTTCAGCATTGACCAATGAAGATTTTGATGCCTGATTCCTTAATCTGATAGAATCTGGAATAACATTATCTTTGATATGACCTTTATTATCTAAGACAACATCTAATTGAGAATCTTCATCAGTAATTAATGCACCCTCAGCAATAGCATCATCCACTGAAAGTAAGTCGATTGTTGAGTCAGAGTGCTTGACAATAGGTTTCTTGACTGCTTTTGATAATCTTGGCTTCGAAACGCTATCAGTTGAATTTCTAACTGATGAACCAATAAGAGATGGTGCATTTTTCTTCTTAAAATCTTCAACTTCTTTTTCCATATCCATGGTGGTGTATTTATTTTCTTATGTCCTTCAATTTAACCTAGGAGACACGACAATCCCTTTGACAAAACAAACTATGCGTTTCAGATCATCGATTTATTGAGATATTGGACTTTCTAAAAATTACCAATTCGTTCGTCCCGGGTGCGCGGCCTAATTGATAATCTGAATAAGATGAAGAGATTGCAATCCTTTTTCATAAAGTTATTAACTTTAATTTAAGATAGTCTTTAGTTTATAAATGTTTATTTAATATGTGTTTTGTTTTATATAGAGAATACAGAGTTTTTATCTAGAAATATTTTTACATTTAGTTCTTTTTAGATTCGATAAGAGCATTAATTTTAGCAACTGCCTTGGTAATATCTTCTGACTTACCCTTAATCTTGATTGAATCACTTTCAACGTCTTGTTTTGGAACCATAACCCTAACTTTAAATTCTTCTTCAATACCTCTTCTGACAGAACCACCAGAACCAATAATTAATTTATGTTGTTTCTTTGGGACTTCAATAGTTTCTTCGGTAACACTTTCAAGCTCTTTGACAATCTTGGAAATTGCTGTAATGATTTTACCAACAACAACCTTGTTACCTTCACATGTAATGGTCTTTGAGTTGGAATTACGAGGTGGAAATTGGATGAAACGTCTGAAGTCACGGTCATCTTCTGAACCACCGGCTTTAACAATAATTTCACGCATAGTCATACCATTTGGACCAATTAAGTTTCTGTACCATTTTGGATCAACATCAATGGTTTCAACAATTGAATTAACAATACGTTGAACAATTGCATCAATTTTGGTCTTTGCTTCTTTAATGCCAGCTTTTGAACCAATAAGTTCAAATTCAGCAGAATCAAGTTCCTTGGCTTGTTCTTGACTGGTCTTTGCATAAATTTTAACACCAGTATCAGCGGAGATATCATTAATAGTATCACCGTTCTTACCAATGACCCTTGCTAATGCTTCGGTCGGAACCTCTATAAATTCCACAAAACCATTCTCTTTTTCGTATGCTAAAAGTTGTTTGATTTCATCTTCAACCTTGGCAACACCCCTTGATGGACCTCTGATGACAACATTACCATTTTCATCCTTTGAACCAGAAAATTGAAGTTTAACGTTATATTTATCTTGTAATCTATTAGCATAAATACCATTTGGACCAATTAATTGTCTACGGAATTTTTGTTCGATATTAATAACGAGAGTTTTTTCATCGGCCCATTTCTTGTTTAATACATGAATCTTCTTAATACATTCATCAACGTTAGATTTTAAACCTGTTAGTTTGATTTCAGCATTTTCAACTTTATCAGTATCTTCAGTTAAAACATCAATTCTAACATTGAATTGATCCTTAATTTCATTTAAATGAGCACCTTTTTGACCAATAAATCTGGCCAAAAATTTAGTCGAAAATTCAATAACAGTGTTGTACTTTGAAGCTTCTTCATAATTCTTAACATCTTCAATAAGTTTTTTAATGTCATTAATTGCTTCTTTGATTTCAGATTTAAAACCTCTTAAGTAAATTTCATTTGGTGAATAGCCTTCAGCATTTTGATGTAACTTAATCTCAATTGAATTTAATTCGTATTTATTTAATAAAACGTTCAAGGTATTTCCTTCAATGTGTTTTTGATCTTCTTCTGGGGTTTCAATTACTTCAGAAACTAATTGTTTGCTTAATGCTCTTAAAGAATCAAGGGATTTATCAACATTATTCAATCTTTCTTCAACCTGTTCAGCTGATGGTAAGAATTCATCATCATTAGACTGAACAACTAATAATAAAATATTAGTTGAATTTGCTAATAATCCTAATGGAATGATAGAAACATTGTTTTCAACGGCAATAGAATTATCAATTTTAGAAAAGATGAAGGATTCGATATCAGTGATTGATCTAACAAAACTTGGAGAAATTTTATTAATAGTATCAACTAAGTCTTTTCTAGCTTTCTTAATTTGGTCCTTCTTTTCTTTTGTGGCACTAAATGTAACAATAACATTAGTAATATTGGCATCAGCCAGATTCTTATAAGTTGGACCAGAAATTTTAATACCATGCTCAGAACTTAAAGCTTCAAAATATTTAGTGTAAATAAAGAAAGCAGTTAAATTCTTTGCATGTTGATAATTACCACCATGTGATTTGGAAAGATCTAAAGTATCAACAAGATATTCAGAAGTCAATTCCCTTGCAAATGCAATGGCCTTTGGAATATTTGTCTTTAATCCGATAAACTTAACTCTGATCGAATTATCATCTGGCGATGGAATTTCAATAACGACACTAGTTTCAGTAAAAATTTTGTCAGTATCTAAAAAGGAATGTAAATGTTTCGGAATATCACGTTCATCAACAACAATTGCATTATCTAAAGAAACCAGTAAAGTCTTAATTTGATTACGAGCATCAACAACACCTTCTCTTGGACCTGAAATTAAAATAAATGAAATTTTGGAAGCTGGTTCAGGAGCAATAACTTCTACACCTTCAGGAAGTGACAATACTGAGATCTCGCCACCAACAAAAGGCTTTAATTTTTCAGTAACAGGAACTTTGACGCTTAAAGTCTTAGTATTTTCATTAACAATTGCAAGAATTTTAGCCTTTGCATCGGAACAACCTTGAATGTCACCTTCAATTGTAACAGTAATAGATTTACCAAATAACAGTTCATCTTCAGTTAATAGAGACTTGTCTTCTTCTAAATTGTCATCTGACTGTTTGGCAATGTCAATTTTAACAGAAGTTGCTTCAATAATTGGTTTTAAAGTTTTACCACCGGAACCAATAACAACAGATCTTAACTTGGATGGAATTTCAAAAGAGATCTTCGTTGGTTTAGTCAGTTGTCTAATCAGTTCTCTCTTTGCATTTGCAACATTATCAGTAGGGCCATCTAAAAGGAAAGTTCTCTTTTTAGTAGCATCAGAATGAGTGGATTCAACTTTAACATTTAAACTGGATTGAATCTTAGCAAAAATCTTGAAGATTTCACCCTTAGCTAAATTTTGCTGTTGTTCATCATCAATGATAAAAGTAACTTGGGTTGAAGTTGATTTAACTGCTGGTTTGAATGAATTATTACCAGATTTGTTCCAGGTTGGAGTGGAAGCAGAGGTATTAGCAGATGGACCCCAGGAAACTGGAGCAGCATTAGAAGTATCACCTAAAGATGGGAAAAGAATATCATCGTCCATCTTAATGACTTTCTTTGGTTCAACTTCAGTAAGTTCATCAGCAAAACTTGAGGAAGTTTCATCGGTAACATGTGCAGAATAATCATTAATGGAAGCAGAAATTGGAGATGAGGAAACTGGAGTAGAATTCTCGGTAATAGCTGAAGGAGATGCTGATGAAGTTGTTGTTGCGCTGGCTTCAGCGTGTTTCATGGCTAATAATTCAGCTGGAGAAGACATTCTTGATAGTTAATAAAAGAAAAGAATAATAAACAATTGAATAATATATATATATAGTAATAAACGACCAGCACCTAAAGTAACAGTAAAGCAGTGGATTGTAGTTAAGACTCGTAAAGTTATAGATTAATGGAAATTTTCAAAGTACAAAAATCAGTTAAACGGGTTTAAAAACAGAGTGAATAATTTAATCAGTTAGAATAAATGTGTTGAAGTAAATAAAAAGATTTAATTTTTTGGGACACTGAAGACAAATGTAAAAAACACTTCGAAAATCGAAACGTAAAAAAGAAAAAAAGATACTAAAATTACTTCGGGTACTACACAGCGTTGAACAGAAGATGACACCAAATCACAGAAACGTAGTCCGCAGCACTCAGGGTACGTGTCCAAATTTCAGCTCATTAACGAATTTTGAAATTTCAGTCAAGATCTAGAATCTGGTGCACGGGCTTGCACTATTTCTTGACATGTTTCTCCAAGTAAGAACCAAACAAGAAAGCACCGACAAAGAGACACCCCTTGCCCAAAGTCAATTGTCCTATCTCGGTAAACATGGCAAGGATAGCTGGACCAGGACAGACACCAGCAAGACCCCAACCAATACCAAAAAGAGCATTACCTAAGAGAAATCTTGTTTCGGTTTGATTACTGAAATTCAAATCATATCTAGACTCAAAAAGTGGTTTCCTCACTGGGCCAACTTCAGAATCGGCAGCGTCTTTATTATCCTTGCTATTTTTTGAATTGGCATTTTCTTCCTTATTTTGTGGAATTAGCTTTCTCCAAATGAAAATATTAGGTAAAATACAGAATAACGGAATCATCGCTAAACTTGGATCAAAATTATGCGGAGTTAGAAATGATAAAAAACCGGTAACTTTTTCTGGATTGGTCATACCTGCAATGAATAATCCACATCCAAATAAGAATCCTGAACTAATTCCAGAAATTGCACGAACAAACTGATTGAAGTTGCCATTTTTCACTTTATTCAGGTACAATCCAAGTTTTGGTAAAACAATATAAGACCAAATTTGGCCACCTAATACCAAAAGTAGAAGCGGGACTAAATTCTCTTTGATTTGTGAAAAATTTGAATCATAGTAATATGATGGTGTTGATGTGAGATTAATTTTACTATAATTGCCTGTCAATAAAGTTGTTAAAACAGCAGTTGAAAAAAAAGTACAAGTTGCAACAAAACTTCTCCATCTTAAACGACTTAATCCAGTTAACATGTGACCACTTGTACATCCACATCCTGCACTTGTTCCTAAACCAACAATCAAACCGGCAGTTATGAAATTAAGTGGTGATCCATAAACTACGGCTGATGAATTGTTTAACGTAAAATTTGTAATTTGATTAAATGTTGGTAAAACCGTTGAAATAAATTTGGATGATAAAAACAAGCCAACAAGAATAGAAACAGAATTAATTGATGGTTTGAAAACGGAATTGTACAAAATTGATGAAAATCCAATGGCCTTTCCCTCAAGATGTATGTAAGAAGTTGTTGCAGCTTGAATGAGCAATGCCCCTAATGCGGATTCAACTGGAGTAAACATGTTAGTGGCTATATTTGTTGGTGCGGCAATCAGTGATGAGATCTCGAAATTAATTTGATTTGTACAAATAAAGTTAAAAAAAAACAAGTCAAAAGTTAAAAATTGATAGTTAAGATCAGAAATTGATTGTTCACTTTTTAACTTTTGAAAATAGCAATTCAAGAAAAGCCTAGCTAAAGAAAACTATCACAGCAATCACTCTTTTTTATATTTTTTTGACTTTTAATTTCTTCTGCTTTTACACTCTCCATCCAAAAGCAGCGGTATTTGGATTTTGGAATTCGGATTTTGGAATTTGGAATTCGGGTTTTGAGTGAAGGGTTTTTAGAATTTTTGTCCGATTTAAGCTCTTTAAAAATAGTGTGCAACCGGCACCAAGTAAATCGCTTCTATAGTGGAATCCACAAACTCTTTGAATTAAAAATACTACCAACAAATTAAATAAATAATTGTCTTTTGCATCGAGTATGTGTTTATTGTCATTAGTTTAGAAACGGCAAACGTTCAAAATTGATGCATATGTTACCCCAGCAGTGAATCAGTTTGACACGATACACACATTACTGTGAAAATATGGATATATCCGAAAGCCTACAGCGCATAGGCTTTCTTTCTGCAGAAAATATCAAGGAAGGACAACCTGGACTGTGGTCATAAACATCGCGATTACGACCGTTCGTGTTGGAGCACTGAACATAACCAGTAGTTGCAATGCAAAAGAACATAGTAAGACGAAAAATCGATTAATCAAGTACTTCTCAATAATATTCCCCCGCAATTATGGGTGTGGCGCGGTCAACAAATGCATCAATCAGCTTATATGCACAGTATATTTTATTTTTGGAAGACCTTTTTGGGCCAATTGTTGTTCCAACGGAAAAGTATTATTTACCTTTTTCTTTTCACTAGATGAATTTAAAATCATTCACTAGAACTGTCGTAAATGCAAAAATGCACTTCAGAAAGTTGGCGATCTATAACTTTTTTGCCATATTTGTGGAGATATCATTTTTTTAGCTCCGGATACCGAATCTCTCACATCCGAAGGAAAAAAAATCTATACCATATATACACGCCTATTGTAAAATGCTTTTGATGATATACATATTATTAAGTTAAGTCATTTAATTACTATGAATCAAGCAGATAAATCCTGAAAAAATTATGAAACTACGAAAACACAGTTCTAAACATAATATTCACCCTCACTACATCATGATGAAGAAGGTTTCTTCGGACGTAACCTAAATATTGCTGATGAATTTGACAAATTCCCTAAACTGCCAATGTTTAAACTGCAAAAACACGATTTCAACGTTGTTAAAATATTATTGCAATATCTTTCCAGCGGCACTCTAGAAATAATCAATTTGGCCATAAATAAAGTTAAAATGTCACTCAAGGAGCCTTCTTCTTGAATTGCGAAAGAAAAAAGTGTCAAATTATTGAAAAAATCACACTAAAACGAATAGATTGAATTGTCAAAAATTGAAAGCTCTAAGTAAAAGTTGAAGTATAAAAAGTATTCATTGATTTTAAAAAAATAATAGCAATAGTTTCAGTGTAATTATTCTATAATTAAAGCGTAACAAAGGATTTATTAGATTGAGTGCTGACTACAAACTTGCAATTAATGTTGAAATCACTTCCGTCGGGCAATAACAATTTTGATAAATAATAACCATCATAAAACAATAAATACACCTCATCTCTTCACGATATATACCTAGATCTACGGAAATATTATCTTAAAAACTGTATACACGAGGTTATATCAGTTAAATATGCAAGTTAAATACAAATGAAATAAAATGGTGGTTGGTTATACAAATTGAAGTGAAGTCAAAGCAAAAAACTTGTGTAAAAACAATTTATAATCTACAACTTCTTCTACAATTACCTTCAATAACTTAGTTTAATTATTTTCTATATTTGATTAAGCGTGAACTTCATCCTCCCATTGAACTCCACACCATTCTTCAAGATAACATACACCTTTATCGTCTAACCAATTTAGTGGCACAAAATCCTCGCTATCCGTAGCAATAATAATTGTCCCCCACTCCATGCCATTTTTCATGATTCTTGTAATATCATCAACATCATTTTCAAGATCTATTATCATCTTTGGCATCAATTGCATTTCAAAGCGGCGAGTACCAGATGGATGATAAGATGGGGCTGGAATATTCCAATCTGATGATTCTTTAAACTTACCTTCGGGTGTATAGAATATTTGACTGATTTTATCTCTTGATGAATATAAAATCGGTGCTCCATTAGGTTCATAGCGAATAACTTGTAAGGTATTATAGGATAAAATCCTTGTAAAATTTTGGAATGTTTGATCATCAAATAATTTTGAAATATCTTCAGTGGTGTTTTTTTCAGGATTAATTTTTGGTAAATTGTTTGATTGGACATTGCTTGCAGAAGAATTATCTTCAATTATCGTACCTTCCTCATCAATCTTTAAATTATCAGGTAATGGAGCTAAAACTTGATTTGCTGGATCCAACTTTTCAGTTTCAAAGTATAAAATAAAACCTTTAAATTCAGGTAATGTATAATCAGCAACACTTTTTTCGGGTTGCGTCATTTTAGTAGATTTTGAGTTCTTTGACACAACTTCAGAAAATAGTGTTTCCCTGGGCTCCATTTCAGTTTCCTTAATCTTCGTTATTTCATCATCAATCTTTTTAGTTCCAAATGGGTTTGTAGGGGTTGTAAATGGATTGCTTCCAGAAGATGGAGATGCAAATGGATTAGATGACTTATTATCTGATGGAGCAAATAAATTCCTAACCAAATTTTTAGTTTCCTCTTCCTTTTCAATTTTCTTCTGCTGTTTTAAGTTTTCAACCTCAATTCTTTTCTTTTCTTGATTTTCACGAAGTTCCATAGTAACTTTATCCTTTTTAATGCCTCTAATTGCACGAACACTACCATCTTTACGACGGCAATTGGTTTCAATACAAATGAAAACATATAATCTACGGTCATACCAAGTATTTGGTAATTCTGCACAACATTGAGTTAATAATCTCATTGGTTTGGAACAATTCTTACAGTGAACAAATTTAGAAGGAATTGGTGACAATTTATCCATTGGAATTGCTTGTCCACCAATAAATGAATCATTTGAATATAATGGCTCATTTTCTGAAATTTCAACATCCACATAACCTAATAAGGTTTCTGTTGTAATTGGTGCTGATGAAATCGATTCATTATCTGAGTCGTATGACATTTTTTAATAGGAGAATTTTATTTCAAGAGTATTACATGTTTGTATAGAAAAAAACTTTTTTTGAGATTCATGCTGGAAAGAAAAAAAAGAAAAAAAGTTCAGATTGCGCAAGATGACGAATATGTCACGTGAACAAAATTCATTTCAATGAATTTTTGGATGTACTTTTTCAATGGATCTCACTAAGAGCCCTACAATAAATAATAATTTGCTTTATGTTTAGTAATTGTTTTAAACTTACAAAAAAAAGAGTTTATTATAATTTTTTCAATTTATGATTTTCAGTTTAAGATTATGTAGATTTTTTAATTTATGTTTTTTTTTTTTAATTATATTTTTAAAAATTTTAAGAAAAAAAAATTAGCAAATAACAAAACAATGTACTTCAGTGAATATGGCGGCAAATACACAATTCTGTATCAACTATTATTTTTTAGAAACAAAATCAGTTAATATTCAAATACAAAACTTAACTTCTCGATAGTTCCACTGACAAAAATTTGTATCACGACAATTCTTACGGTTGTATTATTACGTAAGAATATGTTGAGTTGGCTTTTTTCAAATTTTGATCAATAAGTTATTCATTTTTAAGTTTATCTGTAACTTCCATAGCCAGTATTTCAACGCGCACATTAATACTGGCCTCAAATGCTAAGCTACAATAACGACATTGTTAGCATTTATGCAATTTTATAAATCTAGCACGTAGTATTTCTATCCTCATATTCTAGGCAAAAAACGCTCTAAACTATTGTTTGTCAACGGCCCTATAGAATGATGTCTATTAAATACAAAATAAAATATTCGTAATTGAGATGTATAATAGGTTGAGGTAATTAGTTAAAATGTAATTCCTCTTTAGTATTGTTATTAAGTTTTGCTTAAATATTTCAGAGTCATTTGCCAAAACAAATGAGTGTGCCTTCTTTAGATTATATGTCACACAGAAAAAAACTATCCTAGGGAAATAAGTTGCAGGCACAGGTTTAAGCCGTATAAAATGGAAGGTTTAAGAGACCCTCAACTTGGAATTCTCTAATTTTTAGCCCAATGCGTCTTTGAGAAACGAAAGCAAGTGATGAGAATGTAACATCAGATGACATTGCATGCAAGAACTTAAAATTCTTGGCTTGACGCATTGAGCCAAGTATAGAACATTCCAAAGATTTGTCCAATTCTACACCAAAGAGCCCCAATTTCCGCGTTGTACTGACCAATCGGATAGCAGATGTCATGTTTCATTTTAAATATTATTTGTTTAATCCTTTATACGGTAAATAATAATTCACCAAGGTGGATCTCACGACGCAAACAAGTCCAAAGCAAAAAAGCAAACTTAGAACAATGCACGATCAGCTTTTAAGCAATATGCATAGAAAAAACTTGTAGTACTTAGTGATTATCATTTAACCACGGAATATCCACACAAGCATTTTTTTCTTCTTGTTTGCATTATTTTTTACGAGAAATCTTAAGTAATATTTGTATATCGAAATATCTCAATATTTTTTAAATTATTTATTATAGATTCTTGAATTATTTCCCCGATTTTTAAACTATGTTTGCGGATAAGCTGTATAATTTATTCATAGATTAAAGTTTACTATCAATTGTATCTGGAGATATATTTTTTTTAAATTCACAAGGAATTTAAACGTCTTTGTTTTTTTCGTTGTTTTCGTTTTTTAAAAAAAATACAATTAGTACTAGCAGATACAGAAATTGTTGCAATTTATTCTTTGCTTTGCTTATAGGAAACAAGTTCAATTCCTTATCACTATAGCCTGTTGTATTTAGCCTATCTTTTCCCCAACCTTTTCTTAAGTTATACACCCTTATTCAGTGACATAAAAGAGATTATATACTATAAAGTGAGTCTTATTTTTTTAGTTTAGCAGATTTCATCATAAAATAAGCTTAAAGCTATCTACATTGATGAAGACTGGAGAAAATTCATGGTAATTATCTTACAACACTTCTATGCATGAAATATGTCATTCTCTGCGTTTTAACCGACTTCCAGAAGGTTGGATCTTGCATAAAAACATGTTGAATGTTCTGCAACTTATTATGCAGAAGAACTTGCTAAATGTTCTGCAAGAAATGATGCAATGCATTGGAAAAATATTGAGGCATATTTCGCAAGAATACAAAAACGTTGTAGGTGCTACGCCCCTCCGCGCACCCCGAGTGCACTAAAAGCCAGCTTTTTCTCAAGCTTCAGTCCGTAAATAAAAATTCTTATGCATATTCTCTTATGCAAGATTATCACTCCAACATTTTATTTGTATTATCCATTATTGCTGTCGAAAATAATACATTGGTCATTATACGTTTGAGATGCTGGAAGTCATAAAATAAAAGAAGCACATAATCCCCTAACATGATTGTTTGATTATGATTATCAAAAATTTTTCAATTTAAAATCTTCTTACCTATAAGTTTTGTTTTGTCATAAATCACACAAATCGTCAATTTAGCTAACCAAGAATGAATCTCATTATTAGGTATTGCTTAGCTCTTGTGCTTTTCACAAATTTGATTTTTGCTGATGATATTCAAAAAACTAATGTTGCTTGTAATATTGACGCAATTTCATCAACTGCAGGTTTTCAATGCAATATTTACCAATTCACTTCTCCCCAATCAAGTCACTACTCTGATCCTTCTTTTTACGCCGAAGGTTATAAATCTGCAGGATCTCTAGTCGGTTCAGCTGCAAATATTGTTGATATTGATTTCAATCTTCCAGGTGGTAATCAAACACTTTATGATATTACTTTTGATAGTTCCAATTATGCTATTGAATACACTGGTTATTTTAAAGGTATGTTTTAGAATTTTTTTCTTTTTCTTAATTAACTAACAAAAATACTAACAATTCTTTTTTTTTACAGCTGAAAAGGATGGTATTTATGAATTTGATTTGGGTAGAATCGATGATGGCGCAATTCTTTTTGTTGGTTCAGGTGCTTATGATTGTTGTAAACCAGGTTCAATCCCAAAAGGTAGTGCAAATACTGCTGCTTTATTTGCCTACAAACCATGGAATCAATCTGCTTCAAAAAATACTGTTTGGGTTTACTTTGAAGGTGGTTCTTATTATCCAATTAGACTTGTTTATGCAAATTTTATTTCTGCTGGTGGTATTGAATTAAGTGTTACACCACCTGGATCTTCAGCAGCTACAAATATTGGTGCGTTGATTTATCAACTAGAGAATAATCCAACTAATGTTTGTTCACCAGTAACTGTTAGTACTCAGATGGAATCTTCTACTTACTATTATTATAGTAGTGACGTTGCTACTACCATTACTGTTCCTCATACTTATACCACACAAGGTGTTACTACTGTTGTTATTGAAGAGGAAGTCTATTTTTCAACCATAGCCAACACCCAAATAAATTATATTTCAGGCTCTTCCACTTACACCTCGTCCTATTTAACTACTGTTGTTAATGGTGGGCAAACTATTTTGAGAGAGGTGGTTAATATTGGTGTCCCAGTTTTATCGACCACAACTGCTTATGCAAACGTTAAAAGTACCACAACTCTGACATCATTGGTAACAAGCACTGTTGGAACAAATGTTGTTGTTAGTACTGTTGTTTTAATTAATGAGCCAAATCTAAAATATACTTACATTGAAACTGATATCAATAGCCCGACAACTACTACCTCTGCCTTTACAACGACAGTTAATGGTAAACCTGTCGTTACTTCATATATTGCTGTTATCGGTCCAGATGTTTCAACTTCAACAGTCTTTGTTAATGGTGGATATGTTTCAACTTTCATGGTAACCAAAACCATTACTTTAGCTAATGGTGCTCTGTCCACATCCAGAGGCTATCAAATTAATGTTCCTCGTGGTGTTACCTCAATTACTTGGGGCAAACCAACAACTTCCGCAACTACAGTTACATATAAATCTGTTGTTAATGGATCTACACAAATTGCTCAAACTATAACTTTTTATGTTCCATCTTATAGTACGGTCTTTTCATCAGGTACCGGTATTGCACTCACTAAAAGCACTGCTACTAAGGCAGTTGTTGTTGATGGCACGACAAGTACCTATCTAGAAGTTCATGTGATCTATCCAACTCCTAAAACTTCAATTAAAGTAGGTACTGTCGATTCAACTTATCTTACAACCGCTAATAGAGTAACCTATGAAGTTATACAACAAGCAAGCTTTCCAACGACTTCCGTGTTCTCTACAAACAAGAATGTCATTACAACTTATACTGCTGTTGATGATGGTACTTCCACTCAATGGATGTGGAAAATCATCTATCCAGAACCAGTTACTACTGCTGTTGAATGGACTGGTTTATATACATCAACGAAAACACTCGCTTTAACCAATGCTAAAACAGTTGTTACTGGAATTGAATATGTTAAATATGTTCCAAGTTATTCATCAGCACTTTCTTTTTGGACTGGTAACTCGGCTAAAACCATTCTAACTTCCAGTGCATATACCAATAGTTTTGGTATTGTTGGTACATCAACCTATAAGGTTGTCTATAACCCATCCGTTTACCAATCAACAACATCTTGGAGAAGACCTGGGTCAACGACATATTTAACTGAAACCACTTCTACTGGTTTAGATGCTTATCCACACACTATTACGGAAGCGATTGTTATAGTTCCAGGTAGTGACGTTGTTTCATCATGGTCTACAAGTGATATTTGGGGTGCATGCACTGCATCATCAACATCCACCACTTTCATTGATACTGTGATTGATGGTAAAACATCAACTATTGGTGTTGCAGTTGTTAGTGGCCCTCATCCATCGTGTTATGCTCCACCTCCAACGACCTTCTCAACGACTTTAATTTCAACTGCTGAAAATTGTATTGCTTCTGCTTCAACAAGCATTTTTAGAACAACAGCTACAGATTGGGCAATCACTGAATCGGTGATTATCTATATTGCTACCACAACTGCAAATTGTGCTCCACCAACAACTGCAACAATTGTTACAACTGTCCCAGCAACTGATTGTATTTTAACTACTGTCAGTCAAACAGATGTTGTTACTTATTCAGGTATCAAAACTTCTAAGGTTGTCAATGTCACTGTTAGTACACCAGTTGCTTCATGTACTACAGCAATTGTTACTACTATTACTGTTCCAGCAATTGATTGTATTCCTGCAACAATTTCAACTGCAACTACTTTTACTGGCTCTGATCGTAAAGTTACCAAAGTCACCAGTGTTACCTTGAGCGTTCCAGGCGCATCATGCACAACTTCAACAACAATATTTGCTACGGTTCCAGCAACAGATTGTGTTTTAGCAACAACATCATTTGCAACACCAATGACTGGTTCAGATTACAAGGTTACAGATGTTGTTTATCTTACTGTTAGTTCCCCTGCTTCATCATGCTCCGTTACTATTACAAACACTACCACTGTTCCTGCTACCAATTGTGCTTTAAAGACAGTTTCTTCAAGTAGAGTTGTTACTGCCAGCGACAACAAGGTTACCAATATCGTTAATATTACTATCAGTACGCCTGTTTCTTCGTGTACAGCATCAACCACCAACATCACCACCGTTACTGCAACTGACTGCATTTTGACTACTGTTTCATCAACTCTAGATATTACTGCGAGTGATAATAAAGTAATCAACGCTGTTTATGTCACAGTTAGCATACCAGGTTCAACATGCACTGAAGTTGTTACTGTTGTCACATCCGTTGCAGCAACAAATTGTTTATTAAGAACAACAACTGTATCGACTGCTGTCACTAATTCTGCAATGAAGGTCACCACTACTGTTAGTATTATTATCAGTACACCAGAACCTTCATGTACATCTGATGTTGTTACTACCACTACAATCCCAGCAACTGATTGTGTATTGACTACTGTTACTTCTGATAGTGTTTTTACCAACTCTGCTAATAAGGTGGTTTCTTTTCACAGTGTTATAATCAAAACCCCTGGATTTGCATGCACTTCTAACGTTATCACCACTACTACTGTTCCAGCATCCGACTGTATTGCAACAACAAGTACTTATATTGATGTGGTCACTAATTCTGCAAACCAAGTTATCACTGTTCAGTCTATTTTCGTTGAAACACCAGCATCAACTTGTTATGTACTTCCAACAACCACAGTCCTTTCACAGGGAAGTGGTCAGTGCACACCATCAACTATCACTACAACTATTCCATACTCTGCATCAAATGCTCTTGCTAGTTCGATGGTTAAAATTATTGTTATTCCACCAGTTGATTGTTCATCATCTCTGCTCCCATTCGCTACTAGCGTCTACCCTGCAACTGATTGTATTCAAACAACCAAAGTACAAACCCTAACATATACGCATGAAGATACAGTAATCACCAAGTTGGGAAGTGTGGTTTATGTTACAGACTCTACTTGTGCTCCGGTTCAAAGTACTACAACTACCGTCCTAGCGTCAGATTGTATTCATACTGTAATTACATCTACTGCGATTGTTACAGGAAATGATAGCTTAGTTACTCCAGTCATCAGTGTTGTCATTAATCAACCTGATCCTACCTGTTTTGTCAAGACAATCACTACTCAAGCAACAGATTGTTCATCAAATACCATTACAACCACATTCGCATCCACTGGCCTTGACAATAATCCAACAGTTTACACCAATGTTATTATACTAACACCAACTGCCCTATGTTCAACTGTAGTTCCTTCTATCACGTCCACTGAATTTTTACCAGCAACTGATTGTTCTTATACTGTATCAACTTCATCTTCTTTTGGTACTGATGGTACGGCTACTATATTTGAAATTCAGCACACTCCAGATGCGTCATGTAATATTCTAATTACGACAGAAATTGCGGATGATTGTAATCCATACACCTATACTACACATGTTGCAACTGTTGATACTATTGGCAAATATATTAATGCTACATTAATTGTTGTTGAAACTCCAGGTTCAACTTGTTTCTCTTCGTCATTACTTCCAAATTATATGTTAATAACAACATCGCCATCAACTTCTGATGTCCTCACATCATCGCCAGTTGCAGATGGTATTCCATCGCCATCAGCAAATCCTGTCAGTTCATCATTAACCTCTTTAGATCCTGACGTTTTAGTATTATCATCATCAAATCCTGCTGATTCGTTCCCATCAACAATGCCATCCGATTCAGCTTGGCCAACACCATCAAAGATAACTACATTATTGCCATTATCAGGTCGTGAAGCTCCATCCTCATCACTAGTCCCAAACTATAAGCTAAGTTCGTTATCATCATCCTCAGATTTAGTGCCATCATCTTCATCAGCATCATCAGATCTAACAGCTTCCACTGCTTCACTAACATCATCTGATTTTGAAAGATCATCATCATCATTACTTCCAAATTACATGGTAGTAACAACATCAGAATCAGAATCAACAGATCCAACAATTCCAAATGCTTCACTAGCATCATCTGATTTTGAAAAATCATCATCATCATTACTTCCAAATTACATGCTAGTAACAACATCAGAATCTGCATCAAATGTCATCACATCATCTTCTTTAATTCCTGTCATTACCTCGTCATTATTAGATCCTACTCTTTCATCGTCATCTGCTGGTATTTTAACAAACAAAAATGAGTCAAGTCCTACTGATCTGCCACATTCAGCTGATGTTTTAACAAAGAGTACATTAATTACAGTTACTTGTACTGAAGAGAAATGTTCATTAATTCCAGACGTTCCAAGTACTATTACTGACAACATTACTGTTACCAAAACCACATGTACTAAAGCTGAATGCCAAGGTCAACACACTTCAACTGATTCCCCAGTTACCACTGGTACTACATCAACTAATAATAATATTGGTAACCAAAGTAACGATTATGGCAATGATTCAGGCAATGATTCAAATTCTAAAACCGATAGTAACACTACTACTGAAATTTATACTGAGAACAACAACAACAACGACAACAACAACAACACCGACAACAACAACAACAACACCGCTACTAACACTGATGTTAGCAACAACAACAACAACAACAACAACAACAACAACAACACCGCTACTAACACTGATGTTAGCAACAACAACAACAACAACAACAACAACAACACCGCTACTAACACTGATGTTAGCAACAACAACAACAACAACAACAACTCCGCTACTAACACTGATGTTAGCAACAACAACAGCAACAACACCGCTACTAACACTGATGTTAGCAACAACATTAATGACAGCACTCAAGACAGTATCAAGGATAATAAGAACAATAATGCCAATACCATACTTACAAGCACCGTCAGTAATACCGACGCAATTCCAACACACGCAACATCAACATTATCTGAATCTGCATCATCCTCTACGACTGCATCAGTTTATGTTTACGAAGCTTCAGCTGCTACAATTTTTTCAAGCTTCAGAAAATCTATTGTATATTTTGTTCTGTCGCTTGCATTCTTAATCTAGAATCATGGAATTTTCATCATTATGTTTATTCTTGATACTTATTCCCTATATTAATTCAATTAATATGCAAATCATTTTCATTTATGTCGTTCTTTATTTTTAGTTTTTCAATTCTGTTCTGCGAGAAAAACAATTCTTGATAATTCATAATTTCATGAATATTTCTTTTGTTACCCATTTATAATTCTCATTGTTTTAAATTCATTACAATCCTTTAATCTTATTTTTATATCCATCTATATATTCTTTTTTTATAGATTTTCAAAAATTTATTTTGTGTTTAAGTTCAATTATTAACAGCTTATTTTCGAGTTAGAAAAATTTTAGGTTAATTCTATACAGTTAATAAAATTTATAAATAAAATAATAATGCTAAAAGAATGCAAAAAGAATGAGGAAAGAAAAAAAAATGAGATAAAAGTAAGTGAGTGAAAAAAATTAATATTTAAGTTTGCTGATATAAGTTGGACTTTTAATAGCCTTAATTAATTCATCAATTTGTTTAAAATTATCTTGATTTTCTGCAAAATCACGGTGTTTATTGGTTTCTATATGTTCAGAAAAATCAGAATACTTAACCCTACAGTTCTCACAATATCCAGGTTTTAATTCTTGTTTTGGCTTTTCCAGTTTTTGATCTTTGAAGATTCCGTATTTGGCTTCATTAGTATTTGCTGTGACTATATTCGTACATTTCTTAGTTGGTACTTTGTTGAAATTACTAGTTGATTTACTCTTTTCTTCCAAACCAAGTTTTGATTTGTTATTTGATTCAATGATTTCAGTATTATCATTAATTTTAACATCTTTGGTATTAATAATCTTATTTTTATTAAAATAACCTTCACTTATAAATGGATTTCCTGCAGCCTCCACAGACCGCAACGCAGCAAGCTCATCTTCGTTAATTGAAGTTTTAGCAGACAAATCATCAGGTATTTGTTCAGCTTCATTCACTATGTCTTCAGGCGGATTCATTTGACAATGTTTATTTTTGTTTTTCTCTGTAGTATTTTTATTTATCAAAGTTGGAGTTAAAATAACTATTCTCTTACTTTCTTTTGCTAATGTTTTATTAACAACCTGAGATTTACTTGGTCCTAAACCATTACCAATATTATTAATTGAGGTGCCATGAGAATAGTTGCCGCTTGGATTAACACCAGAAGCTTGAATTCCAGATGCGGTAATTTCACCATATTCACGCAATTTACCATCAGTAACACCAGATTGTGAATTATTATTAAAAATACTATCTTGACGTAATAACTTCGGTGGGATTTTATTCAAGTTATTTGTATTTTGTTGAAATTCATTTTTCAAATTTTCTCTTCTGAATGAATTATTCATTTGATCAATAACATCAGAGTTATCGCAAACTAGATCATTTAATTCATCATATTCAACAGAGATATTAACATTGTTATTATCATGATTGAGTTTATTATTACATTGATCAGTTTCATTAATTGGGTTTAGCTTTTGTTTTTTATTTGAGAATTCAATTGAATCAACGGCATTAATTGATGATGATGTATCAGTAGTTTCAAGAGTTGAAGCTTTATGTTTTAAACCAGTGTTACCATTACTATTCTCTTTTTCAAAAAGATTACGAAATTGTTCTTTTTCAGATTCATGTAGTGATAAATATCGTTCCTGTAATTTTGATAGTTGTTCATTTATTTGTGATATACCTTCCCAACTATATTTGAATGCAACTCTTTCATCAAAACTTGGATGACGAATATTTTTGTTTTGAAATTCAATACCATCATATGCTGATTCAATGACCTCTTGCCTGAACTCAAACGTTTCGTTCAAGCAATTAATGCGTCTTTGGTGTCTTTTCAATAAACTCAATACAGATTGAAATTTAGACTCAGGTATAAACAAAGACTTACCATTTGTTGTGTGATGAATCTTTGGATATGATTTATCCTTCCATTCTCTTATAGCCACTGGTCTAGTTTTTTGGGTCACATCCCAAATAAATAAATAGTAGTTTGAAAAATATTTAAAATCATTTCTTTTAACAGTTGGATCACGATCTGTTGGACCAAACATTCTTTCATTCATTAGCAAGTTACTTAAATTATTATTATTATTATTATTATTATTATTATTATTATTATTATTATTACTACTATTATTATTATTATTAGAGATATGATTCTTTTGAGTATAATTCTTTTCATATTCTTCTAATGGTAAAATTGGTTCATTCAGATGATTCAAGAATCTATAAACTTTCTCAGTTGACCAAACTTTCATTTGCTTTTTAATTGCATGTCTAAAAATATCATTATTTGGATACTGTATTTGTTTATTGAAATTTCTATCAGATATTATTATTGTTATATTCTCATCAAAAAAAGATTCAATACTTGCACCTAAGTTCTTTAGTGCATAGGATATTTGTTTCTTTTCTTGATCCATTGAATTAAAGTCAAAATAAATAAAACTTTTAGGTAAAATATCTTTCCAAGTTTTTTGCCATTTTGATAGTTCGGTGCCTGTCATTTTTTTAGTGACAACAACATGATTTTTCTCTGCATTTACTGCAACTGCAGCATTAGAAACCACAGTAGACTTGTTATTTGATAAATGATTCAGAGAATTAGGATTGGTAAGATATGGAATGTGTCCATCTTTTTTGGGGGTTGAAGTACCTATTACTGAAGGGTTGCCATCACCAGAGCTCAGTTTTTGTAAGTGTGAAACGAACGCATCAAAATTTGAGCGATTAGAAGTACCATTGACATTGTTATTATTATTGGTATTATTATTTATACTTTGAGTTACTCTTAATGAAGTAATGGAATCCGGTTTTTTAAAGACTTGCTTCTTGGCTTGTTCTAAACGTTGATCAAACGATTGTGTTGCCGGCGTATTATTGACAAAATGTTTAGAAGTGTCCTTCAAGGGCTGTCTTTCGCTATCTCCCAGAACGGCACTGTTGGTGTCCATGACCTGATATTTGATTCCGAAACGTAGAAAAGGGAAAACAAATTGCCAGTCAAGAGGAAAAACACCGTGATTTTTAACAACAAAAATAACAGGGTAATCAAGCAGTACGCGTGAAAGACACAAACCTTCCTTTTTGGGAAAAGCAACATCCAGCGACATGAATTGGTCGTTTTACTTCATTAAGTGTTAATGATTGGAATTTTTTTCTGAGAGATCTTGAGTAGATACTGTACAAGGGCATCTTATACTACTATAGAATATAATAATCTCACTTAAATTATGTTACAGGCTCAAATGATACAGCAACTACTTTTAAAGCTATTGGAACCAGCACCAGAACTTACTTCTGTACTCCCAATTTCTGTCTCCCTTATCTCTTTGGATATGCAAAAACCACTACTCTCATGTATTTCCAAAGCAGCTATGGAACAGGACAAACTCGATAAGGAAAATAATGACAGTGTAAACGATTTAAATCAGCAACTAAATCTTGATTCTAGTGCCAGATTGGAAAGTAATGAACACATGTCATTATTAAATCCAACAGATTTAGGTAACGATATTAATAATTATTCTTCAAACATACGAGAAAATGATAATAATAATAGTGCAGATTCAAATGATTTATTGAGCGCAAAATCAAGGATTGATGAGCTACAAAGGAAAATTGATATTATGAATGAGAATTATAACTCTGATTATATAAACGCAAATGTTAACCCTATTGACAACCTAAATATCTTGTCACTTATGGTTGTACGTGAATGGAAACAAGATAGCGGAGATAATAATATTTGGAAAGTTTATTCTTTTGGTAAATATAGATTGTTCATGTACTATGTGAATGAAAAGTATACCTTATTGTTATGTACCACAATGGATTATCCTTCAATTATTGCAATTTCAAGATTAAAAGATGTATCAAGCATTTTATCAAAGAGGATATAACGATTTTAGCTCACTGTAGTTAATTTATTATCTGTATAAAATTAAATAATATATAACATGCGTTCGGGGTAGTATTATTAGATCAGTCAAAGAGTTAAATTTGAGATAGGTGTACATAGTATCGTACTAATATAATGCAAAGGAAAACTAATAGTCACCATCATCATTATTATCTTCGCCTTTTTCTTCGTGGCCATCATCATTGCCGTCATCATCCTCATCATCATTATCTTCTTCTTCTTCTTCTTCTTCTTCTTCTTCTTCTTCTTCTTCTTCTTGATCATACTCATCATCATCATAATAATCTTCTTCCCACCAATCTTCATTATCATCTATTTGATCATCATCTTTTACTTTAACAACTAAGTCATTCAATGTCGGTAATTTAATATCTTTTGGTATACGCTTTATACTTCTTTCAACATCCAGCTGAACCTTTTCTTTATAATTTTCTAAACTTTTTCGATAACAAATACTTGCCTCAACATTAGCAGGGCTGCTTGTATTAGGATCTTCCAATAAAGAAATTATGCTCAATAAAACACTTTCAACATTTTGTGCAGGTGACCAAGTTAAATCTACTGGCTCATCACCTGTCTCTGAATTTGCGGTATGTAAAATTGATATACATAATCTTCCATCTACATAAACGTTTGGATGAAAAATAGGTGGGGTAAACTTAAAAGACGGTGGAGTAAATGGATAATTAGATGGGAAACGCAGTTGACCCGTTAAGTAAGCTCCATTATATAAACTTGAAGGATCAACAATTATTAAAGAAACATTCCAAATAAAAATATTATCATCCTGTACATCAACATGAACTTGTTTTAACCCTGTTTTTGGATTAGTGATGTTTCTGTATTCTTTCCATAGAATTTTAGCTGCTGACATGTGTAAATGTAAAAATGGTTTTGTTTAACAATAACAAACAAAAAGACGTTGCGTTGTTATAAATGGAAAATAACAAAAAGGAATTTTTCCACTTGTTAAAAATTCTGTGAGGGATTGAGAATTAAGATTAAGGAGTAACCGATATAAAATAACGATGGTTTATTATGTACAAAGTGATATGTATATATACATATATAAATATGAGATGCAGCGAATTAAGAATAATAGATATATTTTAGACGTTCATTCATCGGTGACAAGTACAGCTTCGATGATTTCTTGATTCTCTTCTTCGTTTTCTTTCTCTTGTTCAGGAGTAATACCTAAGAGCTTGGCTTTTTCTTCTAGCCTCTTTCTTTTCTCAATTCTGGTTTGTCTGATTCTAGCAAGTTCTGCTTGAATCTCGTGTGGTTCCTTTGGGATTTTATTAAGTGTATCAGGATCAGGCCAGTAACCTGGAACATTGAATTTTCTATCGGTGTCTATACCAACATAGTACATGATGGAAATTGGAGTCATAAGATAGAAGGTGAACTTGGCAAGCTCAAATTGTGATCTTGAAAGTTTAGGCAGATGACGAAACATTGTGGTTGGGATTGTAGTCGGGAAGTGATGTGATCGACAACTAGCAACAAGAGTATGTTAAACGTACAACGGTACGTACTTAAAGAAATGCAAAAATTTAAAAATCATGCTACGGTCTTTGATCCTTGCGTGGGAAGTGGAAAAACAAAAACGATTCGCGGGTTTTTCTGATATTTCATTTTGCCTTGCAGAAAGAAAAGGCAAGTCAAAAATGAAAAGTTTTCATTGCAGGTGACTTTATTGGTGGGTCTCTTACTTATCGATATATGGAATTGTTTCTTTCTTTTTTTTTTCATTATTCAACAAAGAAACCATGTCCAAAGCTCTACAAATCTGTACACACTCAGGCTCCTTCCATGCCGATGAAGCACTTGCCGTCTACATGCTTCGTTTACTTCCTCGTTTCAGATTTGCAAAATTAGTTCGTTCGAGAAATCCGGCTGATTGGGAAGCTTCTGATATTGTGGTTGATGTGAGTGGTAAATATGATGCTGTTAAATATTTCGATCATCATCAAAGAGAATTTTCAACTTTCTTCAATGAAAAGTATCAAACCAAACTATCATCTGCTGGTTTAATTTATAAACATTTTGGTCGTGAAATTATCTCAACTGTTATTCACTTAGATGAATCTAATGAACAAGATAAAACCAAAATCGATTATTTATATGATAAAATTTATTCCGATTTCATTGAAGCTGTCGATGCAAATGATAATGGAATTGATATGTATGAAGATAAAGATTCCCTTAAGCCAAGATTTAAAGACCGTAATTTTTCAATTGCCGGTATGATATCAAACTTAAATCCAAGTTGGGAATCGAATGCAACTGATAATGATTTTAACAGACAATTTGAGATTGCTTCTAAATTAATTGGTGATGCATTTTTCAATTACCTATCATATATGGGTAACTCATTTTTAAAGGCAAAGCAATATGTTATTGATGCATTCAACAACAGATTCAATGTTGATAAATCTGGTAAAATCCTGATTTTTGATCAGTTTATTCCATGGAAGGAACATTTATTCACCGTTGAAAGAGAAAACAACGCAGAAGGTGAAACACTTTATGTTTTATTCCCAGATAGTAGCAAGCAATGGAGAATTGCGGCAGTTCCTTTGAATTCCACAAGTTTTGATTCAAGAAAGAAATTACCTGAACCATGGAGGGGTCTTAGAGATGATGCTCTTAGTGAGAGGGCAGGCGTTCCAGATTGTGTGTTTATTCATGCTGCTGGTTTCATTGGTGGTGCTAAAAAACAGGAATCCGTTATCAAACTTGCTCAATTGGCACTTGAATAGGTATGTAAAGTCTAATCAACTGCATATGTATACGTTTAATATTTCACATTCAGGATCTGTGTAATCTTTTTAGTTTGTTTTCTAATTTTTCGCAATAATGAAAAATGGAAAATCTCAAATCTCGTTCATAATTAAACCCAAAAATTAGTATGAAAAAAACGGCAATTGAACGCCAACAGTTGAACGAGTGGTATATGTTTGGCGGTTTTTTTTTTCTTTTTTTTTAATTTTATTTCTTGGCTGACAAAAAGAGGTGCAAATACATCTGTGATTACATCTGTGATTACAGCTTAAGACACACACAACACATAATGAAGAAACTCCTGCGTATGAAGGACAAAGAGAAAGAAAAGCCGGAGATGACACAGAAAAGACAAATGGAGAAATCTCACCAACAACAGCAACATTTAGTTAGAAACCAGAGATCCGTGGATGATATACGTTCCCAAACTTTTGAATTACAATCTGTTTTATCCAATTCACAATCACCGAGAACTATAACTAATGAAAACAACTCAATATCTAATATAAACACCAATATAAATGCATTTGCATCTTCAACTAACTATATGAAATCCCCAACCCTGTCAACTTTTGATTCAAGTTCAATAAGATCTGGTGTCACTCCTTTTGATAATACAGTAAATTCCACATTTCAATCTTCCAATAATCCAGATGAAACTGCTGTTTTGGATGAAACTCTTAATGATGACACTGTTTTACTGAACCCAAATAATGCTACTAATCCTGTTAATGATAATGTAATAGTGGAACCCACTGCTAATGACGAGATCTCATCACTCAAACAATCTATGATTAATCATCCTTTGTTGACAACTAGACGAAATTCACACGCATCAACAACCTCCACTGTCACTTCAACAAATACTGAAATAAAGAAAATGATTACCAATGATTTTAAAAAACTAGGTAGAAATATAAAATCAACCAAAATTTCTTCACCTCTTCATTCACCATCGAAAGACCAATCTTCAACTTTTTATAACTCAAATACGAATCCAAATTCAATTAGTTCATTAATTAATCCCGATTGGGATAATTCAATTTTGAAAAACGGATGGATTAACAAAATTTCAGATTCTAACGATTCAAAATTGTTTCGTTTAGAACTAAAAGGTTCAACTTTATTGGTGTATAAATTGACTCCCGAACTATCATATGCAAGAAACTTAATAATAAATTCAAATGATAATAATTTGGATAATTCAGATTCAATTTCGATTTTGCAAAATGATTTTACAAGAAGTACAACCGATTTACCTTCAAATACAAAAATCTCAAAAAGTAACATTGATATTAGGAATGATATTGAAACAGCTGTATGTGCAGATGGCGATGACCTTGATACAAATAATATTTCCAAATCGGAATCTATAATTTTATCTCAAGTGATTGATGACTATGAGAATTCAAAAATTATTGAAGATGAAGAAAATGATGATGACAAAGAAGAAGAAGAATATGATGATGATGATGATGATGAAAAGGAAGAAGATAATAATTATGATGATAATGACATTGATGCCTATGAACCCATAAATGATTGTAATATGGATAAATCTAGTAAATCAAATAATAATTTACCTAAACATTTACCGTTGATTATTCATGAATTATCATATAAATCACCAACATGTCCGCATCCCAAATTAAGATTTGATACATTAACAGGATTTATCCTAAGTGGTTCATTAGAAGCCATTTGTCATACCATTTTATTTTATCCATCTGTTAGGATATCTGAGAAATTGATTGAAATTTTACCTTTGATTAACAACTTGTCTGACCCATTAGTCTATTTTATTAAATTTTTGGACCATTTTACAGATACCGAATATTTGACAAAAAATAATATTAAAATCACTGATATGGAACTATCATTACTGTTTACAAGAGTCAAATTGGTAATCGAATTATCGTTAAATAAATTCAATGGATGTTTCTTAGATGACGAAATTTTCAACTTGTATAAAAAGTTAGCTGTGATATTATCTAGAAAGTCCACAAAATACTTAGAGACTGAAGATATTGAAAATTTATTGAAAAGGCTAAATTCACGTCATAACTCATTATTAAAGCTAACATCATTTGAATTAGAGAAGTCTCCTTCTGAAAAAACTGACTTAATTTCAGGTTGCGATTTTTTAATGTTAGACATTGAATCATTAGCGAACGAAATTCATTCAATTGATTTACATTTTATGAGAAATTGGTCTCCAAGATCAGACCGCTCATTAATATTTTCTAGGTTAGAGACAATTCAAGCATCATTCAATTATTGGAAATATAATCCATTACAATTTATACCTCAATTTCATACTCATTATTTAGGGAGGTTATTGTTATATCATTTATTTGAAGATGAAACAGTTTGTAATTCTTCTAAAAAAAGAGCACAGATATTAATGAAATGGATTCATTTAGGAACACTGTTAAGTGAACAAGGTGACATGGTTTCATGGTTAGGAATTGCAATTGTAATTTGTTCTCAGCCTATTTTGAGGTTAGGTAAAACTTGGAGCCATGTAGATAAATCTTATTTACAAGCAATTCGGAAAAAATGGGCACCTGTTGCATTTGAAGTAAGGAAAAATGAATTGTTCAGTTCCACAAATTCAAAATTGAATGAGCAATCAATCGAATCTAAGGATTTGAATGATGATATAAACTCCATCAATTCAAATAAATTAGATAGAATAATGATAACAAATAAAGTTGGTGAAGCATACAATAAAAACGACTCCGTTCCTTACTTTGGTGAGTTATTTACAATTGATAAACTAAGTTTGAAAAATGAAAAACTTGCAGAAAAAGATGAGGATGATATATTTGGAACTGATTTCATCAAATCATATTGTTCATATTTAGAAATTGTTGATTGGAATTTAAAGCAATGGGACACTTATTTTGAAACTATAGAAAATTTACCAGATGTTAAATCTAAATTCGATTGTTCAGAAGATAAAGGTACTAAAAATTTATCGATATATCAAGGATCAAGCGATTCAAAAATTTCATCAGTTTTACAAACTGCAATTAAATATAATTCACAGAATGGCCCATTTTTGATTAATAGTTTAATGGAAACATCAACTTCAATTGAGCCACCTTATGTTGGAAAATTTGCTGCATTTCATGGTGTATCAAGAAGTCCATTATTTTTAGGATCTTACGCATCTATTTTATTTCCAGAAATTTTACCGTCTTATCAAATTTATGATAGAAAACAATTAATTGGTGCAATTGGTGGCTCAAATATTTATGATTCCTCTGAAGTTAAGTATAAAAATAGAAACATAATTTTAAAACATATTAGAGATTTATTTAATGTTGGTTGTGAAGAATTTAAATTGATTGATGATTCAATAGTTTTTAAAACTTGTGATTTAATAGCTCCAAAGGAAAATAATGATAAAGCAAGACCTTCAAGTGTCCTGTTTGAAGATCCAAAAGAATCAAAACATATGAGTACCTTATCTACTTCAAGTTTTGATTTGGAATACTATATTTCATCTTACCAATCTTATTTGAGAGATTCAATAAAATTAGAAAAAAATAGTAAATCATCAACTCCAACTTCTCCAGCTTCATCGACTTTCAAGGAACATAAAATTGAAGAGAATAAAACGGATCATTCTAGTCAAATTCAATATGATAATAAAAGGGTTAATATTATAACAGCTGCTGCAACTCCTGATCGATTGATTGATTTATTGGTTCTAACTGCATCTGTTTTTGGTATGCATATTAAAATGGATGATGTTCAAAATTACTCTGAAAAGACAGGTATTGAAGGTCCAATTCTCTTACAAATGAATGACTCGGTTTTCACATATACATTTTTTGCAACTTATAGAGTTTTTTATACTACTAAACAATTAGTGGATGCATTACATAAAAGATTTATTGGATCAAAAGGTGCTGCATTATCCATTGTGGACTTTGTTTTAAAGAAGGACAGTTTATCAATTTCAAATGGTGACATATTTCCTAGATGGGATGATGAAATTGAAAATAATGATATAACATGGAATAAAATTAATTGGAAGTTTGTAATTCAAATTCAATTAGGTATTATTGAATCAACTTTAATACTGGTTAATGATTATTTTATGCACTTTATGGATGATATTGAAACAAAATCAACATTTGATTCATTTTTAGAAGCTATGGATATAACAATCGTCTCTCAATGGCCAAAAATCTTAAAATGGTTAGAAAAAAATAATAATTTTAGTAAAGATTCAGTTAATGAAATACTTGAAGTTTATAAATCATTGCAAAATGTTTATAAACAAGTGAGAAACATTTGTATAAGAAAATCATATACACCGCAATGTGAACCAGTGGAACTAGATTATTCAGCTGAATTGAATACTATTCCTGATGAATTTAATTTACCCTCATCGACAAATATTGATGAAATTGTTAAATTTGTTAATAAATTAGACAATACAATCAAATCAGTCGTTTCGTTAATTAGAAAAGATGATTGGATTGATACATTTGAAATATTAGAGATGCTGGTGACTAAGTCACCATTATCAATGTTTAATTATGATTTTCAAAATACTTCGGTACACCAAAGTTTGATAAACATATCTAACATTTATCATTGGATCGTAACATTAAAAGATGATGAAAAATTATTAAAATCGAATGATAAAATCATCAATAAGTTACCATCAACAATCAAGTCAATTTTTAAATTGTATGAAAGAGTTCAAAAATATGTTTTAGTTCAAATTATTGATTCAGAAATTTCCATTGATGATAGAATTGATAAGATGTGTACCTTATTGAAAATTATTCAGATTTCTCGTTTAAGAATGAAAAATGTTGAATTATTCACTGATATTGAATCAAATCTAAAATTGAAATCAGATTCGAAATCTTTGTATATTCCTAGCTTTATTGAATCGGTGGTTGTTAATACAATTATGTTACCAGAATCAAGATTTTTCTCTCATGCATGGAAATTAGCAGTTTCGGTTTGGAATCCAAGTAATTTAAATAATGATCTAGTTTTTGAAAGCTTAGAACCTATGTTACCAGTTTTATCCGATTATGAATGTGAGATTATTAAAAATCAATCAATTTTATCGATCTGTCCAGGCTGGGTTTTAAATAGATTAGTTGAAATTGCATGTTTTATACCAAATATGGATGTTGATAATTCAATGTTAATTAATTTTGACAAAAACAGATTAATATATAATTGTGTTTTGAAAATTCATAATTTAGTCCAGTCTAAATTAAAGATGAAAAATTTAATAACACCATACATGACTGACTTTTCCTTTTTATTTGAGTTTGATTTGATATTACCAAATTTGAAAACAATTTATAAACAGTCTGCTAATGAAAGAGATAAAGAAAAGCTATCAAATTGTAGAGTTTTTGGTAAACATATTACTGATCAAATTAAGTTGTTAGAGCTGGAAAAAAAGAAACGCACACTGTTCATGAGACAACGTGAGATTCAAATTAGGAAAAATAATAAGCAGCTGGCCCAATCAACCGATAATGTTGATACTATTAGTATTCTATCAAATAGTACTACCAATTCTAACGGTACATCAAGCGTGATCAACAACTCTATTGATTCAAACAATATCTCAAACTCCACAGCCGTTAATTCACTGCTGGATTCACAATCACTTAATTCAACTTCTCAAAATTCACACTTGTCAACTATCACAAAGCCATCACCAAATGCATCAGCGAGACATACTCAACTAAAAAAGCAAACAATTTCTACACAACCACCAAAATCATCATCTAGTATTACCTCAAATGGATCACATAAATTCAAATTTGGATTCTTCAAATCAAGACCTTTCTCATTGAATATTAATAATTTTAATCAGCCAGTTGCAGAGAAAAGAAGTGTTAAGCTAGATGAATTACCAAATGCTAATGTGTTTGCGATTAATTCAATTTCAAAATCAAAACCATATTTTAATATAATGTTGAAAGATGTTGCAATATTTCCAACTTATAGAACACCAAACAGTTTTACGATTGATTTAGGTAATCATCATGAATATACGTTTCAAACTGCAGATGAGGAAGAGGTTTCAGACTGGCTTTATAAGCTGGTTTATGCTAAGAAACATTGGTTTTACTCCAGAGTTTTTAATAAGCAATTTTATAATAACAATATTAAATTAACATTTGGTGCACCGTTACAATTTGTCTGTCAAAGAGATAATAGTCCGATTCCGTTAATAATTGAAAAGATTTTATCAGAAATTGAGTTGCGTGGTTTAGAAGAAGTTGGTATATATCGTAAAAGTGCATCACTGATTGTCGTTCAACAAATTAAAGATGAAGTTAACAAAAGGGGTGATTTCAACATGGAAAATTCATTAGTTTTTGACATCCACAATCTAACTGGATGCATTAAAGCATATTTAAGAGAACTGCCGGAGCCATTGATTAATGATGCATTAGTTGAAGAGATTTCAATTATCAAAGAAGTTTCGAAGTCTGAAGAAAGGTTTAAAATTTACAAAGACATCCTAGTGAAACTGCCAACTTTTAATTATAGTTTAGTTGAAAGATTATCAAGACATATGAAATTAATTGAAGAGTATAAAACGCAAAATAAAATGACAAGTTATAATTTGGCAACGATAATGGGTGGTAGCTTAGTTGAAGGTTGTAAACCTGGGACTATTGGTAAATCGTTTGGGTTAATGAACTTTGTTTGTGAAGACTGGATTTTACATTATGAACGCATCTTTCATTAATGGCCCTCAAATAAAATAATATAGTTATAAATATAGATTTTAGAATATAGATTTTATGTAGATTGAAATATTGATTAATTAAGATTTAATATCTGCATGTTTTTAATTTTTGTAAAGCATATAATTCAAAGATGATAAAGTTCGCATATCACCGAATAGGTGAAATTTTCATGCACAAAATACAAACGATAAGAATAACTCTTTGAGGTTCTTTTCTTTTAGTAGTAAATATCATGGTTAAAATACTAGAAGTTAATACGAATTGTTTTGAAAAAATCATTAAAAGCAGACCAACATATGAAGGGTACGAAAAATATGGTGTTGCAATGAATGTTGATCACCTAAAGGATTCAGTTTCAATTGATGAAGCAAACCAAGGATCAGCAATCAAATTGGTTAAAGTTGCACCTTGTGAAAACAACTATGATAATGCGCCTTCAGGAAAGAAAGCAACTACGAATTGGAACATTTTTAGAAGTTGTGTTATACCTGAAAAATGGAATGGTTCGGTATATAATTTGACAGTTTTAGAAAAACACCCATATTCGACTCAAACTTTTGTTCCAATGGGTAGAAATCCAAATGATGATGCATATATCGTTAATGTTGCTCCTGATCTAAATGGACAACCTGATTTAAAAAATGTGGAATCATTTATATTTAAAGGTAATACAGCTGTTACTTATAATGCTAATACATGGCACAGTCCAATGGTTGTTTTAGATCAAACAACTGACTTCTGTGTTCTTACGAACGAAAACGATGTCGCCGATGAGAATTGTGTTGAAGTTTTCTATAATCCCGGTATTAAGATTGATGTTGAAAGAAATTAATTTATTATTCTGTGTTTACTTATTTATGTGTTTATTTATGTATTGGTAGTAGAGATACAAAATTATTCATTTTTATATAGATTATAGGATGTGCTGCAACTATTGGTCAACATCCATAGTTTCAGATGCAGTAGCAGGAGCATCATTATTATTACTGTTACCATTTTCATCCTCATCTTCATCTTCATCTTCATCTTCATCTTCATTCATTGCAGTACTTCTTGTGTTCGTTAGGCTATCTAATAAACTTAACCATTGTTCCACATCATCATCATCATAAATGGTGAATTTTTCATTAGCCCCAACTACAGCAACGGTTGTGTTTGCAGAAGTTAATTCTTTATCTTGAGCTAGTGTATCTCTTAATGCAGTTAAAGCATGCTGTATAAGTTGTTCTTTTGTAGCATTTTGAAATTCATTAAAGTTTCTTTCAAGATAAGTTTTTGCAGCTTGAGATCTAGCACCAATTGCAGAACCTAAATATTCTAACACTGAACCAGATGGTAAGAATTCGTATAAGTGAGCACCAGATTCATCAAAACCTGCAACTAATAAACCAACTCCATAAGGTCTACCACCGGCAGATTGAGTATTTTCTTGAGCTTTATCTGCAATTGAATGAACTGCCTTTGAGATACTTAAAGGTCTATTAAATACCATTTTGGAAGACATCGCCTGTTGACGTAAATAATTTGATAAAATTCTTGCATCGGGAGCTAATCCAGCAAGTGCAACACCCATATGATCATCAACTTTAATAACTTTTTTTTGATATGAGCCCAATTCTTCGGCATTTCTTTTTAATGCAGCTAAAACAACGTGGGTTTTACTTACCAAACCAACAGCTGCTGAACCTTGTTTAATTGCTTCAATAGCATATTCTATCTGGAAAATACGACCAGTTGGAGAAAAAGTAGTGGCGTCGTTGTCGTAATTGTTTCTGAACTGCAAAAATTAAACGATAATAAAATAAATAATGTTAGTATTGGCCCTTTTTCTGGTAATCAAAGTGAGAATGATGTGCATACCATGCTATTCTAGTGGCTTCTTTCTGACGAATCGCTGAGTATTTGCCACCCTAGAGACAAATCAAATCAAATTAGTAAATCAAGAATTATGTTGAATTCATGAAAGAAAGTGAAATTCGCGGCAGGTATATTTGAAGTGGGAGGTTATTCCTGATAATGTTAATTTCTCAGTCCCCCCATGTAAATCATTCAAAATCTTCTTCAAGTCTTACCTAACAAATAAATATCGATACAATTGTCCAGCAAATGGCTTTCAAAATCAACCCTTTAAGCAAAATCATTTCTCTTAGCGGGCTCCTTGCGTTGGGCTTTCTTTTGGTGGTATTAGCCACCGCTTTATACGGCACGTGGTTACCACTTCTAGACGGCTTACTGTTTGCAACTGCACATCTTCCTCATTTGGCAACAAGTTTCTCTAATAGGGATTACCAAACAGGATTTGGTGACATAGATGATATGAATACTAACAATGCATCTGATTTTGGCAAGTGGATCTCTAGCTTCCTTGTTGTTAGTGGTATCTCACTCCCTATCACACTCTGCCGAAGCAACGTTCTTACTTCAATGGGTACTTTTTTATCGATTACAGGTGGAATTTGCATTTACACCACAGTGGTAATATTTACTACTTTTTTTGATGGATTTTCCAACTCCGATGATCCGTTTTCCGTATAAAATTATAATTTATCTGGCGCATGAAGAAGACCATAGTAGTTTTCTAAATTGCAATTTAACATTCTTTGAAGCTACTGATTCAATTTATTGTACCGGTATGTGTTGCTAGGGAGCCTTGATTTTTGCACTTTCTCGGATTTACAAACTTGTCTGAATAGGAATTACACAATCTTTTATATTTTTTAAACATTTTTATGAGTTTTCTTTCTAATTGCATCATTTGTTAATTGTTGATTAACTTTGCATATAGCAATCATTTTGGCCGTGCTCATTTATTATCCATTATTCTCGTGTACTGAAACTATAACCGTTGTGTTTTGTCTTATGAAAAGTTCTAAGACTGCACAACACATTGTTAGTTACGATAGATAAATAACCGCTTTAGGTATTTATATACCTCATGGAGGGGCGAGGAGTTGTTTAAATAACAATTACTTCAGTTTGAATGGATGAATAAGGAAACAGTATTCTCCTTTTTTCACTTCCAAATAGCTAAAGTTAAATCAGAACATTTTAGAATTGTGTTGGACATATTGAAAAATTCGAATTTCACATTAGTTCAAGCGGTTTGGTGTGCGAAATCATTCGCATAGATCCGGTATGTAACAGTTTATTCGCATAGATTCAGTATCTAACTAAATATGCCATAGCTTTTTTCATTTTGTATACCACCAAAAGATAATACCGATGTTCACATGACGAAAAATTACAAGAAGGTACTAATTAATAGCGATTCTTTTGTTGGTATTAGTCCACGGTCAAAATCAGGTTGTTTAGCATGTAGAAAAAAAAAGAAGAAATGTGATGAAATTCACCCAATTTGCGGCGGTTGCATGTCCAAAAATACTAAATGTGAATGGAAACCAGACACTTCAAAAAAACAAAAATGTGTGTTTGATATTAAACCGATAATGGAAGCTCAAAAGGAAATGTTAAAACAGCGCTTTTTGGTAGATAATAAGACAAAATCAACTCATAATAGCAGTAACAATAGCAAGCATGAGAACTTCAATAAACCAAAAAAAATAACACAGAAATCTTTAAAAAAAGAACTCAATATAAATTCAATTTCCAAACCAAAAAGAAAACCAACTGCAAATTCAAAATTTCTTGGAACTGTTAATTTATCGAACCCTACAGACATAGCAAAGAATACGTTAGTTTCAAATAAGAATGGTTTAACCGAAAGGTTTCTAACAAATGAAATTTCCACAAATAACTTAAATATTTCCATTGATTCAAATACATTAAATCCAAGTTATTTGGTAAAATCTTCAAAATCGAACACATTTATTGATTCAATAATAAATACATCGGATGTTGATGAAGCGGTTGATAAATTATTAGGTGATGACGGTTTGAGGAATGGTTTTATTTCAAACGTTTTGAAACATATGAAATCTCCAGATTTTAATCCTACTACAAATTATTTAGATCTAAGTATAAATTCTGCACTTCAAAATGCGCAGAATATAATGTTAAATGAGAATCCTAAAAATAATAGTAATGTTATTGCTGATAATTTGATACGGTCTAATTCAATTGGAACGGAAGTTTCGGTTCTTTCATTACCTTCATTTTCTCCTTTTGAACAATTTGTTAATCTTCAAAATTCTCCATGTTTAAACGAGAATAACGATAAAGAAAATGAAAATAAAGTGAGAATTACAAGTCAAAGGATCATTAATGATACAGGTGTTGTTGATGGTAAAGAAACGAAAACTCATGTTGGAGAAAATGAAAAACCTAATAAAATTGACAAAAAAGATGAAGAATTTACCGTTGTTATTCATGAAAAAAACGACGAAGAAAATGATAACCAAGAAGTTGAAGAGGATGATGACCAAGACGTTGAAGAAATTGATAACTTTCATCCAATGGATGAGTCTCAATTATTAGAAAATTTATATACATCAGATTCTGATTTGATTAATGTTTTCAAATCTAAAAAATTACATCCATATCTAAGACCAGCAGTTCATTTGTTATTGAGTAAAAATAATGCACTAAAAATTATAAGTCCTTCCTCGCCAATTATGAGGCAATTAGACAGTACAGGTCGTCTATTTCTTGAGAACTACGTTTCAAATTTAGCAATGAATCAGCTAGATATTGGTAATAATCAGTTCTTTCTTGATTTTGCGTTAAGCCAAGCATCAAATGATCCAGCAATTTTATATTGTTTAGTTGCTTGGGGGGGTATGTTTTTGGTGGGTCGGGATAATGAAGAAGCAAATAAGTATTTTTATAAGGGTATTAGATTAGGTCAGAAAAGAAGAAAATTACTAAAAAATTCAGGATCTAATTCAAAATTCGATAACAAAGAAAGAGTCAATTTATTGGTATTATATTGTTTGTATACTTGCGCAGAGATTTCAACTGGTGATGTTGCCAGATGGTTTGAACTGTTATTACAATGTAAAGACATTTTAAGTGATTATGGAAACTTACAACAATTTATTCATGAAAATGAAAACAGTAAAGTTGCAAATTGGATTTTGAGTAATATATTCAATCATGATCTTTTATGTACAAGAACATTGGATTATGGTACAGTGTTTTCAATATATGACTATAAAGAGGTGTTTACAGCTCAAAAATCTTTACAAAGAAACGATTATGGCCTTGACCCATTTTATGGATTATGCCAAAATTTATACCTTTTACTAGGTGAGGTTGCAAATAACAGAAAGCTTTTGAAGGCTTCTTCAAATTTTAAACCAATGAATGGTTTAAAACGTGAAACAGACAAAAAATATCTTAAAGTGGCTGAGGATTCCTGGTTCCAAATTTTTGATTCACAGATCTCGAGCTGTAAACCCCAATCAGAAATGTTGAAGTTGTTAATGACACAAGATAATGATGGTAAATTATTAGAATACCATTTAACCTGGTATGAATTAACTCAAATCAGTATGAGAATTTATATTAGAATAAGTTTTAAAGAAATTGAATTTGACAACAAAGAAATTCAAAAATTAAGATGTCAAGGTATAAAACTATTCAAAATTTTAGTAAGTACAAAATTACAATCTTTATTAGGTTTATCATTATTGATGTTGGGTATGACATCAATAACTCAGGAGCAAAGGGAAATTTTTAAAGATATTTACGATGGGTTTTTGAAGAATTATCAAATCGTAAATGTTCAAGTTTGTTGGGAAATTATCAAGCAAGTCTGGAAAAACTATGATAATAAGGTTTTAAGAGATGGGAGACATTATGTTGATTGGTCGGAGATCGTCAAGACAATGGGTTGGAACTGCTGCTTCACATAGATTAAAGAATCATTTTATTTAACTTTATCCTTACATAAAGATGTAGTTTTATTATAAACAAGTGTGTTTACTATAAACAGTCGTTTGCTCTTATCATTTTATTTTAAATTTTCGCCATTTTCACCTACTGCGTTTATTTTTCCTTCATGGTATAACTCTTTCGTACCTTTCATTAGTTCATGCAGTTGAAGAATCTGGTCATCTGACATTCTTTCAAGCATATCATCAGGAATATGATACTTTTTCCAATCTTGATCCGTATTTTGTAAGACCATTTCAAGATATTTTTGCCATGAACTCAAAAATCCAACTAACTGTAAAGGATCTTCTATATTCTTGTGAGCTCTAAATTCGGCCTTAACATACATGTCCCCTAAACTACGTTGATCATATGGTAATTTTCTATGTGCTCTTAAAATTTCTCTGTAGAGTTTCAATGGTGGTAATAATGGACTTCTTGCTTTCTTAGGTTCCTTTAGTGTAACCTTGAATGGTATTTTCGAATTTTGTAATAGTGTTCTAGTAATTTTCATAGTTGATATACTGGATGTATATTATTCTTAACAAGTTCTGGTACAAATAATCATGTTCATTTTATTTGTGAGAGTGAAAATCAAAATTCCTTTAAACGCTATCTCAGAGAAGCTAAAAGCAGCTAATTGTAAAGTTTTTTGTTGCTTAACACGGAGTTTAACTTCAATTGTCCTATGTTATCACTTCAAGTTCTCTCAATTAATCATAATTGTGAAAATATATTTCAATAGTATTTCGTTGATAATAAACTAGCCTAGTTGAACTGAAAATTGTTACAAGTGTAATTACGTAAGCAAAGTGATTACTTAGTAATTTTTGAAGGTATTTTAATTTATTGATGTGTACTTTTTCCTACGGATTAATTGATATATTATGGGAAAAGAGAGTCTAAAACAATAATATTTTTATATAAATCATATATACTACTTTAAAATCAAAAAAAAAATTAAGATTAATAAAAATTATTCAGAAGTATTCAAAAACATTTAGAAAATAAAAAATATTAAAAACACAGTCAGTATTTGATTTTTTTTTTCTTTATTTTTTAAAATAAGAATCGAGTTTTTGGCATTTGGCTTCCAAAGTTCTTTATCAGAAAATATGTGAGCCAAAACTTTTGTATAGATCTTCAAAAAAATAGACTAATTAGGTCAAAACAATTAAAATACCTACTACACAAAAGTTGTTTTGGCACGACAAGATATCGCGTTGCGGTAAATTTTTGAAGGATATTACGGCGTACTTTCAGATTTAAAAATGTGTAGTACTAAATTTAAATATTGAACATATATAGGCAGATATAAACTGAATGATCCGAAAATTCAGATTACATATTATGTGGCAAGAGAGAAATGATATTCCACAGTTAAGTTTTCTTGTACCAACGAAATGAAAGGATAAATGTGATGTTTTATATGTAGATTAGTCGATTCTTAATCGATTCATTAGTATTTTACTATCAACTTGTTCTGGTAAGTTTTTGTAGCTTGTAATCCTTGCTGGTGTAAAAGTAGCCTCTACAGTATCAGATTCATAACCCATTGAAGAATTTGATCCAGACTCCAATTGGCTATCACTTGAAGGTTGATCTTCTAAATCACCTGTCTTTTCTTTCATGAAGTGTTTGCTAGTTTTATATTTGCTAAGAAACCAGAAAGTTAAATATAAAGATAATATGATTATTGGAACTAAAATTACTAAAATTATTAAACGATCACCTGAAATTGATAAGTTATTGTTTACATGATAAATAAATCCACTGCGTTGGTAATTTTGTTCAGTTTCAGATATTGAATCAAGATCAACTAAATCATAATCAAATAAGCCAAGCCCTATTTCAGATACTGATTCAAAAGATCCTGAGGTTGAGCCTAGGTGTTTTTCTTTTATAAGTTTTGGTATCAAAACTTCTAAATTGTTTGTATCCCGAAATACATGTTCTCTTAATAACACTGGATCAGTTTCTGGTAACGGAATAGCCATTTTTTGTTTTTATCTTTATAACTTAGTGTGATTGATCTTTTGTAAAATAGAATCAACCGAAATACGTCTTTATATTAAGGAAGAAGTGGGTTCAAGAGATCGATAACAAAAAAATAAGGTTTTTTTGAAACCTTGAAAAAAAAAAAAACTACGATTGCTATCATATATCCGCTTTAGGAAAATGAATAAAAACTTAAATTTTTAGTAGGTTTACTACCACACTATACGGTTTTACGTTATATATACTTCTAGAAAAAAACTCTATTGTTGTGCACATTGAACACCTGGATGGCCACCTTCTTCATCATCATCTTCATCATAGTAACCTTGACGTTGGTTGGATGATCTTGATTGGTGTTTTATTGGATCAAAGTCGTCTAATGTACATGAATCATCAACTTCAGCAGTCTTAGGAATATTAACAGCAGGTCTCTTTGGTAAGATTGATTCTAATTCTTTTAATTTTTCTTCAGTGGCAAAATTATTCTTTGGGAATTCAACAGTGAATTTAATAATTAAGTTACCGAATCCACCATGTCTTGGAATTGGCATACCTTTACCTTGAACAACTTTAGTTGAACCTGGAGAAATAACTTGACCCGGTAAAATTGTTAATTTTAACCATTCACCACTAACATGCTTAAATGCAATATCACCACCAGCTAATGCGGTTAAAAGGTCAACCTTATGTTCATGATACAAATCATCACCTTTTCTAGTATATAAATTGTGTTCCTTTTCTTCAATAACAAAAACAACATCACCTGGAATAATATCAGGAGCTTGATCACCTTCACCTTCAAAAACGACCTTTTGGCCTGCTTTCATACCTGGATAAATGTTAACTTCTAAAACCTTTCTTTCAGTTGCTGTCTTTTTACCTTTACAATCTTTACATCTATCAGCTTCGTTCATAATATCACCTTGACCATTACATTTATCACATTGAGTTTGGAATCTTTGAATCATTGGTCCCATTTGTCTTGTAATAAACTTAGTACCGGTACCATTACAACCTGTACATTTTTTAACATTCTTACCACCTTTACCGTCACAGGATTTACATAAAACTGTTTTATTGAGAGCTAGCTTTGCAACCTTACCTTTATATAATTCTTCCAAAGTACAGTTTAATGTATGTCTAATATCTTTACCTCTTTGTGGACCAGATTGTCTAGCACCTCCACCACCAAAGAATTGTGAAAAAATATCACTTGCATCCATTCCACCCATTCCTCCCATACCACCATTCATACCTTGTTCACCATATTGATCATACATATCTCTCTTTTCTGGGTCACTTAGAATTTCATAAGCAGCAGTCATTTCCTTGAATTTTTCAGCAGCTTCAGGGGAAGGATTTTTATCTGGATGGTATTTTAAAGCACCTAATCTGTAAGCTTTCTTCAACTGTTGTTCAGTAGCATCTGGAGCAACTCCTAAAGCATCATATAATTTAGTATCTGCAACCATGGTATGGATTCTGTGTGGTAGATCGTTAAATGTACTGGTAATCTAAGAGCCTTCTTGAACGTGTATCATATATATTTTAAAGAAAATCTGGAAAAGTGAAATCTATGAGAGTCGCCACCGAAAATTTTTTCTTTTTCTCGAATCTTCTTTTATTTCTGACATGAATTTCAGTGTGCAACTGCCTAATTGGGACATTTATATTTACGTGTGGTTATCTGTTATAAATAGTTATATAAGTAATGTAGACAAACGACAATAACCTATAGAACGTCAGGCTTGGAATGTTTGGGAAATTTGACTATGGGAACTGTTTACATGACCATAGTTTCGTGGAGGAACAGACGGCAAATGATGTTGTTCTAAAGTGTTGGTGTTGCTTCTATAATCTAATGACTTTTGCTTCACTGGTGCTGGTTGCTGGTGTTTGTTCGAAAATGGGTTAGTGGCTGAACTATTTTGTGTATTGATATTGTTCAGTGGATGTTCTTCCTGATGATCCGATGATCCCATATTAAGATTCCGTTCCCTTTGTATTAGCATTTTTGTTACTTCAGTATGAATAATTGCCGCATTTCTTGTAGAACAACCGTTCATCCAGGCAAATAATGATCCAACTACAGGCGGGAATGTTAACATCAAATCAAATAAAATGTTAGCTTGAAGTTTAGCGATTGTTTTATTGTCTAGATTATAAAATAATGTCGCTTTAGTGACCAGTTTAGCATGAACAAGATACATTAAAATTGGTCCAATCATGGGTAATATAACAACAATTGGTCCCAATCCAATACCACAATCTACCGGATAACATCCCATAAAACATTTATCATCCACCCATGCTCTTTTTTGAACCCATTTCCACATTTTTTGTTCTTCCTTGGTTGCGCTATCCCTTAATTTTAATTTTTTGGTCTTTCCCTCTGGAGTTTCATATCTATATGGATCTTTTGTTTTGACCTTTTCTTCGGCAAATTCATTCCATTTATCGACTGCTGTATCAATTGCAAAATCTTGTGCAATTCCTTCAACAAAACCACTTATAACACCCATAATATGTGAAGCTAAAAGTTAAGTACATGAAGCAAACTGCGAGCGATGGGGAAGAATTGGAAACAGATCAAATAAACGTCAGTTATGTTTTATTTTTCAAAACTAAATTCGCTCAGCCTCCGAAACGGAAATTCTTGAAGTATATCTTTGACAAGATAGACAGGCAAATAAGAAGATAACTAACAGCTTAATTAACCTCATAGAATAAATCATCACACCTTCAAACCATCTAAAATTGTGTTACGTTGTTAACGAAGTTATTAATATAGTGTCTACTTCTTTACAAATTAAGTGTACTCAGTTACGCAGTGCATTGCTAGTCTGAGAGTCGGAACTGAATGGGAGTACTAAAGTTGACGTGGAAAAAACTGTAGATATATAACTAGAATCATATTAGAAGCCAAATGTGGATTAAATTGTATTTAAATTATTAAGATTTCAGATAATCATTTTATGTTAACCATAAATAATTTTTATTAAATTACACTACCTTCTGTTTATTACATCATTTCAATCCTTGAGGTTACGTATAGCGTTATTGTTTTTTCGTGCTGAACAATTAAAGTTACAATTGGACTAATTCTATTCTGTTACTTCAATTACTGATAATCACGGTTTATTGTGCGCCCATTGGTATGGATTTTATGTATAACTTGAAACAGAATAATGTAATAAAACTTATTCAACTCATTGAGAATGTCAAATTTCATCATCTTTTTATTGGTTTTAGCAAAGTTTAACCACAAGTTGAGATAAAATCTTCAAAATGCCAGCTTAATTTTACGTTGTGTATCTTCAAAAACGTTTTAAACTTTTTTTATTCACATTTCATGAAATCATAACAAAAAATTAACTGTAGATTTAAAACTCTATATCCTTCAGAGTAGTCTTTCGTGCTAGCCTAGAAACTGTTCGCAAACCATAATCAAATGAATAGGCCAAAGCCAAGGCTGCAAAAATCTCTAGAATAACTTATAAATGCCATAAGCTTAAGGGATAACCATTATAGATGAGTTGTTAGATTACATGAAAAACTATATGATCGTGTATTGTTTCCTTAAGTAGAAAAGAAGCTTCTTCCTCAAGCGGGAATAAAAGTCCTCGAGCGTTTTGTAATTGTTATATGTACCGCCCACGGCAAGATCAACTAATAACAGATCAATTTGAACTTAGGCTGTCGCTTGCCACTCTTTTCCCAAGTCCATCTAACATGCCATTCGTTTTTGAAAATTTGCCAAGAGATTATGAGCAGCTTCAAGTACCTGTTTTTATATTAAAAGGTCGTTCATCATCTTTTAATGAAGGTGTAATTGGTGCCTTTAACTCTAAATTTTCTGATCAATATTATGAAGTAACAAATGGATATTTTAAAGCTTATTTACATTTGGGTCCAGGTATAAATAAAATTACTTTAAAGCATTTAGATGGAAAGTTTCAACCAAATGGATTTGCAGCATTCAATATAGATAAAGAACCATATGATGAAATTACAATTACTGTTAATTATTCTCCAATACTTGATAATCAGTTTGATGTACCAAAAATTCATCTATGTGTTTTAGTAGGTTGTGATTCCCCAGGGTTATTTGATGTTCCTAGTGATAAATTATACGAAGGTAATGGATTAAATACGGCAATTAAAAAATTACGAGTTGGTGGTAGATTAATGCAGGCTTTCACATTAGATGAAATGAATAAGAATAATGTCGGGAATAGATGTTTCAGGTTTGTAGAAGAAGACACTATTTCAACAATCAGTTATCAAGAAGAAATGAAACAAATTAAAAGAAGTGAAATTAAAATTCACATTTTAAAAAGTAGAAGATCAGTCTCCGAAATTAGAGATGCAAACTATGCACAGCAAAATCCTCAGGCAAAGGAAGCAGGCAAACTTTTTGATTTTGCATTGGAAGCCCTGAAAGATTATGGTGGTGCTTTTTCAGATAATTCCACCTCAAACATTCCTTCATTAGCAGCTGTTTTAATTCTCGATGCTCATTGGGATAGATCAAGTAATTTAATTAGAGGTCATGCTGCATTGGGTGGTGGTACGGATAGAATTAAATTAGCAATATTTGGATCACAGGGTTTACATTCTTGGCCAATGAATTGGGAATCTGTTCATAGAGCATTCACCGATTGCACACAGCTAAATATCAATGAAGTTGCAAATGACTGTAATGAATGTAACCAATACTGGGAATGTTTAACAGTTTCACTTGGTGCATTCATGCATGAAATAGGTCACTCTTTAGGATGTCCGCATCAAGAACATGGTGTTATGTTAAGGGATTATACAACCATGAACAGAAAATTTTTAACAACTGAAAAACAGTGTATTAGGACAAAGAGAGGATCATGGGGTCCAATTTCAACTAAAGATGAACCCGGTTGGCATAGATTGGATATTTTAAGATTTTTATATCACCCGTCGTTTGCACTACCATGTGATTTTCAAGATCAAGCTTTTAAACCACAGTTTTCATTAGTGAATCAAGGCATGAAATACCCTGCTGAAATTTCCACCGAACCAAGTTTTAATGCAATTGACTCAGATACTCTTGATATAACCTGTGATTCAGGTGTTTATTTAGCTGAATGTTATGTTGGCGAATGGTCAAGAACTCATTATGAATACTTACCCACTATATACAACGGACCTGGACCACAGAAGTATATTAGATTGAAATATAGTGTAATCCAAACACATTTACCACCTGAATTCAGAAACAAACCGGTTAAATTAGAAATTTTAACAATGGGTTTTGGACAGAGATCAATTGATAATTTGGAACAATATTTAAATGAGCATTCAAAAACTATCAAGTTGTCAAACAACTTAGATGCTAAAAAATCAGATCTATATGGTAATAGACAATCAAAATCTCAAGATTGTATTTTCCCACCCAATAAGAGAATCTCATATTTTAGAGTTACCCATGGTAGTGCATTAGATGGAATAGAAACTTTTTTTGATGATGGAACAGTTTCAACATTCGGTAATGCTAAAAATCACTTTTCAGATTTTAAATTAGACAATGATGAATATTTAGTTGCAATTACTTTTAGAACTGGACTCTGGGTTGATAGCGTCCAATTCGTAACTAATAAAAGAATTAGTAACAATTTTGGTGGTGATGGTGGTTCAATTCATAAAATTCAAATTCCACAAGGTACAAATTTGTTAGGATTTTATGGAGATGTTAGCTCGTGGGTTGACAGGATTGGTATTTATTATGGATGAAATGACTTAGTAAATTTCTCTTAACATTAAATCATATAACATATACTTTATTTATTTTAACATTAAATCATATAATATATACTTTATTTATTTTAACCCTAGTTTATATAATTAAAATAAAGTAATAAATACTTATTTCTTTTCGTCACCGAAAAGAGTAGCAAAGGATTGTTCAAAATCAGCAATCAAATCATCAATATCTTCAATACCGACAGAAACTCTTAATAAATCCTTTGTAACACCAGCCGCCTTTTTTTCTTCATCAGATAGTTGTTCATGAGTAGTGGTCCATGGGTTAATAATCAATGACTTTGCATCACCAACATTTGCTAAGTTTGAAAAAATCTTCAAACCATCAACGAAACGTGGACCAGCTTCTTGGAATGCATCACCTGAAGGATTTGGAACATCTTTGACACCAAATGATAAAACTGCACCAAAACCATTAGTTAAATATTTCTTTGCATTTTCATGGTATGGGTGTGAGTCTAAACCTGGGTATGAAACCCATGAAACATATTTTGATTTTTCTAAGTATTGTGCTAATTTTAACGTATTTGAACCATGTCTTTCACCTCTTAAAGCTAAAGTTTCTAAACCCTGTAATAACATAAATGAACCAAAAGGATTTTGACATGGACCTAAATCTCTTAATAATTCAACTCTAACATATGCAATATAAGCAAAATCTCCAAACATGTCATTTAATACTGCACCATGATAACCTTCAGATGGTTTAGAGAATTGTGGAAATTTTTCTGGCCAATCAGCAAATTTAAATCCATTATCCTTAGCTGGGTCTTTGAAAATAACAACACCACCAATAGTTGTACCATGACCACCGATCCATTTAGTTGCCGAGTGAGTAACAACATCCGCACCATGATCTAATGGTCTACAGAAATAACCACCAGCCCCAAAAGTGTTATCAACAATAACACACGCACCCTTAGAGTGCGCATAATCACAGATTGCCTTAAAGTCTGGAACAGAATACATTGGATTACCAATTGATTCTAAATAGACTGCTTTGGTTTGATCAGTCACCAAAGATTTAATTGACTCAACATCAACACCATTAGCAAACTTCACGTTAATACCAAATAATTTTTTAAAGTTTTTGAATGCATTGTATGTACCACCATATAAGTAAGATGAAGTAACAATTTCATCACCAGATTGAGCAGCAGCTAACACAGCCAACATTTGTGCAGCTTGTCCAGAAGATGTTGCAACAGCCATTGAACCACCTTCTAAAGCAGCAATTCTTTTTTCAAAAACATCATGAGTTGGATTCATAATTCTTGAATAAATATAACCTGGTTCTCTTAAACCGAATAAATCTGCACCATGTTTAGAATCTCTGAAAACATATGATGAAGTAGCATAAATTGGAACAGCTCTTGAGTTTGCTGCACCTTCTGGAACTTCTTGACCTGCTTGCACACAACTAGTACTGAATTCTATAGTATATTTAAATAATTAATGTTAGTATTTTGTGAAAATTATATATGAAAGATAATACTGAACATAGATTATCATAAACTATCTATTAGTAAAAGTAAACATACTTGTCATAGTTTTTGATTAGGTATTAGGATGTATATGTTACAAAAAGTAAATCCAACAGAAAAGAGTGTTAGTTCTGCATTTATCGGAGAAGTTAACTTACTTTTATACCTTACCATGAACTAGAATTTGTCAACAATAGTTGATAGTATCGATCTGATTTAGCCAAATTCGGCAACTATATAGAGGTTTGCAATTTCACGTGATTTGTATGTGCGACAACCTGTTGTTGTATTTGCAACATAAGATAAGAAAAAGGCACGAGAATATATTAATGAACAGATAGTTCTTTTTCATATTGCTATCTATATTTTTTTTTATTCATAGTTTGAAACAATCTACATCTGTTGTAATGTATTTACTCTGGTAAGAGGATCTATAATTATATTATAGTTAGGTAATAAAAGAAAGAACTACAAAACAATATACAAACAGAAGTGAGAAAAAAAAGGGAGAAATACCTTCATATATAGACAAATTAAGAGTGTCATAACAATATAAATGAGACCATCACAAGTGGTACGATTATTGTAATTGACCAATAGGATCTCATTTCAACAATATCTAGTAAAACCATTGGTAAAGATATTCAAACCATTGCATCTATCAGAATTTGGCATATCTACTAAATTTTTGAAAACTGATCTGTTGTTATATTAACTGCAGAAAAGCTTTTTGAATCCAATGTTTCCAATCTCAGGAAACCATGACTAGCTCTATTAGTATTGTTGGTTTCTTGTTTTTTTCTATTTGCTTTTTATCATTTTTACGCAAGAGTGGAATGCTTTTTAATTTTAAGAGTTTACCTCCTAAACATATGAGTATTTCATCTAACTCTTTTTTTCAATAATTCATTTTTATCATTTTTAAAAATCTCTACTTCCTATTTAATTTCACTTCTGGGTGATGAAACAATATTTAATACATCATGTTTGCTAATATCCTTATGCAAGTTAGCCCATTTAGTTCCGCTACTTTTGTAATAAATCCCGGAAAACGGAGCATCATCAAGTTATTTAAAAAGATTTAAACCAGGGGCAAAATTCTAAAATAAATGATAACTGTTTTGGAAAAGAAAAGGAATTATATATATTCTGAAGAAAACCAAAGATTTTTAAATCTAATATATTGCAATACAAGTGTAAATTAATGGTGATTTATCAGCATCATTAACAAAATAGACAAGGCAGAAACAGATCTGAAAATTGCTTTGAGTAACTTTATTCTTCTGGCTTCCCAGCACTACGTGACAAGAAGAAAGAAAAATAAGATAGATTGCAAATAAAGAAAAAAATAGTAAGAGGGTAAGAAATTTGACGTGCTTCAAGTTACAATAGTTTGCGTCTCGTTTGTCAAAGCAATAATTACCGTTTTCTTGCACAATGCAGTCTTCAATCATGTGAAAATTTAGAATTAAAAAACTACACCGCCCTATTATACACTATTACTATACATGTATATATTCTTAAAATTGGTGAGCCAGTTCAGTCTTAGAATTCCGTTCGGATAAATGCCCTAAATCGGAAATAGAATTATCAGTATTGTTGTAATCGTCGTCATCATCAGATGAAAGATAGAAATCACTTTCATCAAATTCTAAACCACAATATACACAGATCACTTCCATTATATCATCCCATGATGCTAAATCTGCCACATCTTCTCTATTGCTTTTTTTTCTTGCATCTAACCCAACTTCTATTAGTAAACTTGTCGGCGTTGGAATATCGTTTATGTTCTTTAGTGAAGAATTTGAGATAATCATAGTAGTTAACTTAGTCCTATTATTACATGATTTAATATATGCATTTATTATATCAATAACTGTAATTCCTTTAATGATATTTGAACTTTTATTTTGAAGTTTTTCTTGATAAGCATCTATTTTTTTCATGAAAACATCACCATTTTTTTTCATTTCATTTCTATTCAATTCATAACTATCTAATATATTACTTTCTGTTGATAATGTTGATGTTGAACATAAAACAAGTTTAATCGTAATTCCAATCATCGACAATGATCTAATTATATTTTTGATAGCAGTAACTGAACTTGGTATATAATTTGTTTGATTCAAAACAATTATTGCATTTGTAGGTTTCTCTTTAAATATCAAAGAATTGATAGTACCCTCGTAAAATCTTGGACATACACCTGTTGGCAACCTTCTATAACCATCTTCTCCAATGTAACTTTGCAAAGTACCTATTGTTTCAATATCCGCATGTAGATCATTCAATTCATTGTCAATAATGCCATCAAATTCATTAGCCTTGAGAGTTGATGTTACTAAATCATTTTCAATATGTTGTTGCAGATCTGTCAATGCACATCTCCATTTGAGTTCTAATTCTTTACTATTGAAAATTAATTTATAGAACCCTTCTGCATTTTTACTTGCTTTTAAAGTAATGCACCCATGTTCGGAAATATCTATGAATGTTGATAAATTAATACTAACTAGTTTGAATTTGCAATCAATTAAATTAAATGCAAGTAACATATGACTAAATAAATAACAATAATTTTCGGTTATATTCAATTCTGATTTCAAATATGAGTCAAGGATATTAATTTTATCAACAATTCTAAATTTACCTAATGACTTAATGAATTCATTTGTAAGTCTGAAATTTGAATCATCATAATCTTCAATTATTCTTTTTGTTGATAAAGCAATTAAATCATCAATGAATTCCTGTTTAATCATATTATTTGGAAAACTTTCATTCCAAGTTTCATTTGTCTCATTTGATGAAATTTCATTTTTGACGGATGAAATAATTGCCGAGGTACCGGAAACAAACGACCCTCTTGATGGTTTTTTACTGTGTTTTTTATAAAAAGATGATTTCAGTGGTTTTAATTCTTTGACTAATTCAATATCATTTTCTACTCTACTATCTGTTTCAGTATAATTAATTTTATCATCATAATATAATGAACCTAAAACGTTTTGTGTATCTATATTCTCGTCTTTCCCTAATCTATCTATTCTTGTCTGAGGTAACGAGGGATAAATGGATGATGATGAAAATTCCGTTTCTTCAAATTTGAAAGAATCCATAAATTTTGGAGTTAAGGGTGTTGGAATTGTTAAAGTTGTATTATTCAATAACATAGCATTTGCGCAATTCTTAAAATTTGATGTAATCAATCGTGTAAATATTTGTGTTAATAACTTATTATCTTTTGGTATGGTCTTTCTTTCAAGATGTGATGAACATAATACACACATCGGCAGGTAATCAACTAACATTGATTTATCAATTAATGTAACCTGTTCTAGGGACAAATTCAGTTCCAATTCCATTATTAAACATTCTTCATGGATCATATGTCCGCATTTCAATTCAACTATACGTTCATTATCTTGAACGTTATATAAGGTATCTAGTTTAATATCACAAATTGAACACCGACTTTCTCTAGCAAACTTTCTAATTGGTAGATTTAAATCACTGGAATTTGGATTGAATATTGAAAAGGTTGGTGAAGATGTTTCAAAACTGTCTGAATTGAAATGTCTTTGCACATTAGAATTACTTCGTGCCCTAAGTGGTGGCTCATAATTAGACTCATAATTTTTGATCATAACTTCTTTATTAAAACTGAAATTATCATTAATGTTAATCACACCCTCATCATTAATTTTATTATCTTTACCGTTGCTAATATTAGTACAAAAAAGCTTAGTTTCCACATTGAGCTTTGAAAAATCAGGCTTTGATTGAGAGTTTGTTGATTTAGCATTCTTTGTTTCTCTATTTTTAAAAGAATTCGGACTGATTGGTACATTTGAACTAGATTTGGTAGTTATATTGGGTTTTTGTGAATTTTTTGGAGCACGTACAACAATTTTATTTCCTGTACTGTTATCTTGTGTTAAATTAGAAATTCCTTTGAATGTTTTTAGCTTTTTCTTAAAGCTTGCAATTTTTTTTGTATATACATCAGAAGAGCTTGATACTTGGGGAAGGGGAGGTGGTAAAGTACGTTTTTCAGTATTTAATTTCAAGTTTACACCGTTTTTGGGACTAGTTCCAGATGTTTTAGGTGGTCCTATGAAATGTTTGTGTAATGAAGGTTCAAGGATTGCTAACATTTCAGCATCCAGGAAAACACCCATGTTTTTCCTAAGCTGGTCTTTCCTCTGTCGCACATCTTCATCCATACTCTGTATGGTCCAGGTATCCAATAATTGTTGACTATAGCAGGAGAAAATAGATTACACAGAATAGTATACATCAGAAAATTAGGACAATTGAAAAAAATAGGAGCGTGAAGATCTGAAACAATCAGAATTTCACCAGAATGTTTCATATTGTGATAGTATGTTCTACTTATATGCATGTTTGCTCTTAGTATTTTATCCTTTCAAGTAAAATTTGATGGGTTCTGAATGAAGAAGGGATCTGAGAGATCAAAATCAAGTTGCATCTTTCCTTCTGTCTCAGTGAAATTAAGAAGCTGGGATACGCTGTATAATTTTCCTGCTGATACCGGAGCATTCTCCACCAAATCTGGGTGAAGATCAGTTAGAACCAGACTGTTTTCTTGTGGTAGGCTTTCTGCATCAAAAACTACTGGATCCGTTTCTTTTTGATATGATTTGTAAAATAGATCGTATTGCTGGTAGATATGATTAATGAGTTTCCCTAGTTTATGTTTAAAGATATCTTTATCCGCATATATATCTAAAAAATTAGCAATTTTAACTTTCAAAGTGTTTAGCTCCTTGCAATAATACTGCAAAACTTTGAAGTCTTGATAAAAAATTGTACATATCACAACAAATGTTTGGTAGAACAAAATATAAACAAATGGATATAGTTCTCTAAAGTTTGTTTCTTTCATTTTGTTTAATAATAAATTCACCAAATTAATACCAGCTTCTATCACCTTGATTGATGATGCTAAAGCGTTTAAAATTGCTTTAGGATAAAATTTCATAAAATGTTGATTAAATTTTGCCCGATTTGCATAAAGTAGTATCAGATCACATAATGTATCACTATCTTCACGTATTAAACAATAAAACTCGTCCAACTCTTTTGGTCCACAAGGTTTCAAAACTGAAAACCTAATATCCAAGGGATAATTTCGTAAGATATTTTCACTTTCTCTATCAAACAACGAAAAGGGTAAAGGTAAGGTAATATAAGTAGCTGAGTCGTTGTTATTGTTTGACTCTTTAATATTTTGAGTATCAGTTAAAATTTTTTCATAAATCATTGCGTTTTGAACAAATGTTTCATCAATTTGATGAACGGAAGTTTCATCAATCCGAACTTTATACGAATCAATTATGATACTAGTTGAATCTTTAATTAACTCAGATAATGCTATTTTATAATTCAAATTTGTTTCATAATTGGATACCAATGGTTTATGATGAAAATTAACAGGATTTGGTCTTCCCAACACTGAACTTAATGTTGAAGAAACAAAGTTAATTAACAACCACAAAGAAGTTCTATCATTTTGTTTAACAAGCTCAAAAGTACCAATACTTTCCGGATGCGATACTTGATGAGCAATGGCATCATCATAAATATGCAAACCCAGTGAGTAGGAGTAACTTGTAATTAAGAAAAATAAAGACCAACTATCTTCAATCTTTTGCATGTAGAACAAGTCTTCAGTTTCTAATAAATATGATTTTAAAGACGTAATTGTTCTTAATTTATGATTATCATGAATTAAACCATAATGTTTATATAGCATTGGCGATATTCTATCATAGGATAAGTTAAACTCTTTTATAGTCAAATCAATTTTAGGCAATGATCTAATTGTGACAATTAAAATCATAACAATTAAGAGTAATTTACTACTCAATTCATCATTCCATTGTTCAATTTTCTCATACTCATGCAGAAAAGTGATTAAGCTATTAACATCAATGTAATTTTGGTAATGTATTCGTAAGTGCATAAACTTATTTAAAAGTTTAATGATAAGAGCTATATTTTCTTTAAACGTTGTTTTGAAACTTTTATTTAGTACATATTGAGGGCAAAGAAGTATAGGAAGTCGTTGCTTATGAATAGTATTATCATTTTCATCTATATTAGATTTTTTCTCATTCAAAAATGAAGCAACTGATGCATTTCCAATCATATACTCTGTAGAAGTTGGGCCATAGTAGTTAGAAGTTTCATGTTTTGTTGGTAAATAAGTATCTAAATAACCCCAGCTTTTTCGAATTCTTTCTTTAATTCTTCTCATATTGAGTTTAGCAGATTTCAATTCCATTTTAAGTAGTTCATTTTCTTTCAACAACCTCTCAGTTTCAACACTTTTATTACTTTCTTTCCCCTCAACCAGTGTTCTGAGGCCCACGGATCTGAACTGGTCCGGATATTCACAAACTCTGTTTCTAACTTTGCATTGATTACATGGTACATCTTTATTGCACTTGATTTTTCGACGTCTACATTCTTGACAGCTAATTGGCATCATCTTGATACATTTATAAAGCACATAAAGGTAGACTAGTTATGTAAAAGGTAAGGTATAAATTTTCTATATGTTGGCATAAAAAAATCTGAAAGATAAAGAGCAAAACTCGAGACGAGTTTAATCATCTGATGGATTTGAGCCTAAATATTTTTTCTCTATCAGGAATTTTTTTAAATTATGACTTGACTGACCGGACCTATGCCATCTAATTCAGCAGCAAAAACATCATCATCATCCAAACAATCGAAAAAAGTGCCTAATACACCGAGGGACACTGGAATATTATTTGGAGATGATCCTCAAGATATATGGAAAACTACAAGAAATGCGTGTCTGAAGGTGATAGTAAAAGCTTTTGAAACTGCTGAAAAGAAAAATAGCACATTAAAGTTCACGAATAACCCTTTTGTATTGGCCAATAAGTATGAAAACATATTGTATAAACGCAATAGTGATTCGTTGAATTCTTATAAATCAAGATTCAGAAAAGATTATGTGGCTCTACTAAATCAGAAAACTTCATTTGCTGAAGATTTACTTTCAGGAAAGTTGTCTATTGAAGAGTTCACACAATTAGATGAACAGAATTTGATATCTCGAAAACAAAGGGAAAGGAATACAAAGTTACTAGACTCAGAGTTGAAGAGTAGATTAGGAAAACAGTTTCCTAAAAACATTAACGAGATTGAAAATCAGAATGTCCTTGTTATTGAAAATTGGGGGATATCAGAAAGTGCCGCCAAGATAGATCCACAATTTGATTCTGAATAGTTTATTCTCACAGTTTAGGTTTTTTATAAAGTATATACAATCAACATAAGTAAATTAGTCAATAACAATAATATCATCATCACTATCGGAGGATGATAAAACTTCAGCATTTTCAATCAATAGTTTTTCTCTTCGTTGCCTGATATCAATTTGTTCCTTGACATGTCCAGTTTTACTAAGTTCAAAAAATGTAGATTTATTACTTATCGAACGTCTAGAATTTCGACGTTCCGGTTCATTAGACAATAAATCGTTTGATTTCATGGTTTTTTTCTCATTTGAAGCATAATGTGACTTTTTGCAGATATTAAAGTCAGAAGTTACGTCAATTTTGATCTTTTTAGAACTTGTAAAATTCGGAAAATCATTAGACGTTGGTTCAGAACACATTTTTCTCTTATCATGGTTAGCAACTTCAGATTTAATTGGTGAAACTTCAGTTTCTATAGGCGACTTGTTAAAGACGCTTGTAATTACAGATTGTCTAAATGGTGTATGATTTTCTAAATTTTTGAATCCAGTGATAACTTTATCAATTTTGGTTGTTTTATTCAAAACATCCATTGACTCTTGCGTTGCATTAGCAATCTCATCTTTTTTATGTATCGGGGTTTTTAATAAACTTGATTCAAAATCAAATCCTATATCGCCAGAGATAGTTTTTATTAGGTCTGCTGTAGAATTTTCTGTAGTTACTGATGTAATTTCTGATGGACATTTCAAAAAATCATTTGATGGTTCGCATATATATTCTACTGTAGCATTTGAAGAAGGTTCAAGCAGTATTTTATTTTTATTATCAGATTGTCCATGAAACTTATATGCAGTTTTTGTTGAATTATCATCGGTCATGCCAACATTAACATCCGTCAAACCTTCAGTATTTTTAATTAATATATCATCTCTAGTATAGTTAAGATCTGCAAATGGTTCAATTTGTAATTTTTTTGGCGTTAAAAATGGATCAACTTTCTTCAGATCTAACTCAATTTTTTTCAATGGCTCATTAGATATAGGAGCAGAAATATCTGTTGGTTTCAGGACAGATACAACGTCTTTAGTTTTATCATTTTGTTTATCAATGGCTGAATCTAAATTTTCAGATGAAGTGATATGAGTTTTTGGCGTTGAGGGTTCTGTTGCCGGCGTATTACCTCCAATGGCCATTCTTAACCTCTCCAGCTCACGTTGTGTTTCTAATTGCTTTTTCTTTTCCAGTTTAAGCCTTTCCAGTTTTGCAATTTCTGATTTTGTTGAATATGATGTTAGTGGTACAATATCAAATTTCAATAAAATTTTATTAAAGTCTTTCAATTCATCATCATTAAATGATCTATCGTGAGCAGAAATGAGCCTTTCAAATTCTTTATCCTCTTTATTCTCTTTGGTTTCCTTTGCATTAACACCAGCAATTGTTCTTTCAAATTCAGTATTATCCAAAGGTCCATTAATATGATAATTAATTGTCTCACCATCGTTAGTGCTTTTTTTGAGACTTTCTATTAAATTGAATGTTAAGTGAACAATTTTAACTGCAAACGGTGACACGTCACGTCTTGCAGTTTTAGTTTTCTCTTTACTTGGTGAGCCACTGAATGAATGATGACCAAATGTCAAAAATCCAATAATTGAACATTGATCTTTCCATGACAAATCATGTACATCAACTTGATTTGCCTCCACATAATTATCATCAACCATTGAACTCAATATTTCAGATTCTCCCCATTGATTATGTTTGGTTTCTTCACGAATTTCTTCATTCATAGGTAAAACTTCGGGTGTGGTTTGTTTTAATTTTGGTAATTTATCAATTAAAAACTTTTTTGCCTGTACTAATAATGCAGAACGTTTCATACCACTGCCTCTATCTCTAATAAGTTGTTTCAATAAAAATGGTAGAAACAGTTTGACATAAATACTATGATAACATTCATCAATTATACCAGTAGCACCAAAACCTGTTGCTAGTTTCCTAAAAGCTTGTGTTTCGGACAAGAAAAAAAAATGTAATAGTGTATAATCATCAAACTCTTTAGTTTCTTTTATGTGTGTTATAAATTCAGCCGAGTACTTTGTAAAATCCGCAAATCTGATTTTTGATAGTGCTTCGTCCAAGAAATTTGGGTCTAATCCGAGACTCTTTTTAATCAAGGTACAAATTCTTAGCATCATATTATCAAAAGTTTTAGTTAGGTTGACCATGATTGAGCCTGCCCTTCTCATCTTTTTAAGTAAAATTGTTAATGAATAAATATCCCCATTTTCGTATAATAATTGAACAATGAACTGTGTATAAATAGAATTATAAATAAAATGTTTACCAGGCCTTTCACTTGATGGTTTCCAAATTGTACTTAACGATCTGACATTTGGTTTTAAGTTTATTAAACCTAACATTTCCTCTTTTGCTTTATTTACATCATGATCAATATCATAATATGCTCTAGCTAATTTATAAATCGGTCTATGCTGCCACTTTTTCCTGTCATAGCTAATGATTTTTCTCAAAATTTGAAATGTTAATTCATCAAATGTGATTTGTTTTGGTTGAATATCACCATCATGACTATTTTTATATTCATTAGCATTTTCACTATCACTTTTATCTTTATTTTCTGCTTTGAATATATCTTCAAATAATTGATCTCTTTTAAAATACTCAATCGCTTGATTGATTGAAATTTTCGAACTTTCGTAAAATTTTCTAATCAAGGAAAACAAATAATAATGTGGTTCAATAATTGGATCTTCCTTACTACTTTGTAATAAGGCCAAATTACAAGAAATCAATAAATTACCAATAATTTTATTATGGTTAATGTTTTGATATTGTAGTTTACATTGAGATTTTGCAAGGTACATCAGATTATACCAATTTGAACTATCATGTTTTGTGGCTGCACTAAATGATAATTCTAAAAGTTTCAAAATTGCATTAGTTGGTATATTATTGGGCTGGTACTTGAACTCTATAATTGTTTTATGATTAACAGAACTTACATTATCAACTGTTTCTTTAATAAAGGTATGAAACGCCTTTTTATTTAAAGGCTCCATCCAAGAACAATAAAGTTCCCTTGCAAATGACTCCCAAAGTGATAGTAAAACGGGCTCATATCTTAACTTCTCTTCATAATTGGCACTAAAATAAATTGAAATTGCCATTAAATAACAAAGCAATGCTTTTTTTTGAGTGAACGAAGTTGATTGTTTCCTTTCAAATGAATTTAGTTTATCAGCTGTCCATAGTAAATCATCCTCTACTAAATACGAGTATGTTTGACCTAATGCGACCCATGTTTCGAATCTATTGCAACCAAATAAAATATCATTCTCAAACATCTTTAAAACAGCATCTAGCTCAGAAACTCTACTTTGAATTGTTTTCTTTCTAATTTTGAAAAAATGTAAACCAATTAACCCCTCTAAATAGTATAAACCATTCTCCGCAATTTCAATACCAGTAAATTCCGGCTTTTTAAAGCTTAAGTGAAAAGTACCATTAAAAATATGAATGATCAATTTTAGATCAATTTTTGTATTATTCAAATAATCTTTATAAACTTTCTCATTCCAAATAAAGTTAGTATCCTTCATATCTTTTATATTGACAACGTCAACAATTTTATCAATAATATTTTTGATATCGTTTCTTGGCGGTGAAATAACAGGATGTTTTCCTTTAAAGCAATATATGGAGACATATTTTGATAATTGAATTGAATCATCAATAGTTATTTTTTTTGGTCTACATTTATGATCAAAAGTTTCAAACCCATCAAATGAAAGAGATAAGCCAAATCTACAGTGTATGATTTGAAATATATCATTTGCAGATATTTTGAAATCAATATTTGATAGTTTGTATTGTAAGAATTTTAAAAATATACCATTGATTGATGCGCACATATTTCTCTTTCCGAGTTCAACATGGCAAACACTTAAAAAATCATTAATTATTTCAGGTTTTGGGTTAGTCATTGACGTAGGATAGTATGCAGCCAACATAAAAAATGAACATGAAATACAATTATTTAGGATCTCAAATGACTTTAATGACTTAACGGTCATACTTAACCTGCCATCTACCTGAACGGCTTTTTGATACATTAAGAATGAATATAGCATGTAAACAATTGAGGAAATTGAAGATACCATACTAACTGAAGTTTCTAAATCATTATTATCAAAGCATTTAAAATCTGACGAATCAAAAAAATTGATAAATTTTAATGAAAAATATGTGAAAAATCCAAGAATATTTAAGATTTTGATCTTTACCTGATACTCAGAATTTAGTTTATTGTTTTCTGGATTAATTTCATCAATCATTATGTTTATAATTTTTTCAAATGCTAATTTATACTTCGTTATATCATTATTAATTTTGTAATATCGAAGTAACAATGACCACAATCTCAGCTTCATTTGTATGTTTGCATTTGCAAGAAAATTATTAAATTGTTGTGAAATTTCAATGTTCTTATGATCCAAATTTTCGATTTTAAAACTTAATAAAACTGATTCTAAAATTTCGTTTGATTTTTCATTAGTGCTAAAAATTTCCAAAATCTTTAATCTTGAAAAGTGTGTCTGGATATTATCAAAATTTAGAGCCAAGATTTGATCATAATTAACATATGGTATGTACAACCGTTGAGCCTTCACAATTTCTGATAATTTCATTAGCAATTGAATTAGTTTTCTTGTGTTCATATCGACGGCAGATTCTTGTAAATAGTGCAATTGGAACCATTCAAATCTGCACCATAACTGAATCAATACTTTTGATTTTGAAGAATCTATCAACGAGAAAACATCTTCCAAAAGCAAATTCCATTTGTTAATTCTTTTTAGTAATGTTGACTCAATATTATTAAAATCATGCTGTGCCGATTTACTTGTAATTTTCTTCAGTTTTTGTTTATCATTAAACTCAATATAAGCATCTATTAGAATTTCATAGATCGAAACTGAAATGTTTAGTTTTTTCAAAAAGTCCCCAGATTCTTCAAAATGACTCTCGTAGTATATCATTTTGGAAAATTGATTATGAAAGTTAATACTTACAGAATCAACAATAATTTTTAAATTTTTCAATGATTTCTTATCAATTGAGTTAACAATCATGGCTGAATATTGATTGTCATGTAAATTAAAAAAATATTCAACTATCTCCATTCTAATTTCATTAAAATGTAAATTTTTAAAAGATATTGATTTGAGAAATTCGTTCAAATTAGACATATCAATTTCCTCAAACAAGTGGTTTAAGGTTACTTTAGATGTTTTTATATTTAGTATATCTCTAATAGATTCATTATCTTGTGCATTCTTTTTCTTGTTATTATTACCATTATTGTTATCTGATACATTGATTGATTTGGTATATTCATCATTCCAATGCATCAATGAAGAATAAAATAGTTTTGTGTTTGAAGCTATACCAATATTTTCCTCGTTTGAACACTTTCCTAAAATCCAGTTTGATAAAGGTCTCAAGTTTAGTTCAATATTTGAAAATCTTAAAAACGTTGGTAATGTATCAGAGATAAAAGCATCAAAATTTTGTAATATCATTTTTGATGTTTGATCATATACTTCTGGTTCTGTTTTTGTTCTCAATGTTCTGGTTGTTCTTACCAAAGGTGATTGATTATCTTCAGTATTTGTCGGTAAACGAGGATTTGTATCTTTCGGTGAAACTGGATTTATATTTTTCTGTCGATCTGTACTTATAACTTTTTGGGAATCTGTGACTTTATCTTGTTGTGGATTAGGAATTGTATCATTATTTCGCTGTTTGGTCGGACCTGCATCTGTATTTGTAGCTGCACATTCTTTGGTATTATTAATTGAATCTTTATTTAAATCATTCTTTGGATCAGTATTTAAAGTTATATCGGGATATTTATTTGTGTCTGAATTATGATTCTTAATTAAATCTATTTCTAAGCTTTTACCCATACCACTTTCACTTACCTGTGAATCTTCTTTTATCACTGTGTAATTATTTTGATAAAATTTTCTATTAATTTGAGTTTTTGAATCATTATTACCATCATGCTCAAAATCTTTAGTTCTCGTAATTTCAAAATCAAGTACAACGTTATCAGTAATTGAATCTGTTAACATATAAGCATCATAGACTTTACTTCTACCTTTGGGTTTTGGTAGGCAATTAACAATCGATTCAAGCAATGTGTTTATATCAACTAAGTCATCATGTACCTTTATGTTCAATATTAGTTCATGGTTTTCATTTTTGCGCTCATTTTTCCAAGCTTTCAAAGTTAAAATATTCTCCCAATTGTAATATTTAAATTTATGAGGTTTAGTTAGTATAACTGACCTGTTATTTTCAATTGTCGATTTAATTAGTTTGTAAGTTTGGGAATTTTCATTATTTAAACTTTTTAGGAGCTTTAAATAATCATCTAATAAACTAGATTGATTTAATAATAAACATTCTGGGTGATCTAAGTTAATTTTTAAATCATCATTCGAATTCGGATTATTGATTTTTAATTCATAACATAACCTTGCCAATCTCGGATAGTTAAAATGTTTGAATAATGATGATAAAATAAAGACAATTTTTTCATCGGGCTCACCAAATAATATTGAGTTCAATAAGTCGTTAATGGATCCAATTATTTCTCCATAAACACTAATTTCAATCTCATCATCATCATCATCATCATCCTTACCATCAGATAGCAACATAATTTCATCACTAACGTCAAGAGAATTCTTTTTAAACTCTTCTTTTTCCATAGAGAGGCTACGTTTATTAAATTGATCAATCAAATCTCTGAGTCTCAACATACCTCTATTTCTACAACATAAAAATTTTAATCTATTAATAATTGAATTATCAGATATTTCTAAGTTATTTAAATTTATAATTTCAATCCTTGATAATTCATTATATTTAAGAAAGGCATTTTTGTAATCTTTGTCATTTTGATACTTCAATGCTTTATTGAATAAATTTAAAGCAATCTCAATTTGTAATTCTCTCGTATGCTCTTCAATATCTAAGTCATCATCACTTACATTTAATGACGTGAAAGATGACTAAAACAAATATAATTGTTAGTATTTCTATATTAATTTAATAATACCATTTTTGAGTTCAATACATACCATTATGGTTGCCAAATAAGTTGTAATTATCAGTGATAATAGGTTCAATCAAACATACCATACAATTACCTAACACCAATTGGTGAAAATCATGTCACGACGCGGCATGAAATTGATTTTATCATTTTCGTTATTATTTATTCTTTATTTTTTACTTTTATTATCTGCAGTCTCGATTTTGCAATTTCTTTGCCTACATTCTTTACTTTTTTTTGATTTCCTAATTTTTTTTGTTCCAAATTAACTTCGGTTTTTATTTTCTTAGCTTGTAATTAAATTTTTTACTTTGGGTAATTAAACTGAAAAATATCCTTCACTTAAAAGTTTTATTTTTTTAATTTATTTAAAAGAAAGCTGTAAAAGAAAAGTTGAGAAGCAAAAAGTATAAACTTCTAAGATACATACATTTATACATAGATTATTTTTTAGAAAAGGGTGACTTAAGTGTTGATAGAGGTACAGTTAGAAATCCATTGTGATTTCTTCTTTTAGTTTTGATAATTCGTCAACATTCTCGTTAGATATATTTTGTAAAATATTTAATGCCATTTGATCAGCTAATAAATCATTTTTTCTAGTATCTAAAGCTTTATCAAAATGATCAATTTGATTTGATTTGGTAAATATCGGATTAACAGTATTCGATTGAATAATTTCCTGGGTTGACAAAAGTTGAATTTCCTTCAAGATCAACGGTTTGTAGCGTAGTAACACCTGTTGTTGTTGATGGGGTTGTTGTTGTTGTTGTTGTTGTTGTTGTTGTTGTTGTTGTTGTTGTTGTTGTTGTTGTTGTTGTTGTTGTTGTTGTTGTTGTTGTTGTTGTTGTTGTTGTTGCTGCTGCTGCTGCTGTGGTTGTTGTTGTAGTTGTTTGTGTTGTTGAGAAAATGAGCTGTTGACTGTCGATGGTGAAGCTTTTATATTTGGATCCACTAAAGATACAGAATTAATTGTAGTTGTTGTAGTTGAAGAACTAGAATTCATATTGACAAAGTTATTTGATCTATGAAGGAATGAAGGTCTTTCATGATTAGGGGTAGTGGTGTTAGAGGTATTATTATAATCAATATACGATACTAAATCATTAAGATCATTGTGGGTTATTGGAGTTATTGGAGTTAGTTGTTCTGTAGTACACGGAGGAATGGATTTATCAATAGGATCATTTGGCAATAAAATTATTTCATTACTATTATCATTATTATTATCATTATTAATAATTTTATTGGTATAGTTATTAGCTTGTTCCAACTTCTCGAATGAATAAGTGTCACCAGCACCTTTATTTTCAATAGATATTGGGCTCGGTATAGATGTTATTTGTTGTGAAGGATGAAGTGTGGTATCAATAAAATCCAGTGGATGGTTACGCAAGGACTTATTACGACGTATACTAGCTGAACGTCTTCTAGAAGTATATAATAAAGTTGGAGGTTTATCATCTACTTGATTACTTGAGTGTGATTTAAGAATAGAAGAAACAGATCGTTGAATCGTTGTTTGAGTGCTTATATTGGCGTTGGAGTTGATATTAATAAAGTCGGAATTTGTACTTGATATATCATTATCCCCTATATTATTTGAAGAATTTGACAAATTTAACTGAGCGCAATGTGGATTTAGTAATACTGAATCCAACAGCTTAGTGGAGGAGGAAGAAACATAATGGTCTGGATTTGAAAGTGAAGTAGCTAAAGTGGAGACGTTAGAAACGGATGGCGAATTATTAAACGAATCACTAACTATTCGTTTGGTCTTGGCTATGGTGTTTTTGACTTTCTGAGAGAAGGATCGCTTGAGAGTCATTCTGTAATATGTTGCAATAAAAAGCAAGACACACCCAATCAGAGAAGTATGGTTAAGTCAAAAGAACAAGAATGAGGCAAGTTATCTTGGACAACAGACGCTCTAACAAACTGCTGCCTGCACAGAGAACCGTTTTGTACTCGATAAATTATTAATCAAGAAATTCCAGTTGAAAATTGCTGTTTTTCTGTTGACTCCCTGATTTGGGTTCTTCCCAATTTTTCTTTGTCACAAATGTGTGCAAATTGGGATATGCACTTTTTTGGACAGTCTCGCCTTGGAGACAATAGAAACTAATTTAAATTTTCTCTTTAGCTAATTATCCGCAAGGAAGGCAATTTCGGCCTAAACGGTCTGGACTCTCGGTTTGCGGCTTGTGTGTGGTCCACCGGAAAGCCGTTTAGTGCGCCGCAGACGTGCCACACAATCCTTTTTCCTCTTTCCTTTTTCCTTTTCCCTTTTCCCTTTTTTTTTTCTTTTTTCTTCCCAGAGGCTTGGGTAATTACTTGACATTTATTTCAAATGTATATTGACTAAACGTCATCATGTCTCTCCAATCTTTTAAATCTGCAACAAGAAAAGAAGTCGCTGGTCGTCTTTCGACTCTTGATTCTGCATATATTTCGCATGTATCCAAGCAAACAGCACTATCCATAACTTCATTACCCGTATTTAAAGATGCTAAATCGATTGCTCTATATATGCATTTACCTGATATAGAAATACAGACTAATTATATAATCAATGAATCTTTTAAATTACATAAACAAGTATATTTACCACGGATAGAAAAATTATCAAAATTTAATGATTATCAAAATTTCTCATCTCAAAAATCATGTTTACATTTCTTATCTGTTGAATCACAAGCAATTGTTAATGGTTTGAAACCTCGTGGAAAATACCAAATTAGAGAGCCTGAATATACTTTGGAAAATTCAAATGACCTTTTATTGAATGATAAGCAATTGGACATAATATTCCTACCAGGTGTTGCATTCACTCCATCTGGTAAAAGGTTAGGCCATGGTGCCGGTTTTTACGACGATTTTATTAAGAGATATCAAGTTCATCATAAAAATACTCACAAACCAACTCTTATTGGTATTTCATTACCCGAACAAATAATTGAAGAAAATGATAAATTTGTAGTGGAAGACCACGACGAGATGCTTGATTACGTAATCGCTGGTAAAACAATTTATAAATGTCAAAATTAGTGGCCTTTAATATTTAATCTTGTCGTTCTCTACATAATCCTGTATAACCTATCGCCGCTATGTTCAGAATAACAAAGAAACGATTAAGTACAACATCTTTCCTTAACAAGCGTTTATATACGATTAAATACCCACCACCTCCTTCACATTATGATAAGCCGACTTCAAGCAAAGCACACACATTTAAGTTTGGATTATTACTGTTTATAATTGGATCAACAATTTCTTACAACTATTCACTTTATGAACTAGCTGAAAAAACAATTCCATTACCAAGTAACGGAATTGCTGAAGACTGTAACAAGTATACCATGGATTTAGAAAATAAGTTACAAAAATTACCAATTGTTTCAAAATATAGGGATGATCCAAACTACATAGAATATAGAGGTTGGAATCATTTAAATACAACTCCTTCCGGTTTATCAAGTTTTCACGGTAGTTTATTAACTCCAGGTGGTATTGCAATTCCTCCAATTTCTTTTCATTGTCAAAAAACTGGTGATGATGTCGTCATAGTTCATGTTGGTCGTAGATTATCTGGCTTCCCATTTATCGTTCATGGTGGGATTTTAGGCACGATTGTTGATGAAGTTTTCAAAACCAACTTAATAAAAGAATTTCCAAATTTATCATTTGATAATGTTCACACAAAGGAGCTAAATTTGAGATATAAGTTTCCAACTTTTGTGAATCAATTTATTGTTATAAGATCTTCAATAATGAAAAACAATAACGATGATAAATCAACTTATAACGTTGTAAGTAATGTTTCTGCTTTATGTGGTAGATTATTAATTTCTGCAGACGCCACTTTATCTTCTGATATCTCACCATCAACAAAAATTCTTAAATCTGATCTGCAAGATGGTTTTCCAATCCCAAATACAAAAAGGGGTTGGTTTTGGTAGTTTGCAAGTTTTATCCTTTTATAACATAATATATATTTTTGTACTTGTTGTTCGTAGTTAGTAATCTATAGTTGAGTCCCTAAATGGCAGAAAAAGCGTGTCAATAACTTCGCCCTTTGAGATTTTGAATTTTGAATTTTTCGTTCTAGGTTCAAGTTCAAATTTCATATGAAAGTAAAGTTGAACATTATTTTATTTGTTCCATCTCTACAAACAACAAACAAATACAACTGTATCATGTCCTTTCTCGGTTTTGGTTCCCAACCTCAAATTTCAACAGAGCAAAAAATTGCAGCTGCAGAATCTGAATTAGATATGATTACAACAATGTTTAATCAACTTTTAGATTCTTGTTATAGAAAATGTTTTGATAAAAACTATACATCACAAGATTTAACATCAAATGAATCTTTATGTATTGATAGATGTGTTTCTAAATATTTTGATGCTAATGTTAAAGTTTCTGAATCTATGCAAACTGTTGGCAAATCTGGTGTACTTGCAAAAAAATAATTTTTGTTTGATTATAATATACCTTTACTTTATCGTTTTCTTGAATATAGTTTTATAATGAATTAAAAAAACACTTATCCTTCTATTTAAATAAACTTTATAAACCTAATGCACGATATAAACGCATTCTACAACCTTCAAAACTATTTAATTTTGGTCTGACATCTAAATAAAATTTAGGTTCGTCCCCTTCACTAATTGGTTTAGTTGTATAAAAATCAATAACATATGCTATTTCTGATCCATTTCTATTAACTATCCAATCATGTCTATCAAATGGTAAGTCTCTACCAAAGATGTAATGTCCAATGAATGCCCTTGGAGTTAATCTTGACGCATCTCCTTTAAATGAAGTTAATTTGATATCTTTAAGATTATTATCTTTAACATCCTTTTCCCAATTCAGAATGTATCTCCAGGTAACTTCATTAACTAGATTATGTAATGGAACAACAGTTTTCATATCTTTTTCTTCAGGATTCCAATTCTTTCTTAACATAGCATTAAAAAACTGTTTCTCTGATGGGTAAATCCAATTTGCATCAATATTTGTACGAGGAATTGAAGATATAACCCTATCTTGTGATAATTCAGAACTTCCTGCGGTTGATGATTTTGGTGTTAATAATGTTTGATCCATTTCTGCTGATGAACATTCAATGGCCTCAGGTTCATTTTTTACAATCATACCAGCAATATGTGGATGATCTGTTGGTATTTTTGCCTTTGCATCATGTGGGATAGGGCAAACAACTGGAGAAGGTTTTTTCATGTTAGGATTTTGTGCTGATGACCATATTAAATTCTTCCAGGACCATGATAAAGGATTCGTTTGTAGGTTTGATTGCAAATTTAATTCGTCATCAATTTGTTTTTGTTGTGATTGCTGTGATTGTTTAGATTTTTGTAGCCATACATTTCTTGATTTTGGATCCACAGGGCACTTAGGTTGATCATCAGTCATGGTTTTCGTTAAATTTTGTTAATTTTAAAAAGACTTCTAGGTTGATAATTTTGATTAACAAATGAAATTAAAGTAATTAATAATTTCATTACGTAAATGAAAATCAAAAAGTGGTATAGGTAGTTGAATATTTTTTCAGTGCCGTTTTTATTTATCTTTCTCTTAATGTTACACATGAATACAGGTAGTAATACAACAATATAAAAGGTGAAACAAAATACTAAAAAACATTAGAAGTAAAGTGTGAGATTTCAAAATAACAAAATAGTAACCAGAAGCTGAACCAGATGAAATGGTCACTGGTTCAAAAATAAAACACAAATCATAAATTTAAGACATTCAAGATGTGGTGGTCACAATGAAATTCAAAAGAAAGGTAAATTTTCATTGTCACTCATCACTTAAAGTTTAATAATACCCACGTTTAGCAGGCGCAGAGAAAGCATAAGTTGCTTCAATATTAGTTGTGGCAGTTGATGTCGTTCCAACATTAGTTGTGGCAGTTGATGTCGTTCCAACATTAGTTGTGGCAACTGGTGTTGTGGTTGAATTACCATTTTCTGTTGGAATAATTGTTGGAGTTATAGTTTCGTATGATGCTGATGTAGCAGTTAGTTCTGTAGTTTCTGGGGTTAATGTAACGGTTGCGACATGTGAAGTTGATACCCCAGTAGTAATTGGTGTAGTTGGTTCAGCTAAACTCGTTTCTGTAATACTGGATGCAATTTCATTATCAGTTGCTAATACTGCATCAGTTACTGAAATATTTGAATTTGATGTTCCAGAAGCAATTGAGGATTGCGAAGTTGCTGGAATTGCTGATGAAATAATTGGTAAATCAGTAGAAGAATGAACAGAAGGTTCAACAAACGACACTGATGTAGCCAATACTAATGTATTTGAGTCAATTTCTGAAGTTATTAATGCAGATAAATCCGTTGAAACTGACAGATCAGATGAAGCAGAAACAGTCTTACCAATTGCATCAATTGAATTAGATGGAGCAACTAAAATAGTTGAATCAATCGAAGAAATTAAATTAGTAATGGATGAAGTCGATGATACTGAACTGACTGAGGTTAAACTGACTGAGGTTAAACTGAATAAGGTTAAACTGGTTGTAGTTGACTCAGATGTTGGTGCATCAGTTGTATAATCATTTGTAGCTGATTCAGATGTAGAGTCCGATGCAGTTAAGTTTGATATTGAACTAGCAGTAGTTGAAACTGAAGTTTCTAAGCCAGATGTTGTTGAATTAAATGTTGTTGAATCAGTTGAACTTGCAACAAAGGCAATTGCAATAGTTTCAACAGTATTATTCACTTCAGCAGTGGTCACTTCAGCAGTGGACGCTTCAGCAGTGGTCACTTCAACAGTGGAGGCTTCAGCAGTGGTCACTTCAGCAGTATTATTAGCAATACTTGGTTTCGTTGAGAAAGTAGTTGAAGTAATAAAAGCTGTTGTATAAGAAGTGGAGTCTAAAGTAATAGTTTGAGTTGCAGTTAAAGTGATAAAAGTAGTTTGCTCAATTGCTGTTTCAATCATGGATGATGTAGTTATGGCAGATGTGAATGAACCATTTGTAATAGTAAATGTTGCTGTCACTGGAATTGTCATTAACGTTGTTGAAACACTTGTAGCAACTGATGTAACTCTGTTGTATTTAATGTTTGTGGGAGCTGAGAGATCATCAATAATTGAGACATCAGAAGATATCTGTGAAGCACACAAATCATGTGTAACTGTGATAGTGACTGTTGGATATAACGATTCAATCGATACTGAACTTAAAAGCGAAGTTATATCAGCAACTTCAGCTTGCTTCCCTAAGCTTGACAGTTGATTAATTATATCCTTTAGTGGATCAATTGAAGCAGAAGTCGATGATGAGGCTATTTCAACAGATGTATCTGTCGTGCTTGCTACGTTTTCAGCTTTCTCATTTGTGATTGTACCTGAAGCAGTGGATTTACTATTTGAATTAATGGTAATAACAACAGTTTTAGTTCTAGTAAACGTTGTGGTTAATTCGTGACCTTCTGAATCGGTTGTTGTTGCAGTGGTTAAATAATCATCGGAATCTGTTGAAATAGTTTCAGCTTCAGATGTAGCAATAAGTGCGGAAGAAACCATGGATGAAGATGAAACAGTTAATGGAAAGCTTGTGGTAGCCTCATCATCATACAAACTTGAGGAATCAGTAATAATTGCGACCACAGCTTTGGTTGTTGAAGAAACTGTTGATGATAAAGAAATCGAGGGAGAAATATTAGAAGATGAATCTATCAAAGATTCAACCGTGGTAAAATAAGTTGATGATGCATCAGGTGAAAGTGATTCAATTGAAGCAGTTGTTTCAATTGTTTCAATTGAAGATTCCAAAAATGACGATGATGGTTCGAAGATAGCATTACTAACTGATGATAACGATGGAAGGTTTAATTCATCCGTTATTGGAGATGAATCATTAGTATATCTTTTTGCAATGTATTGATAATTTTCGATAGGAATGACAGCTGAATAGGCTAGTGATAAAAACAAAAATGAACTTTGTATTATGTTTGATAATTTCATGTTTGTTTACGAAAACTGAACTTGTTATTTGTATTGTTGGTTAAAAGAGTAAATGAAAGGAATGCAAGGTTTTTTTTAGTTCAACTGGAGAAAAATGTGATTTTTGAAATAAGGAAAGACTGGTTGAATTTTTGTAAAGAATACCTGCTAGATTTTGATACTTGAGTTTATTAAGTTGAAGGTGTAAGTATTAACAAATTTATTAAATAAACAAAATAAAGCAAGCAAATAAAAAAAGAAAGATCAACTAAAACCAGTTCTTCAAAGGGGGATGAACATTAAATATGGCAACATCCAGTCTTATATACGTTCTAATATGAAATTCACGCTGCATTCAGGGATGTAGCTGAGACGCCAAACAGAGAACAAAGAGATATTAATAGCAAGGTCAATGCTAACATAACAGTTTCACAACGCGTTGGTGTTTTGTTTACCTATAAAAAAGCGCGTTCTTTGTTTTTGTTTTGTTTTTGTTTTCTGGATTCGCGTTTCTCTTTGGATCTTTGACTTTCACCTAAATACGTCCGCATGTTCTAATTTCATAACATAGGGTATTTAATGTTTTAATGTTCTGGGTTAAAATTATCTTGCAAATCATCATCTACCAAAGTTCCCAAATGTTTATGTTGTAGTAAATTTAGTTCTCCAATTTCTTCTGGGAAGTACGTTTGTTTGACCTTCCCATCTTTAAAGTTGGGATTGTATTTATATCCTTTACTATATCCTAAATCAGACAGTAACTTCGTAGGTGCATTTCTCAAATGCATTGGAATTTCAGCTCCTTCAATTTCTGGCTGGGATAGTAGTTCCTTCATTTGTTTCCATGCTCTATAGACTTCTATACTCTTGGGTGCTCTTGCCAATTTAACTGCACAATGTGCCATATTGATTTCAGCTTCTGGTAATCCAACAAACTGCACCGCTTGGTAAGTGGCTGCAGCAAAAGGTAAACATGTTTCATCTCTTACCCCGATATCTTCACTTGCAATAACAATCATCCTTCTGGCAATATATAACGGATCTTCCCCCCCGCTTATCATTCTTGCTAAATAAAAAAGTGCAGCATCTGGATTTGAACCTCTAATTGATTTATGGAACGCTGAAATTGTATCGTAATGTGCATCACCTTGTCTATCATACAACATTGGAGATTTTTTTAATAGTTTTTTAACATCTTCGACGTTAACTTCACTTGGTAATGTTGATTTACTGGCCCCTTCTTCATTAAAATTTGAATCAACCATTTCAATAAATCCCAATGCTTGTCTAGCGTCTCCATCCGCAACTGTTACAATCCAATCAATTGCATCCTTACTTAATTTTAAAACGCTGGTATCATAAATTAATTTTCTAACTTTATTAACTTCAACTATTCCACGTCCAACCATTTCTTTCATTTCCTCAGTAGTTAATTTTTCCAAAGTGAACACTCTACATCTTGATAAAATTGCTTTATTGATTGTAAAACTTGGATTTTCTGTGGTTGCACCAATTAAAATAATTATACCTCTTTCAACATAGTTAAGAAATATGTCTTGTTGGGATTTGGAAAATCTATGAATTTCATCAATGAATATGATTGTTGGCTTTTTTGTGAGTTTCATTTCATTCACAGCTTCTTCAAAAACTTTTTTACAGTCAGAAACTCCATTAATAACTCCACTCATTTCAATGAATCTCATAGTAGTAGTTTTTGCTAAAATCCTTGCTAAAGTTGTTTTACCAGTACCTGGTTTTCCCCATAAAATTAAGGATGGTATTTTACCATGTTTAAGGTAACCTCGTAAAATTCCATGGGGTCCTATTAAATGTGATTGACCGATATATTTTGAGATTTCAGTTGGCCTTAGCCTTTCTGATAATGGCAAATTATGAGTAAGCTTCAACTGTTCAATTATTGGATTTTTTGGTTTTTTTGTAAGTAAATTTGTCCCTTCCAATAATTCATCTTCTTTTACACGTTTGTTACTTGAAGTTAAATTATGTGGTGATAAATTCTGCGAAGAAGAATCTGGTTCGTGTGATGATTCAGAGTGCAAAACATGTTGTGACGGTTGATATTGGTAAGTTCTTGTCTTTTCTTTCCTTTTATTTCCAGATAATAAAAAGGATAATGACTTTGCCGGTTGCGTTATGGGTTCCTTCTTCGTATGTTCTGATTCGATCGTTTCAATATGAGGTGGTGAATCTTGATTTGGATATGCCTTTTCAAGAGTTGAAGATTTAGACTTGTTTTTGTTTTTATTTTTCAGTTCACATACATCAAGATGTTCATTGATGGTTGATAATGAAATCTTTTCTGAACATATGGGACATTTAACCATCTTGGTTATTTGACTGAGAAATGACGAATAGCAACTGTGTCTGTAATGCTAAAAATGTTACATAGATTGACGCGTTTTGCGTTTGACGTATCAACCACAGTGATATAATAAATATAAAGACGTTGTTAATACACAGAATTAAATAGCTATTGATACACATAATCTACAATAGAATTATAATTCATCCTTGATATCCTTAGATAATCTTTTCGCCTTCCTTTTATAATAATGTGCAAAGTTTTTATATTTTCCAGATTTTATTCCTTGAAGAATACGATGTCTTTCACTAAATTCACCTTCAACTGGTTTACCGAATTGTTTTAAAAAATCAGAAATATCATGCTTGTTAATTTCTCCTTCATAAAATGAAATACCCAGCTCTGGATGGATAACTAAAAGAACAGGTAATGTTGAAGATTCATCAAGTTTATTTATCAAATCTTTAACAGAGGATAAATCATCCAGATAGAGATAAGAGAATTCTAGACTATTAATGAAATCTATTGCCAAAGTTTTATACAGTGTTGAAACTTGTCTTTTGTCGGTTAATAAAAGTACTTTAGGGATATTTGATTCGGAAACATCTAGATATTTAGACAATCTGTTCATTGGCAATTTTTTAGCATACGTTTTAACAGTGCCTTTCAGTGCATTAACAATCCCCTTACTTGACCTTTCATGTTCATAAGGTTGAACAGCAAATTGTTGTTCTCTTTTTTTATTTGGTCTGAAGGTCTTCGGTGGTCTGTAAGTTAATAAAGTTGGAAAACCTTTTATATTTTGAGTTGAACAAAATTGTTTATTCTTTTCCTCATCACAGTTGACAGCAGCAAATTGTGCAAATTGATTACCATTTCTTGATGCTTTTTCATATTCAGGGCGTAACTGCTTACAATATCCACACCATGGAGCATAGAATTCAACAATAGTAGTATAATTTGATCCATAGACAAAATCATGAAAAGTTTCACCATTTAATTCTGTAATATGTTTAGAATTTGTATAAAATGGTGGTTCATATGGTCTCGAACTTCTTGCAGAGACACATACGGCGCATAGTAAGGCAATTAATATCCACATGCTAGTTTCAGAACGAATGCACTTGTTAGTTAGAGAACATGTGTCTATTTTGTTTAATAAGAGGACTTTTTGGGTGGTTTAGATTAAAGACGACCGACGCAAAATGTATTTTATTGTGGCATTTCTTTTAAATTTTTCATTTTCCAATCTTCTTGAAATGTTATGAATAGGAAGTAGACAAGAGTGGATATTCTAATATAAAATACAAAACAATATCATGATTACCAAATATTTCACTAAAGTTATTGTCAGATTTAATCCATTTGGAACAGAAGCAAGATGTGCTAGATCTGTTCTATCACAAATCCCTCCATCTTTAAAAAATTCTTGTCAGATACATTTGGAACTCTTAAATAAAAACTCAAAAAATAAACCTTTTGTTGAAGTCACTTTTAAGGATAAAACTGTCATGAGTGGAGATCCATCAACTCTCAAAATTGCTGATTTTGTGAATATGTTTGATAAACACAGCAAAAAATTGTTATTTAAAGAAGAGGTTGATAAATAGATATTTAAATATTCCTTTACTCAGTGTACTACATATTTCACTATTCTTCATTGGGATAAAGTTTTTATTGCTATTAGATTATATTATTAACTATTCCTTGTACATAGATTATCACATTTTGGTATAAAATATCAAAATGTCAGTCTATATGTTTATATTCTGAAAGAAAAGAATAGAATTTTCTTTAACATCCAACTTTTGTACTCTCTTTATAAACTATTCTTAATATTTTGATTAAAAATAACTATTGTAGGAAAATATTATATGGCCCACTGAACTTGTCAATTTATTAAATAAATCAAATTCGTCGCTTAAAGCACGAACAATTCAATTTTATCATCCAATAGGTATATTTGATACCAAATTTAGTTCTTTATTTTAATTTAGAAGACCATCACACTATGAAACAGTTATTAAAGCCCTTATCGAAATCAATGGTTTATACAACAACTCCAATTTTTTATGTCAATGCTAAACCTCATTTAGGTCATTTTTACTCAATGACCTTGGCAGATGTCAGAAACAGATGGTGTAAATTTAAAGATAAAGAAACATTTTTTACAACCGGTACTGACGAACACGGTCTTAAAGTTCAAAATGCAGCCCAAGCAGCTAAAGTCGATCCAAAAATTTTTTGTGATGGTCTATCTTTAAAATTCAAAGAATTAGCAAAGCTAGGTAACATTAATTACGATAGATTTATTAGAACAACCGATGAGGATCATTATGAAGCCGTGAATAAGTTTTGGAAAACTGTTGAAAGAAATAATTTTATTTATAAAGGACGACACAGTGGTTGGTATTCAATTTCAGATGAAACATTTTTTCCAGAAACTGATATTGAGGAAATAATTAATAAATCAGGTCAAAAAACTATGATTTCAAAAGAGACACAAAATGAAGTTATTTTTCAATCGGAAGATAACTATTTTTTTAAATTGTCCGAATTTCAAACCAAGTTATTAGAATATATTAGAGCAAATCCAGAATTTATTAGGCCTAAAAAGTATTATGATTTTATAGTAAATGAATTAGAAACACGAGAATTACCAGATTTATCAATTTCAAGATCATCATCCCGGTTACAATGGGGAATTGAAGTTCCAGGTGATAACTCTCAAAAAATTTATGTTTGGTTTGATGCATTGGTTAATTATTTAACATCTGAAGGTTATCCAAAATCATTAGAAATGCCAAAGCCAACTCATTTAATCGGTAAAGATATTATTAAATTTCATTGTATTTATTGGCCGGCATTTTTAATGGCCGCTGATATACAATTACCAAAACAAATCTTTGTTCATGGTCATTGGTTGATGGGTGGTAGAAAAATGAGTAAATCAAAAGGCAATGTTGCAGATCCAATTGATATTTTTGAGAAATATGATACTGATTCGTTAAGGTTATTTATGATGAAATATTCAGTTTTGGATACGGATGGTGACTACAGTGAACAAAGATTGAACACTTTAAGAAGTGAATTCATTGATAAGTTTTGTAATTTAATGATTCGTTCATTATCAAAAAACTTTAACATTGAAAGGGCTTTAGAAAGATTAGAAAATGAAGAATTTGAAACATTGTTGGTAAAAGTTGGTGAAGATAAACTCACGTGTGATTTAATTGCAGTTAGAAATCAAGTTGATAACTTGACTGAGGATATTGATGATGATATAACAAATTTTGAGATGCACAAAGCAGTTCAAAAAATTTTTAATATGGCACCAATAGTCAATGGATTATTTGATTCTTATGAGCCATGGTCACTAAAAGTTAGAGCTGAAGATAATGAACTAATTGCATCTTCAAAACGATTAAAACAAGATCTAATCATTTTCACAGCATTAGACTCATTAAGAGTTATCTTAATTTTATTACAATCTATCATTCCTGATTATTCTAACTTACTATTGAACAGATTAAATGTTGACCAATCTAAACGAACAATCAAATTCGCAAAAGTTGGTTCTGATTTAACGTATGGTAAGGACACAACTTTTAAAAAAGGTACACCGGTTCCATTAACAAAAATCGAATTAAAAAGTTAGATATATATTAAATAGCTTTTACATAGAACTTGTACATAATTAATCACAACTAAATTTAACTAATTGGCAATTTAATGTTTGTAAATCCAATAAGACACAAGAGTTGGTTTCATTAAATTCAGGTAATGAAATAACTCTCACTGGTAAAATATCACCATTTTTACGTTTCAACTCAATCATTGAAGTTTCATATTTTGGTTGGTTACCAACAATATATACATGTGGAGTTTCAACCAACGTAAAAGGGTCTCTATCTTCAAATGGGTAACACCATAACGTATCAGGTGCTGTCGGTGCAATTACTTGCCATAACAATGAATCTTCAATAATTCTCAATCTCGAATCACAATAAACTGATTCATCTATTTCTTCATTCACTTTGCTATTCGGTAAAATATATTTCATTATATCATTAATATTCTCACCAGATGTAATTAGCAGTCTCAGTCCATTAACTTCAAGGAATGTTGGATCTGTTAATCTCTTGAAATTTGAATTATTTGATGATCTTGTAAACAAAGATTTGTGTATTGGTTGTTTAGGTAACCCCGTTTCAACTATATCATTTGAACCAGGTAAAATTGATATGGGTATACTTTGTAGCAGTTCATTTAGGTATAAATCTAAAAAATTTACTGGCTGTTCATCATATTGGGAGATAAAACTTTCAGTATATTTATTCTTTACATCCATCTTTTTTGACTTACATTTCGAAATATCAATGCTATTACCAGTAATTATAAGTTCATTAATATCAGTTGATCTTGGATCATATAAATCTCCCATAATCCAGTTTTTCAATACTTCAAATTTATCTAATGAAGATTTTTTATTCAAATTGAAACCACTTGTTAATAATAGCTTACCAGATATATTTTTTTCAGACGCAATAGGTAACTGAGGTGCAGCTTCAGGATATACAATATCAACGACGTGAAAAATACCTGATTCAATTTCCATACCTAAAACTCCTATAACTAAACCAGTTACTAATATTTTCTCATTAAGTAGATCACCGGTAAGTAAAATTCTACCACTTTCATCCTCTAACCATAATTTATCAGTTGCTGGATCACTATAAGATGATTTCCTCAAATCATCAATTTTATTAGGTCTATTTTCTAGATTACTAGTTAATTCGTCCAGTTCTTTAAAGTGCCCCTGAACACTCAATTCAACTTCTTTTAAAACATCTGGTTTGAACTTCATGTCAGCTAAAGTTGTACCAATTATGAAAACGGGTTTTAAAAAAGGAACATCTAAGACTTTAGATACAAATTTGGGGCTCGAACCATTAACTTCAACATTACTCCATTTAGGCATAGCCAATTTTAAAACCCGTGATCTTAATTCCTTAGAACGAAATGTGTATAAAGTATTGAACTGTTTGTTGTAAGAACGAGTTATTGTTGGATTCTCAAACGTTGAATCTACGACATCAGCACATATGGGAGTATTCCTAGTGATTCTTTCCGTCGTGGACATTGCTAGGCCTAATATTCTAATGGAATAAGGTACTAAGAATTCAAATTAAATCTCCAAACACGAAACTAGTTATTAATTCGTGAATAAAAACAAAATATACACCTCTACACCAGAAAGGAATCTTGAACTGCAAGCCGAAGTGCATCCAAATCAATTTCAAACGTCACCACCCAACGAAAGCAATACTTTTGTTTATCAGTTTTCAATTTACGTATTATTCATTCCATTATTAATACAAAATGGAAAAACTAGACCTTTCCACTTATGCCAAAGAAATTAAGAGCAATTATGATGCTGTTGTTTCTGGTGAAAAAACTTATGTAATTTATACAACTTTAAAAGATTCGTCATTAAAACCAACAACTTTAGGTGACGGCGATATCAAGGATTTTGTTTCTGAATTTGAAGAAGGATCTGTTCAATTTGGTGTTATCAGAGTTAACCCATTTGGATCTGATGTTCAGAAAATAATTTTATTGGGTTGGTGTCCAGACTCAGCCCCAATCAAATCAAAAGTTTCTTATGCAACCAATTTCTCCAATGTTGGTAAAATTTTACATTATCACGTTGATATAACCGCAAGAGACAGTGATGATTTATCAATTGAAGATATCATGAAAACAGTCTCAAATGCATCAGGTGCAAGATATTCAATTCAAAGCTTAACACCAACTTCATCTACAGGTTCTAAATTTAAACCAACTCCAAAACCTGCATCTCCAGCACCTGAAGTTGCGCCAATCAAATTGAAACCAGCTGTTGCTAAACCAAAATCATTGCCATTAAAGACCGGAGCTGATTCAACTGATGGTTGGGGTGACGAAGAAGAAATTAAAGAAAGAGATTTTTCAAAGAACCCATTAGAAACATTACCATCTGCATACAAGCCAACTAAAGTTGACATGCATGCATTAAGAAGTGGAAAATCCCAAGAAAAAGAAGCAACATCAATTTTATCCAGTACTACCCCCAAAACTGCAACTATCTCAATCAATCCATCAGGAGGTTTAACATCATTGCCAAAGCCCAAACCATCAAATTCAGTTTTGTCTAGATATAACCAAACATCTGAGGTCGTTAAACCAGCATTCGGAACAAAAGCACCAATTTTTGATTCAACTCCATTAAAAGACTCATCTAAATTAGTTGGTGGCTTGAGTAAGAACTTTGGTGCTGAAGGCGGTAAAACTCCTGCACAAATTTGGGCTGAAAAGAAGGGACAGTATAAAGATGTTCCACACGATTCAAAGCCAGTGAATTCACAAGGACTTGAAAAGAATATCGAGCATGAAAATGCTGTTGTTAATGATGTCAAGTCTAAATTTGAACAACTTGACTTACAAGCGGAAAAGGAACAGATTGAAGATACCGTCAAATCTGGATCCTCATTTCCACCACCTCCAGCAAGAGAAAACACTTCATTCCCACCACCTCCAGCAAGAGAAAACACTTCATTTCCACCACCCCCAGCAAGAGAAAACACTTCATTTCCACCACCCCCAGCAAGAGAAAACACTTCATTTCCACCACCAACCAGTGATTCATTTAGTAAATTTCAAGAAGAGGAAGTTGAATCACAAGGAAACGATGATGCGTGGGAAGATGATACCCAGCAAAAAGTCGAAAAGGATTCACAACCAGCGCCAGCAACTAGATCATTACCTCCAAGGCCAACTCCTGGAACACATGAAGCAGCTAATCCAATTGATATATCAGAGCAAGAACCAACACCTGCTGTTGATCCTTCTACAAGCGCAGGCAACATTGCGGTAGCAGAATATGATTACGAAAAAGATGAAGATAATGAAATTGGCTTCCTTGAAGGTGAAACTATTGTAAACATTGAATTTGTTGATGATGACTGGTGGCAAGGTACAAATAAAAATGGTGAAACTGGTTTATTCCCTGCGTCTTATGTTACTTTAAAGGAGAAAGAAGACGTTTCTGAAGCCACACCTATTTCACCATCATTACCAACTAGAGAATCAAAAGCAACTCCTGTTAAGGAAGGCCCTTCGGCTACTGCTGAATTCGATTATGATGCTTCTGAAGATAACGAGCTAACCTTCAAAGAAGGTGACATTATTACTGACATTGATACAGTTGATGATGATTGGTGGTTGGGTTCTTGTAATGGCGAAAGGAAGTTATTCCCATCAAACTATGTTAGACTGAACTAGAGGAAAAATTAATTTATTTTATCACTTATCTATTTATTTATGAATTATGTATATCTTAGCAAAAAAAAAAAAAATTAACTAACACTTAAGCTACTTTCAATCAAAAATGTATATAAAAATAAAAATGGGATGCAATCTGGGGTTCTTTCAAATCCACGTCTACCAACAACAGATTGATGTGAATTTAAATTGAGTAATAAAACGGCGATCTTTTTCCAATCAATTGTATTGAGATTATTAAGAATTTCTTCTCTGACATCATCAAATGGCAATGGATCTATATTTTGGGCGAGTTGTAAATCTGATAAATCTCCACTGTTCAGATTATCTTCCAATTTGTTGATAACTAATTTTTTTGAGCTATAATGTAGATCAAAATTCAAATCGATAAAGTAGGGCTCATTAATTTCTTTCTTAATTGTAGTTGAAGATAATACCCTTTCAAGTTCGTTTTCTTCTAAACTTCCAATATCATCTATATCATCTTTTGCATCTACCATAGTTAAGCCATTTTCAACAAAATTCCTGGTTATGTGGGATAACCCAATAGGGTTAGATTTAAGATTTTCTTCTTCGTTATAATCGTCAGAATCTTCTGGGTGTGTTTCATCACAACTATAAATTAATTTAGCCAACTTCGTCCATAATTTTTGGGTATTTGGTTTTTGCAAAATTTTATTTCTAATAAAACTTTTAATACTTGCAAATGCACTTAAGCTAAAAATTGCTGGAAATAATAAAGTAACAAAAGTACCAATAATAATCATCGTCAACTTATTTGTAGAATGTGATTTTGGAAGACCTAAGGTATCATCTCTTTTCAATAATTTTTCAGTTTTATTAAAATCAATGATGAGACATTCAACTAATTTTCCATTTTCATCAATTGTTACTGTTGGCAAATCTTCAATAAATTTCGGATTAATATTTTCCCAATCATTGAATACATCATATTTTGTTATAAACGCAGAATAAAACCCAACTGATCTATCAAATTTTGCATTTGCAATACATATTTTACTTTTGAATAAGTTTAGACCTTGATAATATTTACCTTTCGGGTCACTTAATTTATAGATGACACCTTCTCTATCATTTATTAAAAATAAATCTTTACCAGTTTGACCTAATAAATTTGAGCCTAAATAATTTATAATTGTATTTTTATAAAATGTAATTCCTAAATGAGGTGTTGCAAATGTTGTAAAAAAAACTGGTGTAATGGTATTAAAAAATCCAACACTAAAAAGTTCACCAATAACATATCTCACAATTAAACCGCCCAATGAATAACCAATAAAGCTAATTTCATTTATAATAACGCCATGTTTACTATGCAAGGTTTCAATATGGTTGAATAAATCAGGAATTACATAATCCCCTATAGCTTCAACACCATCATAAGTTTTAAAATGGGAAAAACAGGAGGGTGAATAAGTGTGAACTGTACAAACTTCGGAATCATCCAGGGAATGATGAATAACTGATTCTAATCTTGCCATGTTTTGGGAAGATCCCCATAATCCATGAATCAGAATAATTAAATGGTGCCTTTTGGCCTTTGTAGACATTCGTTGATTAACTATTCTTTTTAATAATTAGGAGAACAGGGAACAGTTAGTACAAAAACACATGGAAAAAAGGGCTGTTTTGTGCGAGCGAATAGGACTTTTAGGACTTTTAGTGGACTCTAATTTTTCCATGCCATCATCATTCGTTTTATAAGTGTGCTTTCAACATGTATTGGATTGATTTCTGCAGTCTTGTAAATCATAGTAAATCATCGATTCCGTAGTCTTCAATAGATTCATGTCATTTTCCCCCTTCATAACTTTAAGTTTTTATTTCTTAAAACCGTTGCGCCCAGTAATTTTTTTTAATCAATTGATGTAACTAGGTAGGTTGTCTATAGTAACATCTTTAGTATTATATTGATTGATTTTATCTCTATCCATCCTATAGCTCGACATTCTCTAAAAATGGTTATGTGTATATAAATATTGTAAAATCCGAGATTTTTCTTCCCCCCATACAGTACAATATTTGCATTACAAATGGTTGATTTAATAATTGTTGTGAAATATGTTGTTTAACCGTTCGTTACGGAGTATCAAGTAAATTTCTTCATTACGTAATTCAAGATGGATGTTGTGATACAGTGATAAGATTCACCAAAACTGAGACGATCGACGCAGTATGAACGGATTTAGTAACCGCTTACAATTATAAATGTGGAAAGGTATTTTAATCTGTATAAAAATATTGATGTTGCTGTGTTTTCCAAAGAAAAATAAAGTGTATAGAAAAAAAAGACTATATAGGACTCTCCAGTAACATATGCCTTCGAAACATATATTTATATTTATAAGTCTTTAGGCTTATAGCTGAATCATTTATTCATACTTTCCAGGATCCCACAAAAATGCAACGCCACTTCATCGGTAAATATTTGGTCAGCTCCCTTCCAGTTTCACCGCGAGCATGTGTCTATCCGATAATATGCGAGAGCCGACGTAATCGTTTGGCATGCATTATCCTAGTTGAAGATGTTTTTGAATGTTGTGATCCTATGAAACTCTAATAATTAATTTCCTTACTTCACAAAAAACAAACTAAAAAATGAACCAACTTTTCCAGAAGTAACTAACTTTAAACATATAACCGTCCCAATACACACAAAAATGCATATTTGGTAAAATACACTACATCAATTGGTGGTCCGACTTTGATATTATGTAAATTGATGATGAAACTCGTTTATATCTTTTTCACTACTTGAGAAACAAGAAAAATGAAAATTTGCTTGTTTGCGTTGGAAAAACACGTTTTGATCTGGCTCAGCTTGACTGGTTTTTTATTGATTATTTTCTGAATTGGTTCAATTGCCATTTTTACTGAATAGATGACTACTGAAGGTACCAGTAGAGCATTTAGCTCAACAGGAAAGGCTATTCTTGCAGGTGGATATCTTGTGTTATTTCCAGAATACAAAGCATACGTGGTTGCGTTAAGTGCACGTATGCATGCGTTAACAAATATAACTGATTCAAATGAACTGCGTAGTGGTTTATTCTCAATAACTGTAAATTCCCCACAATTTTTGGATGGATCATGGACATATGATGTATCTGTAAAAGATATATTAAAAGATGATTTGAAGCTCGAATTAGTTGAGAAAAGTGGCAGATTGAATCCTTTTGTTGAAAATACTATTCTTACTGTGATCACATACACAATTGGTAAAAAAATCATTACTGAATTATCAAAGAGTAAGAATATAGTAATTACAATGTACTCAGATGCTGAATATCATTCACAAAAAGACTCGACATTAAAATCATCCTACAATCATAAATACAACTTTTTATATCATAAACAAGAAATTACCAAAGTTAATAAAACAGGTTTAGGTTCAAGTGCAGGTTTAGTTACATCTTTAACTGCAGCATTACTTTCAGCATTTATTTCCGATTTTGATATTGAAAAGTCCAATTTGTGGAAAGAAAGAGTTCATAATTTAGCACAAGTAGCACATTGCAAAGCACAAGGAAAAGTTGGCTCTGGATTTGATGTTGCAAGTGCAACATTTGGATCAATTATTTATCAAAGATTTGAAGCAAACATAATCACAAATGTTTTAGAATCCAAAGAAAATACAATTAACAAATTAGTTTATTTGATTGATGAAAAGAATTGGAAGATAGCACATGATCTTGTTAAAATGCCACCGGGTATAAGATTGCTCATGGGTGATGTTCAAGGTGGTTCAGAAACTCCCAAAATGGTCAGTAAAGTTTTAAAATGGAAAAAATCCGACCCAGAGTTTTGTGCAAAAGTGTGGAAGGAACTTGATGAAAATAATATGAAGTTAATTAAAGGTATGCAAGAATTAAACCAGTTATCAGTTAGTAATTGTAACGCCTATAATAACCTTTTAGATATTTTAACAAAAAGAAAAAGTAACGAGATCATAGCTGATAAATCAAATGTGGATTTAATTCCATTAAAAAATATAATTACATCAATTAAACAAATTAGAAAATGCCTTCAAATTATGACAGTGGAAACTGGTGCATCTATTGAACCTGAATCTCAAACACAGCTTTTAGATAACGTTTCATCAATAACTGGGGTTCTCGGGGGTGTTGTTCCTGGTGCTGGTGGATATGATGCCATATGTCTGCTTGTAGCTAACACGGAAGTTGAAAGTGTGATTTCCACAACTGCTTTGTCAACTTCTTTCTCGCATGTAAGATGGATGGCACTTTCGGAACAAAACAATGGCCTTATTGAAGAAAACCCAGATGATTTTGTGGGCTTGTAATTTATGTGCACACTCATAATGTAGGTTTTGGTAAAAAAACAAAGAATAATTATATATTTTATTTCGCTTATGTTTTGTAAAGTGTATTGTCTAAATTATCCACACAATTTGGTGTTAAGTCTTGATCTGATCTGATCCGATCTGGTTAGCTATTGTTGAATCAGCCAAGACGAATAGTATTAGCATATTCCTATTCATGATTGATAAATTGTTGCAAGGCAAAGATAAACATCTTCTAAAGGATGCATATACTTCGTCACCTATGGTAGACATATCAAAAGATTGGATAGACTCAGCGGATATATATTCTGAAAGTGATATCGATGTGCTAGATTTGTATGCCTATCAAGATGACAATAACGATAATAACGAAAATGATGATATTAACGAAAATGATGATAATAATCATAATGATGATAATGCTCATTTTTCTAGAAAAAAATCGACAGATACTCCCAACAGTGACAATGATTCAATCGGCAAAAAGGATACTCAAGTTTTGAACGACCCAAATGTTAATGCAGTATTTACTGATATAATCACAGATCAGATTTCAGATCCCAAAACATTCTTACAAAATCTTGCGGAAGGCCCAATGTCCATAAAGAGATGTAATAATAATAAATCAGCCACTAAAAGTGCAAAATTTAAAGTCAAAAGTCATAGTGTATCAACTGAATTCAAAAACAAGAATTTATTAATTGCATCCGACAAACACACCAGTGATTCAGGTGTCAATAATAGCTTGATAAATACACAAAAACCGCAAGATAACAGTGTAAATTGCAGAGCAGAAAATCAGTCTGACCAAATAAAAAATGAAAATGTTACTTATGATAAAAATTCAGATGATATGAATAGTTTAGGAATAGATAAATCTATCCTTGAAATTATTGACAAACTGGGGAAAGGCCTGAATTTTGATAATGAACTGCAAATTAATGTTTTACCTGAAATAACAAGTACTAATTCTAATAAAGATAAAAACGTGACCAGTCCTTGCACAAATGTTGAATCACCTACTTATCCAAATTTTGACGCTAATTTTGATCTGTTGAGTATTCAGATCTCCAGTGATGATGATAATTATGACGAAGATGAAAGATTCGATACGTTCTTCAATTTAAATGATAATACTACACATATTGATTTTCAGGTAACTAACCAAACTAATAATGAAGGAAATGTTCATGATGCCTTAATTTCAGCCGATGCAACATTTTGCACTACCAATGAAACATTTGGGCCTGCTAACGAGACTTTTGGTATGATTCACGATTTACAAACATCTTTTCCATTAACATCAGCTTTTCTACCATCAGATGATCCACCACCTTATTCTGAAGTTGATAATTATGATGAGAATGCAAGAAAATTTCATGAAGAATCTATAGATTTAACTGAAACTTTTTTGCCTGCTGTATCCAATAATTCAAATCTGCTTTCTTCAATTGCTGAAACATCACCAACAAAATCAAATACGTCAGCAAATAGCGATAATTCCTCTCCACTTCTTTCCACCCACAATACTAGTAAATTGAAGAAAAGAATTTCAATTAAATTAAGAAAAAGCAGCAATGGCGAATTGAGTAGGAAAGCAAGTGTTGATTACTACCAAATGGATAGGTATTTGTTACCTTATAGGTCATTAATCAATCCAAATAAAGTTTATGATTACAGAACTAATAGCTATATTGATACAAATAATAACGGTATTGAAATTAAATCTGATTCGAACAATAATACTGTAGTTTCCATTTATAAAAAGAAAAAATCGGATAATAAACTAATGTCAATGTTAATTACCACAAATAATAACTTAAAACAAAAACTACTAGATGCAGGTGATACTTTATCGATTAAATCAATTAAAACCGTTAAATCATATAAAGCAACCGCTAAATTTAAAGACTTAAGTATAGACATTCAGAAACGCATTATTAGTTTGATTGATAATCAAAAGGATTTAGTAAATTGTCTGTATGTTTCCAAGTCATTTAATGAATTTGTGATACCTAATTTATACAAATACCCTAAGTTTACTTCCACTTACAGGTTAGGACAGTTCATTTATTCAATAATAAATAACGAAAAATTATCCAGTTATGTCAAAATTTTAGACCTATCAAAAATCACATACCCTATCGCTTTAACGCCGTTTGAAATCCAAAAATATAAAGGTAAATTGATATTTGGATCATCAATTGCAAATGATTTGTTGAATGATAAATCGAGAGTGATTTATGCTGGTTGGAGAGATTGGAAGTATAGAAAGCATACATTATATGGAGATATAAAGAGAACCTGGAGAAAACGGGCAAACTCCTCTTCAACGGTTTCATCAGATAGTACACTAGTTAGAATTGATTCAAGTATAAGTTTTAATTCCAATAAATCTACCCCTAATTTATTGAAATCCAATAATAGTTCTATTACCTTAGTGAATTCCAAAACAAGATCAAATTCTGTTTCTACGTCTGAACAAAACGGTTCAAAAACAAGAAAAAGGTCAAATTCTTCAAATGATGTATTCAAGAAGAGTAGCAAAAACATATCTTTTAATATAGATAAAAAGAATATAATTAAAGCACAGAAAAGTTCATCGGTAACAGCAATTAAGTCCAGAAACAGTAAAAAAAAAGTAAATATAGAAGAAACTCCACAAATAAGGTTTGACAACATTCCATTTGGAACACCACATCCAAAAATGAATTCATTGTTAAAACAATACTGCTTCAATAAGGATATACCAGTTGGCTATATTATACATATTTTGAAGGAATGTAAGTACCTAACGGAAATTAACTTTGATGGAATTACTATAAGTACAGATTATGAACTTTTAGATTATGAAACATTTGACTGGGTTCTATGTAGTGGGAAATCAATGAACTATGGTACAAATCCAAAATCAATTGATCCATCAAGACCGATATTTTCAAGCGATATTGGGGATGAAATTGAATTTAATGATAAAATATTTATCAATGGATTTGCAAAGATAGTTGAGTTTAAAAATATTTGGGATATAATTATGAATTTGGATAAAATTGAAATTTTAAAGCTAAGTAAAATAAATTGGTTAGAGCAATCAATTATTTTGAATTTTGTCATGCATAGCGATTTTAAGGATAACTTAAAATACTTGGATTGTAGTTCATCGGGTATGGTTAAACGTGATGAATGGGATAAACTGAAAGATGCAGCCGAATGGAGGGATTATTTTCAAACCGTCTAAAAAATGAAATGAGAGAATAGTTTGTCTTTGGGTGCAAAGCTTGGTTATTAATGTATTATTATTTATGTATTATTCTATAATAGCTTTGTATAAAAATGTATTATTATAATGTAGTTTAACATCAATCATTATAACTTGAATGTAATATTGATAAAAAAATACACCGATATGTAAAAATTCTCTGTGTCTTAATTTAATGAAACAACAAGTGTCATAATTTGTACTTGTTCGAATGTTTTTATTGTCTTAACAAGAAATGATAGTCAGCTAACTGAATTCTAAGAAAAAACGTAGTTGCTATACATATTTAACGTTATCAAAATACGAATGCATAGATCAACACATGGCAATGTTTAGATAAATAAATCATACTTCTTTAATCTCAAAACACTTGTTCGATTTTTGTCAAGGGTGAATAATTGATTAGAAATAACACTTATGAGTATTGATAATAAATCTTAGACTGATGATATTTTTTTGCAAAACTGGCCGGGCTTCTAAGCAAAGACATGATTTAATTTCTCTTCCCAAAAACACGCATTTTAAGCAAAATTATATATGTGGTGGTTGCTATTATCTTGTGCTTGGTTTTACTCAAATTTCCTGCATTTTTGAATGACAATATGAAGTACTAATAGCTGTCTGAAATTGAGAATTAATATGTCTTCTTTGGAGTAAACAGTATTTGAATTTTCAAACTTAAAACAAAAGATTGCGGTAATGCTGCGGTAGCTACGAATTGTCATCTGATAAAATGAAAACAAACTTTATTGTTTAACAGCAAAAAAAGGACCACTGACATATTCGTTCTGACAACATCACCGTTTCCAGTGGAAATGAAAACAATTGACGATTCTCATGCATGTTAAATTTACAATTAATGCAAGGCTTAATGGTGGATTTTTGTTACAGTTTTTTTGGAGACAATAAACACTCGTTCTTACAGATGGATTTCTAGCGTATAGCTTTTTAATAAACAACGAAGAAGGTACTAGTTAAAATCGTCAATAAAAATTTAATTCAATATTTTTCGTTTAAAACCGAGCTTCTAAATTGTTGCTCAAAAACAATTAAAAGTGTTTTTTTCGGTCTACACATATTTGTTGTTAATTAAAAATATTCAACAAAAAGATACAAATGAATTTGTATATGGTTCAGTGATGTTGATGAATCGACCAAAGAGCTACTTTACTAAACGTGATCCTGAAATTTTCATGAAAGTGAAATTTTAGCACAACTAGAAAATTTTTTTTTGATAAATTTTATAACTCTAGTAATTTTAGTTTATTTCGATAATTTAAACTCTATTTGTCTTGAAAAATAATATAAAAAGGGCATTATTTCCTCGTCTTTTTTGATTTATTTTCTTTTCTTTTTCTAAATTTAATCTTCTTGTTCTTCCCTTTACATTCAAAGAACAGTGCTGATATACATTATCATCAACATGCGTCCAGTAATAACAAGCAAGAACACATATCATATTATAAATAATTAATTACTTTTGTAATGATCTAATGTTTTGATTATTGTAGTGGGTCATGTTAAAGGAACACATCATCATTACTACAATTGCTATCATATGATCAGATCTAAATAAGGACATATTCCATATAACACAATTCTGTTTCCTGTTTCTTTAGCAAGAATTAATAATGTGGTCAAAAATTTCGCCAAGCGGTTAAATGCAGGTATTTTCAGTATACGCATTGATTTCAAGGAATTTAAACAATGTAACTTATGATTATTTTCAGTGTCAACAAAAACATGTCACTACCGCGGCCGGTTTATTAATGGAACATCAGCGGTTAAGCGTTGACAAGTCATTACATTACTTACACAATGTGAGATTGAAGACTCTTAAGATGGAGTTATATTCTTTTTTTGATCACTGTTTTTTCTTACAGATTTAGTTGTAAGTTTCATCTAACAGCTTGATTTGTTTTGAAACCCACATATGTTTTTACTGTCTTTATCAACATCAACACTTAAACTTTCGATTTAATTATGATTAATTAGGGTTGACTTTAACTATATTTACCATTTTAGTTTATTGATTTATTCAAATGTGTACGTTTGCAGAAACCAAGCCAGAATATAACTCTGTTTTGCTTCTAGCAGGCGTAAAACTTTTCTCATACCCTACAAAATATGAAAAAAAATAAGAGAAGTACACACAGTTCAAGCTCTTAATATTGCATATACTATAAGAAACCAATTTGAACAATGTTATTCATATTCACTAAGCGGTCACCCAAGAACGTCCTCAAGCTTCTCGCATTACCTACATTCATTTGCTTTTTTGTTGAGATTGTAGGGTATGAGAGAAGCTTGTGTACTTTATTGAGTGATAAATTGAATCGACGTTGTTTAATTAATACACTTTATATTAAGCTGAAAATATAAGGTTTTAAGTAACTTTTTTTTTATCTAATATTTTTAATTAAAGTACCAACTCCGATCGGAAATAAATTAATTATTTATCGCACGCCATATTTAGAAGTTAAAAAATATTCTCTGTTCTCGGCTGCAAAAAAGTGTTTTCACTTTTCAGGTTTGCTGTTTATGGAACTTGTAGCCCGTTTACTTTGCATTCAAGGCGCAGCTGAGATGCATGGAAAATGTCTTAAGCGCCTAAACGAGGCACCCACTTGGGCTGGTCGTTGCTTTCTTCCTGGTCCATTCCAGAAGTATTTGGAAGTTTATGCAGGCGTATAACCGGGATGGTTATGGCTATCGTTTTGAAAGGCAGCAACTCTCAAGTACAGCTTTATCTTAAATTATAAACTCTCTACCCTTCACCCATTACGTCTGTGTGTCTTCACATATTTGGTCTACAAATTCGATATTTACCGAAAGAAGCACACACTCATTCAGCGCAAACTTGAAAGAGTTCAATAGTTTAATTTCAAAAACGGTTGCTCTATAATAGTACCTGATTTGCCTGCAAGTTTTAGAGTTCCCCTTTTCATGTTGTTTCCATCCATGTTTCCTAATTATACATTATGAAAGGTGTGTTTTGTTCATTAGTATTAAAAAAAATGTTTGAACATTAGCAACTAAAACATACAACTCAGAGATGTAGAAAGTGTGTTTGCAACTATCCATTTGTATAATATATATTAGATTTCGACTGCATGTGTGTGGAATTTGAAACACGCATATCACTTATCGGAAGAACTATAATTAATCATAAACAAACGTGTAATTGTGGTGAAAAAACTGCACTGACCGGTAGAGCTTATTTATTATACTTATGACATGCGACAATATAAGCTGGTTATTTACCATAGTCTATTTTTATTACGAGGGGTGCAGTACACAATCACTACTAATAATATAAAACTTATTTGCTCAAGAATCAAAGAAAATCGCTAATTATCACCACAAGAGCTCCAACATAAATCAAAAATCAAATGTAGTAACTTCTAATTAATGGAATGGCATTCTCTTGCATACCCACGCAATTCATTATCTTGAATACCTATATTTTAAAGAGGTACACATTGATATTGCTAACTATGGGATGGCAAATTTTTATATTGTTGATAAGAAAAGCTGAAATCAGTGATATCTAACGAAATAATTCATTCAATTAACCTTTATTTCTTATTGGTTGTTGGTTTAGTTATTTTTACCATTTATAAAGCTAACCATGAAAAATTAATGAAGGTTGAAAAATAAAAATTTTGTGAGAGTCACCCTTTTAAGAAAAGTTCGCTGCATCAGAGCAACCTAGACCAGTACATCGTTCCCAAAGGCTGGTCTGTAAGTTTTGTCATGTATTAATGATTTCAATTTAGAATAAAAAGAATTGTAGTGGTTTTTATGTGCCTCTTGATTTTATATCCTCTAAAATGGTACGTTATAAGCAGCATTAGAGGATTTGTATGGATAGATGATTTGGATTTTGTAGCTTATATAAAGTAAACAAATAACGATTATAAACTAAGGAAATTCTATCACCTGATGTGCAAATTTATGTTCAGAGTACTTTACAGGTATCTTAGTGTGGAGCTTTAATTCATCTTTGAAACTAATTTGAAATAAAGAAGAGCTTCAGGGAATAGAGTTGCAGTGAAAATTCAAGTTACCGGTTTTTTTTATTCTTTTTCGAATTGCTTGGCATCAACTTCCTTCCATCATTTATGCACTTTCTTTCCCTATTATTTTATCACATATTCACACATATCACATATATATTCTCCCCTCTATCATCTATTTTGCCAAATGAAAGATAGTGACGACGTGGCTTCACCAACTTCAACCAACACATCCCTCAATTTCAAAAGAAATTATACGACTTCTCAATTTTATTCACATAACCCTAATCCTCAACAAGCTAATTATTCAAACCCCCCAATAATTCCTACATTGAATAACTATACTGATAACAATGTACCATATACCTCAGCATCTGTTCATCCTATTAGTTATTATAATAATTTAATCCCCGTGGATGTACGATACAACAACACCAAATTCAGTGATAATATTACATTCAGTCAATATTCAGACGAACATCTACAGAGGGAAGTTAAAAGTCATAGCATAGCGTACCCGAATGATTCAATTGCGAAAGAAAAAAATTATAAAATAACAGGTAATAATAATAGTAATAATAATTTTATAAATATCATTAATCACAACATTGGTAATAATAATCAATCAAGTGAAAACTCAAAATTCCAATCGGCTATACAAGATGTTAATCAACATAAAAAAATTGAGACCTCCTTAGTTCCAAATTCAAACTCGAACTCATTTTTAAACGCATTTCCAACTTCGCTCAATTCACACATAGCAACAACACAATATCCTTTACTCAACAACCAGCCAATAATCACCAATAATTGTATAGAGAGATCTCGGAATCGAATGGATTCAATCAATAGTGCTGAGCTGGTTTCTATTTCTCCCATTATAGGATTTGAAGATATTAAAAGTACTAACACTAATAATAGCTGTACCCATCAACAAAAGATAAATGATTCAAAAAACACACATAACAGTTTAGTTAATAACACAATTCTGATAATGAATAATCATACTAATAATGATATTACGAATAAAAATAAATCGAGTTTATCTTCAATATTGAACGATGATATAAATCCTATGCCTAACTCGCCCACCCATAGTTCATCCATCCTTAATTCATCCGTCACTAAATCAGAAGAAATTGAACGCAAGCCTTTAATAATTCGATTGAAAACTAATCCAAAAGCTAATTCAAATTATATTACAAAATTAACTTCCAACTCTATTTCAAAAGATAAAATAAAACATCTTGTTCCAAATCATAAACTTTCGAACACAGTGTCCTCATTTAAAGAACAGCCAATTAAAAAAACAAGTGTAAGGAAGATTATGGTCAGCCCAAATTCAAAATTAAATAAAACTGGAAATAAATATCAGAATCTTGAGAACATAAAGAATAGTATAATGGTTACGCTGAAGTTGAATAACGAAAAGTTTAAAATGTTAATGAAAAAAAACGTTAAAAGTGATGAAATACAAAATAATCACTATAATACTAACGATACGGACGACAAAAATAATTTTGATAATAGGAGTTACATTGATAATCTCAACAACAAGGAACTAATCAACACTGATGTTCAAAATGATAAAGAACCAATCAAGTCACTGATAATAACAGTACCTTTTAAATCGCAAACAAAAAATAAAGATCCATCAAAGCTAACAAAAACACAGAATGAAATTATAGGCAAGAATAACTCCCAGATTATCTCTTCACAAGCTTACAAGCGTAACCAATTAATTCATGAGCTTAATGATAATCATATACCTCACTTACCTGATGGTTATGCTCATCTAGTTATGTCTCCTAGTGGTATGTTAATTCCAATGGAACTTGTTGATTTAAATCATAAGGTTAAAAACGTCACCGCAGTAAGAACAATTCATGAGAATAACAAAGCTATTCATATAGATGAAGAAGATAGTGATATAGAGATGAGTGATGACAATACCAGTACTGATAATGATAATGCCAAAATTGCAACGTTAAATTTATATTTATTATCAAAAGAACTAAAATGTAACAAAAAGCCATTTATACAAGCTGAATCGAGTGTTGCGTGTTCTGATGATAAGATTGACTATTTTAATAGATTAATTGAAAGAGAAGACGTCGAAATAATTAAGAATTATAAAATTGAGAGAAATAATCTGCAAAAGTTACTGAATGACCTTGAAAATTCGGAAAATTTATTATCGTTTGAGAATGACCTTTTGGAATTGAGAGACTATGAGTTGGTAAAGGAAGAACTAAGTGAGAAATACAATAATGACCAGAAATATAAAGAGTATTTGGAATATGTTTTAGAATTACAAAGTTTACAGTGTCTTGATTATTCAAGCAGATTAATTAAGTTCAAAAACTACCTAAACATGGAAAACGAAAGATTAAAAAGAAATAAAAATAGGTTATCTAAAATAAATGGTAATAAGACACACAGCATTTGGAAAAAATTTGTTAAATCAAATAAAAAAATTCAAAATACTAAAAAAAATGATAACAATAGCAATGGTATTAGTTTAATTTCAGAGAACGATTTTATATTATTAACAAATTCAAATTCTAGATCGTATGGAACCTATGTTTTAAATAATTCAGTTGATAAGGGAAATGAAAACCAAAGCGAAGTAATCAAATTAATTGAGTACTTTCTACCCGAAAACTGTATTTTGAGAGAATTATATAACGAAGTTAAAAGGAAAGATTATGATCCAAACAATAACTTCAAACATATAAATATAATGGATAATCAGAAAAAGAAAGACATGATTAGCGCGTATGGATTAAAGGAAGGTAGTATAGTTGGAGGTAATAGACTGTTGAAAGAATTACAAATTGATGGTATGAATGTTGATATTCAAAAAAATGAGAGAACTGATAGTAGACGTAGTGTTGGATCACGTACTTCACGAAAGAGAAATGTTGAAGACGATAATGTTAATGAATTATATGATAACGACTCGATTGAATTTGATAATGTTATTGATACTAATAGTTCTAATCATGGGAACAGAAAGGGTAATAATTATAGAAATAGTACTAGAAATACGAGTATTAATAACATTAGAAAACACCGACAATTAAATTCAAATTCATTAACAGAAAATGAGAACGAATTCACTGATTCAAATTATCAAGACAATACATCAACTGATTCATTGAATCAAACGGATAAATCAAATAATAGGAAGGAATTAAATATAACAAGTTGTTTAGATACGACCCTTTGTGATATTGATAGAGTAAAGATGCTGAACTTGAATCAACATGAATTGGTTATGGGATATACTAAAGTTTTCGGGATGCCAAAAGGACTCCATTATGAAGAAATAGACAATGATTTAACATTTTTACGCAATCATAAAAAATAAAGAACTATACATATCTATTTGTGTAAAATGTAATGAAATTAATGAATGTAATGAAATTTATGAATGTAACGCATGTACAATTTTTACGTAATCAAATTTGGTAAAAAACAAACACACAAAAATATTAAATTGGGAAATTTCCAAAAGAGAAAGCCAGGCACATTTACCCGGACTCTGAGAGAAATCAGACCCAGGGTTAGGAGAGCAGGGTTTTATGTGTGGGCCTGGTATTTGTAGACGTAATCTGAAGCAGAAAAAAAAGTTGTAAATTCACTTTTCTTCTTTGTATCTAAACTAACACCAGGTTCCGTGCTCGTAAACCAGTCCCACTAACACACCCACAAATTAACACTTAATTTACACACAGTAAATCCAAAAAGCCAACTAGTTTTGCCAGCCGGCGCATCAAAGAAAAAAAATTCAGAAACAAAAAATTTTTTCTAAACTTTTCACAATTTTAGAAGGCGAGAATTTTTCATTTTTCGACGACTTTTCACTTGACCAATTTATTTGCAACTCCATTCCTTTCTACTTCTTCTTTTTCTCTTTTCTTTTAGTTTTTTTTCCTTCCTCCTTTAATTAACAGATTTATTAATATACACACAATGTCTGACGAAGAACACGATTTCCAAGTTGCAGATGCAGGTTCCTCCCTTACTTTCCCAATGCAATGTTCCGCTTTAAGAAAGAACGGTTTCGTTGTCATTAAGGGTAGACCATGTAAGATTATTGATATGTCTACTTCTAAGACTGGTAAGCACGGTCACGCAAAGGTCCATTTAGTTGCTACCGATATCTTCACTCAAAAGAAATTAGAAGATTTATCTCCATCTACCCATAATATGGAAGTTCCAGTTGTTAAGAGAAACGAATTCCAATTATTAGACATTGATGATGGTTACTTATCATTAATGAACAATGATGGTGATATGAAAGAAGATGTTAAGGCACCAGAAGGTGAATTAGGTGACAAGTTACAATCCGACTTTGATGAAGGTAAGGAATTAATTGTTACTATTGTTTCTGCTATGGGTGAAGAAGCATGTATCTCTTATAAGGAAGCACCAAAAGGTAATTAAATTATTTGATTTTAATTATTTTTGTATAAACCTACCTATACATATAAAAATATTATATTATATTATTATTACTATTAAATTTATTATATAATTAATTAATTAATTAATTTTAAAAAAAAAATTTAACGTAAGTTTTCCAATATCAGTTTCTGGTTTATATTCAGTAATTCACCGTTCATAAATATCTCATCTAACACCATATACATTTTATAAAAATTAAAGACTAAATCCAATTCACTAACTGTATCAAAATAAATATCTAGAATCTTAACAAATATTGGAATTGCTTGTAAATAAAACAATACCTTATCATTTTGCCTAATACTAACTATGAAGTATAATCCGTTATATTTTTTGAAAATTAAGTTACTGTTACTATTAAACTTCAATATGTTAGATTGGGGCAATTGTTTTGTTGATTGTATTACTTGATAAACGGACTTAATTATAAATCTCTGGTCTTCTATGGAAGTTTCCGTATACCATTTAGACAACCTAACCTTACCTTGTTTATTCAGACACAATATAAAGTCTGCGGGCATTTCTGATGTTATACAGCTCCACTTGTTAGTTAGTACTTCATCAATCTCAGTTCAATAAATGTAGTTTAGTTCCAGCCTTGTTACAAAGCGATAGCCAATATCCAACGTCGGTCGTCCAAAATAAAAATACTTTCTCCTTCTCGATGATATGTTCCGTTTTAGAATTTTTAATTTTTAATTTTTAATTTTAGTTGTGAATTTTGCTTATTTTTTTTTTTTTGGTAAAACAATCATTTCATTTCAAATTTTTCATTTTCAGTTTTTACAATTTTTCTTTTCTGCTTTATACATTTTGACCTTTGTTTTGATTTTAGTTTTTTTTTATTAGTTTAAAATTATTTTTTTATTGTTTTTTTTGTTTTGTAAAATTCCCCTTTTTTTTGGTTTTACTACAATATACCCGTTCGTATTTACCCAGTGATAAATATAGTAGTATTAATAGATACAAATCTTTTCATATTTGCATTCATTGTATTTAATCTGTTATTCTGTTGGAATTCATTACAACGACATTTTTCATATTTTATTTTTCAGCTTACACGTCAATTGGAAAAATATAGTTTGAAATACCAAAGGTTTTTTTGAAAAAAAAATAAAGTTTTAAAGTTTTTTTTATTATAGAATTAAAATACTGCATAGTCGCTGGAAATGTCTTTAGATTTAAAACATTTGAAGAATAATAATAACATTAATAGCAGTAACAAAAAAAAATTAAACCCAATCATTGAAAATTTGCTCAAAGACCCAATTACTTTCAAGATTGCAAAAAATCCGGATAAAGTTACAATTAAACCTTCAAGTTATAAAGTTTTCAAATCAAAGAAATTTGACTCTAAAAGAAATAATTTATCGGGTGATTTGGACCCAAAACAAAGTTCCCATTCTTCTCCTTCTTCGAATAATAAAAAAATGGCACGTCCAAAATCTTTAGCTGAAGCAGTTGCCAATTATTCAGGTAAAAAATACTCAAGAGCTAATAATGAATTATCACCCATTCCTATCAAGTCAAAAAAATCAAAGCAAGATCAAAAAGAGAGATTGAAGGAACTCTTATTAAAGCAGTCCAATTCTCAATCAAATACAACTATTCAATCATCACCTGAATCAGATGCATCTAATGATCCTGTTGGAGACAAACGGGTCGAATTCAGTAATGATAAGAATAATGACAATTGCAATGGCAATGATGAAGATGATGGCAATAATAACAATATCGATACTAATGACGATGACGATAACAATGCTGATGAGGATGATGATGATTTTCACACTGCAGAAAGTAACGATGATCAAAGTGACGATGAATTTGATGTATATGATGATGAGATTGGAGAAAAGGACAATAATAGTGATGATGATGGGATTAATGGTAGTCCCAGTGGTGACGAAGAAGAAGTTGAAAACACTGATGAACAAGAAGAAGTTGAAAATAATGATGAAACTGACACTCTAAAGAAAGATCTCAAAGAAGATGAATTATCAAAAGCAGTTATTGCCGAAACTCCTCCAACATCCAATGATGATGAAAATCTTAAGCTTCTTAATAATAATAATCAATTGATTGATAACAACTATTCCATTGACCAATTCTATGACTTAAATGAGCTTGCAAATAATCATGGTTCAAATGGTTCAAAAAGAATAATCAAAAGTTGGGATGATTATATTGAAAATCACGTTCCATTAGGTTTATTAAATCATGGTGTCACGTGCTATATGAACGCAGCTGTTCAATCAATGTGCCATATACCTTCACTAACAAAATATTTGATTGATGTTCAAAATGGCAAGTATGATGAAGAAATTAAACCTGATTCAGTTACAAAAGTTTTGGCTTCGACTGTCACAAAAATGTTTAGATTAGGTCACAATAAAAAAATTGTTTATATTAATCCAAAAAAATTATGTAAGCAATTGGATAATATCAACTGCATGATGTCAGAATGGCAACAAGAAGATTCTCATGAATATTTTATGTCATTAATGTCAAGATTACAAGAAGATTCAACACCTCCAGGGGTTAAATTAAATAAAAGTATAATTTATGATATTTTTGGTGGTTTATTGGATCAAACTGTCACATGTAAGAACTGTGGTCACATTTCAACAACTGAGCAAGAATTCTATGATTTATCATTGGGTTTAGATAATCGAAAGAAGAGATCAAGTTTGATGGTTGATCCTCGACAATTAGACCAATTAAGGGATCAAATTGAAAAATGTAAATCATCAACTGAAAATGATAAAATCCAATTATCAAAAATTTTACAACAAAGAATTTTACTGGCAAATAACGAAGAATCTTTAACTGATAATGTTTCAGACCTAGAAAACCCCAAACCGCCAAGTAGTAATAATGAAAGTATAACTAGCAGCACAGCGGCTAACACAAATAATCAAATACAGTCGACGCCAGAAAGCCAAGTAACTAAGACGTATTCATTAGAAAATTCAATCAAAGATTTTTTTACTCCTGAAATCATTAAAACTGATAAAAGAGACCAATCTGGGTATGTTTGTGAAAAATGTAAAATAAAAACAAATGCGATTAAAATTTCAACAATCCAAAGATCTCCTGAAACTTTATCAATTCATTTAAAAAGATTTAGATTTAATGGACAACAATCACAAAAAGTTAAAGCAAATGTTAGCTATCCTGAAGTTTTAGACTTGACATCATTCACAACAAATATGTCAACTCCAACAAGATATAAATTAATCAGCGTTATTATTCATCAAGGTCGATCCGTTTCAAGTGGTCATTATATTGCACATTGTAGACAACCTGATAACAGTTGGGCAACATATGATGATGAATATGTTAATAAAATTCCAAAAGCAAGTGCATTGTCGGATCCTGGTGCTTATGTTTTATTTTATGAAAGATTGACGTATAAAGATGTTAAGTGTGGTACTGATGAAAATGCAGATAAACAGGAAACTGAACTTAAAAAAGAAGATGAAACACCACATAAACTTAACACATTAAAAAGAAAGAGTAGTCCTTCAAATAACAAATCTAATACATCTAACAAATCTAGGGAGTCAAGTAAGCGGAGAAAATGAATGCATTAATGTTTTATCCTGATGTTCTTTATAAATCTTTTTTAAATTCTTTATTTGTACCTATGTATAATTATAATATTAATACTATTATAAAATATTACTAAAAAATAAGTATCTTATATTATTATAAACTTTATAAAATGATATGGATATGTGAAAATATTTACAAGATGAGTTAACTATTTCATTCCAAATAATTAATCTATTCAACAACTTGAATACCTAAAGTTCTTGCTGTACTAATGACACTCTTACAAATATCCTTCAAAGGAATATCTGCATGTGTGTCATCAGTTTTCTTGATTTTTGCAATCTCATAAATATGTTTTAAAGAAACAGTACCTAAATATCCTTGTTTTGTAAATTTACCTTTACCTAAAGTATCAGAACCCTTTTCTTTACCAATAACTTGTAGTAGCATCCATGAAGTAGTCGGACTTTTTAAATCAAAAGAAAACGTACGATCTGGTCTAACTGTCAATTTAACAGGAATTGGAACATCAACTTGATAATGTGCTGTACGAGCATTAAACTCTTTACAAAAATCAATTGCTTTAACACCTTTTGAACCTAATGCTGGACCAACTGGTGGGGTTGGTGCTGCCTTACCTGCACCAACAATAAGTTTAACTGAAACGTCTTTGAGTTGTCTTGACATAATGATGTGGTACAATGACCAGTGATAATAACACTATTACGACTGATACATTAAAACTATGTTCATTCATGTTAAATCTGAGATTTAAGAAAATAAAAAATTGAAAACTAAAAAATCAGAGAACGAAAAATTGGGAAGCAACAAGAAAAACGGTGCTACTTTTGCGACTATAGACGCAAGTTTAAACATGTTTCTTTTAACCCTTTCATATACAAAAATACAAGAATTTATTTCAAAAAATAAACAAAATTTAAACAAGATAAAAAAACAAAACAGTACAATACAGTCAAATTTGCAGAAAAGAAAATAATGAAAAAAATAAGAAAGATTTATATATTGTTCTTTTTTATGGAGAAAAAAAAATATACTTTATAAAATAAAATAAAAATTAGGTGTAGTAAGTGTACTTTTATTTGAAATGGAATATAACAAGACGTATCCAGCGTCTTCAATTTATTATAATGGGAGATGGATAAAATATTGCATCAAATGGTATAGATTGTTTTGATTTATGGTTAATTGAGTGCAAATATAGAAAAAGGATTATTTTTTAGCACCTGCTTTTTTTTTGGCCCTTTCAAAAGATGCAATATGAGCAACACTTTGATCAACTTGGGTATGTTCATGATCAGTTCCCGGGATTAATTTACCATGGTTTGCAGGTTCGCCATTTTCATCAACCATTGTACACATTTGAACATTTTGTAACCATTCATCTTCAAAGCAATCATCTACATTAATACGGCATGCAGGCGCTAGTCTAACCATTTTACTAATTAATGGACGTACATTTGATTTCAGTGCCCCTAATAATCTATCTTCACCAATTAAACTAGACGTATGACTGGATGCATTTTCGCTGTCATTTTCCCTTGCAGATTCATTATTGACATCATCCTTTGCATCAATAATTTCGGTTTTGATTGGGATGGTTGAATTTGATTCATCATTCAATTCAGTCAATTCATCTAGATTAGATTTATATACTGGAGGATCGGGCAATCTCTTCAGTAATTCACCAAATGTGACGCCTGGTTCTCTTGATGCAAAAGCTTTGAAACTTGGATCACTTAATTTGGGAATTTTCCATGGAAATTTTTTCAAGATCATACAACAGTATATTATTGCTGTTGACCAAATGTCCACCGGTCTAGGATCATAAGTATTGAAGACACAAACCTCTGGAGCCAAATAAGGATCTGAACCGACAATACCAGTTGCTTCAATTAAATTATTTGAGAACGGATATTGATAAACAACAGCTGAACCAAAATCAATAATTTTAACAATACCGTATTTGTTTATGACACAATTATCTAATTTTAAATCTCTGTGGGCTAAACCAATTGAATGGATATATCTCAAACCATTTAATATTTGTTTAAAACAACAATTAATTTCATCCTCGACCATTTTATTTGACATTACAATTGCAAATAAATCATAGTCACAATACTCCATAACTTGAACTAATCGGTCATTTTCAAAACTAATTTCAATTGTTTCAATAACATTTGGATGCTTTAAAGTTGAACCAATACAGTATTCACTCGTAATCTTCTTTGTATAATCCCTTTTACTTTCAGTTGTAAATTTTGCTCTAAATTCTTTAACTGCAAAAACTTTTGAATCTGATAATCTTTTAAGCAACTTTACCTGACCACCAGCACCGGCACCTAAACTTTCACCAAATCTCGTATATCTTTTACTGAAGGGAATCGTTGATGTATTACCACCAATTGACAAATTGTTTAAAGTTGTGGAAGATGATGCAGATGTTGATAAATTATGATTACTTGGTGAGTGGCCCAAAGAGGCTGTACGACGATAATCGTGTGGTGAAGACCCTTCTCCGTAGATATGGTTTGACATTGGACTATTATTTGAGAATGCGGTATTTCTTAAGCTCATGGATGCAGAATTTGGAGTGTTTGACAAATTAGATGCATTAAAAACAGGAGTTGCGTTTGATGAATTTATTGTAATTGCATTTGGTGGTGGCTGAATAGGCGAATAAAGAATACCATTACTATTAATACTTGAGCTTAAATTACTTGAGCTATTTGGTGTATTAGTGGAATTACTCATGGTATTAATGGATAAAGTATTTTGACGTTGAGAACTCAATCCTGCACTTAAATTTGAAACTCTTGGTGATGAAGAGATGTTATTATTAGAAGTTGATGATGTTCTTTTGAAAAATCTTCTCAAATCAGCCATTGATGAATGTCTTGTTTGGACAGAAGAATTACTTTCATTACTTGATTGAGAAGAGGGCGAATTTAAATCATGATGAGGTAGTTGATACTGTTGGGGTGTTGAAATTGAGAAGCTACTACTATGAGAAAAAGCATTAGGAGATGATGGTAAACTATCAAAATTTGTTGCAGTTGCTCTTCTTGATTTTGAAAAAAAATTTGCTAAAGAAGATGAGGATTTATTACCGGAATTTGCATTCATATTTGCCAATGATGAAGATAATGTTCTTGCCTCGATTTTCTGTTTCGAAACAACAAATCTTGATTCAATTTGATTTGATGTAACAGTTGGAGACGAAATGTGGTTGCCCGTAATAAATTGACCATTAATTGGCATGTTTGAAAATGATGAACTTAAATTTGATGAAGAACTAGAAGGCGACTGTTTGTGATTACCTGGTGCAGCATATGGAATACTTGAAGATAACTGTGTGAAAGAGTTTGATTGTTTAAAACTCAATGAAGTTGAAGGTGAATTTTTGAAAGAAGATTTTGAATTTGGAAAGAAGTGATTAGAGGGTACACCATGAACTGGAATTGCGGTCGTTGATGATAATGGATCATCAGGTTGATTGCTGTTGGTTCCAGAATTATTTTCGTTAATTAGAATAGTTGATTTTGGTTTATTTTTTGACAAAGTTAAAAGCTTATTTGCTGATCTTTGATTGTTTCTTGGATCAAAAATGTTATCATCCTCATCTGGAGATGTTTCAACAGAAACTGCAGTTGTTATAATGCCATAATTTAGATGTAAATTAGAGGATTCAGAAGAGTCTGCTTGAGACGACAGAGGAGAAGATGGTTTCTGTCTTTGTTCATTCATCAGTTTAGTTAGGGACGAAACACCTGGTTTCTTGTCTGTCTGCATGGTTACCAGTGTTCCTTAATGAGGATATTAAACAAATAGTTGAAAATGCTCTATTAATCTCAAAAAACGGCGACTATCATCGTATTTATCTAATCAGCAACAACGCAGGCAAAGAAAAATAAGATGCGAATTCTAATTTCCAATTTGCTAAAGAGAGAAATTTCATTGGAACGCGGCTATGTGCGGTTAGGGGAAGATTAATAGAGTGCGGTCGAAAGGTCGCATGAGACAGGTGAATAACATAGATTCCTTAGTTACACAAGGTTACACAAGTTCAGCGTCTAGGGCGTTTATAGTTGGTGTTGCTGCTGTTGCTGTTGTTATAGGATTGATCAGAACTGCTATTATTGCGGCGTTTGTTCTGATTGTTCTGATTATTTCCCTTAGAAGAGGTATTTTGTTGCGGTGGAGGTGGTGGCGGAGATGGAGCAGGTGGTCCCGATTTGTGATGATTTTGGTATCGGTAATCATCAAGTTGGTTGTTGTTACTAGTTTTATAGTAATTTTGATGGCTTTTGTTGTAATTTCCTCTTTTTGAGTTATAGTAATTGTTGTTGTTTTCATAACTGTTCCAGTTACTCTTACCTCCTTTATTACTACTATTATTATTATTATTATTATTATTATTATTATTGGAGCCTTTTGTGTTATTGTATCTTGATCTAATTATTTCTATGCTTCCTTGATTTTGTGAACTAGTTCCACTCCTTAGTAGGTTGATACCGCCGTTTGAATCTCTTCTATCGGGTTCTGTTACAGTCGTTTGTGTTTTAGATGCAGTCGTGGATGTAGTGGCCGCCGTTTTTGGTGGTGCAGTTTTAACGGATGTACCAGAACCCGTGGAGGAAGCAGATGAAGAGGGTTGCAAAACTGGTGTTGTTGTTGTACTTGGTCTTGGATCTGCTGCCTTGGGGGTAGAATTTGCTGTTGATGATAATGATTGGGGTGGTGTTGGGGTTCCTAATGGCTTGTTTGATAGTATTTTTTTAAGTTTTTGATCGCTGGTTGATGAAATTGTACTAGGACTAACATTTAGTTTAGCAATATTTGGTTTACTTGAATCTGATTGTGGGTGTGAATGTGAATCATTTATTAATCTCGTTGATTCAGATAGCACTTTCGGACCAGTTGGTGTTGCTGGTAGCTTCTTTTCAGTTTCTTTCTTCAAATATACACCTTTATCAACACCCGCAGAATCTGACGATTTTAAGGGTTCTGGAGTTCTCTTTTTACCTAATCCAATTAACCCATATGGCATTGATGGTCCTAGAAGTGGGTTTAACTTTGCAGCTTTTTCACGTTCATGTTTTTCGATCTCTGCTAGTTTTTTACGTTCCTCTTCTTCATGTTTCTTTTTTAAATTGATTTTATCTTGTTTAACTTTCATTGCTTCTTCTTTCTCTTCAGAATCCATTTCATAAAATTCCCAGATTGGAATATACTTATTTTGCTTGAATTTGAGTAATCCAACCAATGCTCTTGATGCTAATTTAATATCATCTCGCTCGTCCGTTTCAATAACTTTATCTAATTTATTAGTCAACAAATCGGCATGTTCTTCAATAACTGGAAATGATGTTAATATAGTTTTCAAAAATAAAATTGCATTGTTTCTGGTTGTATAAATTTCTGACTCCAACGACTTCAAGACTTGATCTAATAAACTTGAATGCCATTTATAAAGAAGTTTACGATATTCATCATGTTTAACATCATTACTAAAACCTTTACATTCTTTATCAAAAATTTCACTTCTGGACCACCACTCATTCAGTTTTTCCAAAATTAATTGATAGAATAAAGCCAAATTTTCAGTTTCTAGTGTAGTATTTGTAAAAAATATATCTGGCAAGATATTCAATATAAAGATATAATTCAATACTTTTTTTAATGAATAATTTGGTGTTTCAATATTGGATAAAAAGAAAATGAATTTTGAAACAAAAACAGCGTCAAATGACGAATGTTGAAGTCTTATAAATACACAGTATTTTAAGAATAATAACAACTGAGCTTCAATTTCTTCATCTTTGAACCATTCACTCTTCTCATTATTTAATCTTTCTAAAATAAGCTTGTAATGATCTTCGTGGACTTGCATATCATGGTTCATATATGATAGAATATTTGAGATTTGCTTGTGATTATCTTTCAATGATCTAATTTCTTTTGTTGATAAATCATTTTCATGTCTCAACTTCATGTTAATACCAGTTAATTGAGATTTTAAATCAGAAAATTCCATCATATACGATAAATCATTAAAATTGATATCATATAAAGAAACCTGCCAAAATGTTAAATAAAGTGAAATATTCAACTTTTCCCAATTAATATAATTCAATGATTTCATAAATAAGTCTTTGAATTCCTGGCTAAAAATGAATCCAGATTTATTATTATTATCTTTGATATCCTTACTAAAATGAGATCTCCAAACCTCGAATGCCCACTGTGGTTGAACTTTATATGTATTAATCAAATCCATTACTGAAATCATATTATTTTTGAATATTTCATTTTTTAAATTTGAGTTGAATGATGAAATTAAACTATGAATTAATGATGTAACATCATCACATCTTTGATTGACAAACTTTAAAGGCTTGTCATTATCATTATTGATTAAATTAATTGGTATATGACATAACAAGATAAAAAACTCAGCAAATATTTTGTCAGTAATTAAATTATTTATTAATTTTGAACTACTTCTAGAACATTGCTCTCTTTTATCTTGAATTGACATATAAGCTAGTTGTTTTAAACATTTTTCTGCATTTAACCTCATAATTTGTTTTGTTGTTAAATTTGTAATTGACTTGATACCTGTCATTGAGTCTAATAATTCTTTAATAACCTCCAAAATATTTAAATCGTTGTTTAATAAACTTTTAACGATCATTATTAAAATCGGAGATAATTGAAAGGATTCCGGATATAATTTTCCTAATTTACCAATAAACTGTGACAAGTTAATAAACCATTGGTTGTAATTTAAGCCATCAACTTGCACTGGAGTACGGTTACTATTTAATTTTGTTAACAATTGATAAGTAATTACATCCCATGCAAAATCATTGAAAAATTTGGACGATTCACAAACCAAATCAATTAAACTGTTGTAACTCTCAATGTGTGAAATAAAAGCGTTTGAAGTTGCGATTGGATTAACAGAAACTAATTTATTTAATGTACGACATGAAATATTTATGTTTTCAATCGATAATCGTTTTAAAATGTCTCTTGTTTTTTTTTCAGCTAGATCGTAATTTAACTTTGTGATTGGATCCTTCTTAACAATAAATTGGTGTTCACCATACAAATTATACCTTGTTTCTAATGGATAATATTCCGATAACAGATCAAACGCTTCATTAACTAACGGTATATTATTTGAAAAGGGTAAACATGGAAAAATATAATTTCTATAAAATTGTAAGCAAAACTCCTTATCTTTAATATTATTTTCAATTAAATAACTCAGAATTCTAATTAATTTAATCAGCAAACTCGAATTCCTTGATAATTTATATTTGTTAAATGATGCAAATTTTGTAAATTCAACTAGCAAATCGTTAATGCTTTCAAAATTGGACACAAATATGAATTCTTTGGTTGTTAAGTTGAGATTATTTGTATTCTTTAAATAATATGGTGTAATTATTCTTTCAATAATATTATTCAACTTATCTGCAAGACTATCATATATCAAAGTTATCTCGGGATATTGAACTAAAATAAATAGCACATTATCTAACATTTCATAGTCCATTAAATATTCCAAAAGATTAACTTTTCTGAACAATTTAGCCTTATCAAAAATTGAAACTTGCTCTTTGACAACAGTGTTTTTTTCAATCTTTTTAATCTTGTGATTTTCATCTTCATCATCAGAATCAGGTAACAATGGAGCAGCCAGAGCTAATGCGGAAGCAGTAGAAATTAAAGATTCTTTTCTTATTTTGTCTTGGGTCGCTCTTAATAGTTCGTTAATTTCTGTAGTTTCAAATACTTCAATAGTTGATGAATCAATAATTGAAATATCTAATGGACCAAGTGAGTTATAAATTGAATGGAAATCCAACTGACCTTCCTTAATTAATAAAGTAATTAATTTCAATTCTTTACATTCAATTCCAACATAATTCAATAAGTAATCAATGATGGTTGTTTGAATTGGTACATTAAATTCATGGGATTTTGACCACCAAATTGATTTTTTCAATATTTCCAAAACTAAATCTTCATGACTACTTAAATAATTTGACAGAATATTTATTAACAATAGAAAACATCTTTTATTATCTAAATTGAATTCAGCAATGAGTCTATTCAAAACTTTGTGTAAGGTGCATATGTTTTTAAAGTCATTTGATTGAATATCAAAATAGAAAAAAACTTGCGAAATAAACTTGGAATAACCTTCACTTGATTCGTGTAATGAAGAATATGAATTAACGGCAAAAACTCTTGATCTTGCGTCATTATATTGATATTTACCATAATCAACAAATAAACCTTCAGAACGAAACAATTTTTTATCTATATATAGAATTTTAATCTTTTTGTCAATGTTACACTCTTTTAAAAATGTAGACAAATTTTTACTGTTTGGAAATGATTGTGAAAGTATGATGAATAATTCTGAAATTTCTTTTAATTTATCTGCTTGAGTGTTAAATTTCATCAATAATTCTGTTAATAACTGTTTTAATAAAGTTGGGGATACACGTTGAGAATACTCTGAAACATTCAACAAAATTTCATACAATAAAGTGCTTATTGATTCATCATCCTCATCGTTTATAACTTTAGAGAGCAAATCATCTTTAAAAGTACCAGGAGATGCAATAAATTGATCTGTCAGATACTCCCAATTATAAGGAGCATAAGCTTTGTTAATTTCTTCTGGATCCATGATTATTGATGAGACCAAGACGTCGGAAGTACAAGATGTCGTGAAGAGGTATTTGCTGCTGATGAAAGACTAAGATGAAAAGTCGATTCGCTCAATATTTATTGATTTCACAATAATTATACGGTTTTTTCATGGTAAACTTACTTATATTATTCGTCAAAAATGCTACGTAATATTACTTTAAAAATGTATAGAAGTGCTTAATGTTGCTTATGTATTTTTTTTCTTCAAGAAAAATGTATGCACTAATAAAAAAGTATTAGTAGGAAGAATTTACTTCCAATAGTGTGATTGTGAGCTCCAATTAACACTAAAAATTCTTCCATTAGGAGAAAAAAGTTAAAAAGTACTAAATAGGCAACTGCAGTTCCATCTTAACCAATCCCCTCCTCCTTCTCCTCCCCCAAACAGTATTATTGGTTAAAATATCAGTATGCAAGTACATCATAATCAAAATGAGTTGTAAAAAAAGTCGAGAAGTAAAATCTCAAACAGTTGTTGAATCGAAACACAAATATGCATTTCACTTTTCTTCTTTTTTCAACAAGAAAAACTAGAACAACAAACAGCAATCAACAGACAATAACAATGCAAGCAAACGCAAGAGAAGAACATTTATACAAAACCATGAAGGGTAGATACGTTGGATTAGGAAATGCGGACACTTCAAGGGATGAGTTTATTGGAAACATTAGAAGAGATACATATGCAAGTCTAATTGGACATGATTCAATGTTAACACATCTAAGTGTAGGCTTAAATCAACCAAAGAAAATTATTCAAAATCATATGATTGATAAAATGACAAAATTATAAACAAAGAAAATAAAATTAGTCAAATAAGATAAAAAAATTACAAAAATAAACAAAAACATTGCTTCTTCTTCACCACTATCATGCTAAAAGTGGCGCTTGATCCCTTGAATCATTGTTTACTTGTCTTATAGCCAAATTGAAAATAGATAAAACAGAAACTATGAAGTTTAAGCCAGAAATAATAAAAGCAAAAATCCATTGCAAAGCAATTAATCTAGCCATCATTTGATAAAAACCAACACCTAACATTAAGAAACTTGTTGATAGACCAACAGACCAATCACTATAGAATAATAATAAAGCCATTGGTACAAGTAAAAATTCCCAAATGAAAACATTAGCTAAAATTCTTGGAAGTAAAGATTTGTTATGGGAGTGGAAAATGCAAGCACCATTCCAGAAGATTGCATATAAAGTCCAACTTAATGGAATACCAGTTACTGGTAAATGAACCGTTAACCAGTCAGAGGCACTTTTAATTTCGATTGTTTTGTGAGAGAAGTAAAGCATTAATAGATTTAGCAAATTCAAGACTAATAGAACTTCAGCAGCTATGAAATGTTCCTTAACAAATAAATAACACCAGAAAAAGTGAATTAAGTTGAAGAAAATAAAATGGGGACCAACAACTGCAATGATGTTGGTTTGATTTATTTGAGATACATTATTATTAAAGAAAACTTTGATGATGAAGAACAATTGGAAGAGAAGAGTCAGAATCCAATACAAAGCAATAACAATGAAAATACTAGAAAAAGGAGTTATGAAATGCTTTGAATTGCCATATGGAAGAAGGAAAAAGATTGAACTAAAAGCAGAAAGGGCGAATGAAACACTGATTGTGACTTTGTTGAGTGTGATACCAGCTTCTGTCATTGTGATTAAATAAGATTGGTTAACAAACAACAGGGACAACAAAAAAAAAAAGAGAAAGAGGCCATGTAGTGTAACTTATACAACAGATGATGCCAATTAATATCCAATCTAATACACTTGCAATTAATAAAAGTAGGCCTGTCCCAGGATAATTAATGCACCGCCCACTATTTTCTGGAATACCAGGTTTCCCACAAAATCACCCAGTTCTCACGAATTTCCCACATTTTTTCAGCTCTTCCCACAATTTTCAAATTTTCGATGCTTTTCCCAAGATTTGCCCCCCGAAACGGTCAGAACATTCGAGAAACTTCGCCGAGCCCCCTCTTAATCCCTAATTTCCGCCCCGAAGTGGCTACAAACGGTTTTTTCATGATAATCCCTAATTCCGTATATGTGCAACGTATTCTTCAATTACATTAGAAGTATATAAAAGGACACCACTTCTTTTTCAACAGCATGAGTTGCTCTCCTTTTTTCCGCTGTTGCGGGCATATATCCACATAGACACAGATACTAGTTACCTTTAAAATCATGAGAGCACTTAGACAAACCCAACATATGAGAAAGGATTTTATTTCTTTTGCAACTACAACTAATATTGATTCGTTGAATCCTGATATTCTAGATGAAAGGTTATTTAATTCGTCATTTCATCACAATCCGCATTCTCAATTACAATCCCAGAGATTATCTAATACCCACAGCACAGCAAATCCTTCAAATTATTACTCTTCTGCCCAACTTGAAAGAATGAGACAATATATCGGTAGATCACAAATTAAAAGTCCACTAGTGGATAAAAAGAGTGAAGGAAATAATTCTTCTATACTTCAGAAAGTTGATAAGATCTAAGTGATTAGTTCGCTTTTAGATGAGGTTTTAGCTGAGGTTTTAGCTGAAGTTTTTTTACAAACTTCTGGTTTATATTTTACGATATCATTACTGGTGCATGATATTCTGCAGTGTTTTTTTTTAGGCTTGACTTTTGTTGTTTTATTTTTTTTTTTTCTAACATTGTTTTATAATTTTTTATATCTTCTAATTTCTAATTGCAATTACAATTATAATGAAGTCGTGATTATACGTCTATATATCTATAGGTAATTAAATAAATCATATTAAAGTATTTATAAATTGATAGTGAAATATATGTCGAAAATATATATAAAAGTTATTACAGAAATAATGTATGATGATAAATAGGTTACGTTGGAATAAAATTATTATTTTTCTTCAGTTTTCGATTCAGCTTTTGTTTCGGTCTTTGAGTTGGTTGATTCAGTTGGTTCTGGGGTTTCAACTTCACCCTTATGGTCTAACCATTCTTTGAATGAACCAACATAGTTTAATCTGTGTTCATAGCCAAAAGTATAAGCTAATTCTTCGCTCATTGTTGCTCTGACACCAGCCAAACAATAAAATACTAAAGTTTTATCGGTACTTGGTTTATTGAATCCAAAGGTTAACTTGAATTCATCTGGATGTAAACCTAATGCACCTGGACTTGATTTTGCTGGAATATTAATAGCATTTGGAATATGACCAGCTGCAAATTCATCGGGTTCTCTAACGTCGATAATAACATACTTTGAATTAGCTGGATCTTGGTTCACAATATCTTGCATTTGGGAAAAATCAATTAATGGTGCAGCATCTTCATTTTCAATTAACGAATATTTATTTGTTCTTGTGGTTGAGAAATTAACTCTTTGAATTGATTTTGATAATAATGATGATGATGTAATTGTGTTACTATATTTAAATGATTTAATAGTACTTGATCTGAAGGCGGAAGCTGAAGCTTTTGATAAAACACAGAAAGCTCTGACACTGGATCTGGAGAGTCTTGTAGTAGACATGCGAGATGGGTGATAGTAATACAGAAAAGGGTAGTTAATTAAAACTAATTTCAATAGATGGAAAAAGAAGATGTTTACTAATGACCGTATGTTGGATTAAATTGGTAGCGGGAATTTTTTTTTGTTTGCAAATTGAAGAAATTTCAAATTCGAGCATGATTTTACTTCTCATTTTTTTGTTTACTTTTTGTCTTTCATTTCATTGCTTGTTTAGTAAATACAGAGGATTATATAACATGTTACGTAGAAATTATCATGATATCAAAAGATTAAGTTATTAACTAAGACAGACCAAACTGTTTTTTCATTTGTTCAGCCATCTGCCTGATTTTTGGGTCGTTCATCATGCTCATCATATCTTGCTGGGATGGCATGCCTCCCATGCCACCCATGCCACCCATGCCACCCATTCCACCCATTCCACCCATTCCACCCATTCCACCCATTCCACCCATTCCACCCATCATCTTCTGTATATTTTCCATCATACCTGGATTATTCTGCATCTGCTGCATTGCCCTTTGCATTTGTGGATTGTTCATCATACCTTCCATGCCACCTGGAATGTTCTGTGACATATTCTTAGTAGTTTGTGCCATTCTTGCAAACATATTTCTTTGTAATAATACTGCTTCAACTTCCGTAACACTCGTACCTGATCCCCTTGCAACTCTAATAATTCTAGCTGGTTCATCAATAAATAAAGACCCATCACTTTCTAATTCTTTCTTTGTCATTGAATCCATTATACAAATCATTCTTTTAAATCTGTTAGATGTTTCATCTTCTCCAATTTGATTCATCATTTCTCCAATACCACCTGGTAACATTTGTGCAATTTTCGATAATGGACCCATCTTTAAAATGTTGTTCATTTGTGATTGTAAATCCTTTAGTGTAAATTTGCCTTGTTGGAAGTTTTTCATGCTATCGCCCTGATCCAAGTTTAAGGTCTTAACATGCTCCATTAACCCTTGAATATCGCCAATACCTAATAATTTGGAAACAAATTGTTTTGCTGTAAAACTTTCTAAATCATGAATGTGTTCACCAGTACCAATAAAAATAATTGGGGTTTTACTTGCTGCAACTGCTGAAATTGCACCACCACCTTTTGCATGACCGTCCATTTTTGTTAAAATGATTGAACCAAAATTAGAAGAATCTTTAAAAGCTTTAGCTTGAGCCTCAGCTGCTTGACCAATCGAGGCATCTAAAACCATAATTGTCTGATTTGGTTTAACAGCTTCACCAATTTCAATCATTTCCTGGAATAAAGCATCTTCTTGTCTATGTCTACCAGAGGTATCAACGATAATAATTTCAAATTTTTCTTTCTTAAATTGATCAACACCGTCCTTGGCCACTTTAACTGGATCACTTTCAGTGTATGAACCATAATATGGAATTCTTGCCTTTGTTGCATTTTGCTTCAATTGATCAAATGCACCTGCTCTGAAAGTATCAGCACAAACCATACCAACTTTGAAACCTCTTCTTTGATAATAAACTGCAACTTTGGTACATGTTGTGGTTTTACCTGCACCCTGTAAACCAACAAACATAATAACGTTTGATTGTTTTTTCTTTGGTTTAAAAGTTTCAACATTTTTGACATCAACTAAATCACATAATTCATCAAAAACAGCTTTTTGAATAACTTTCTTCTTATTAATTCCGGGTTTGACATCATCCGCTTCAATAGTTGCTTTTAATTTCTTTCTTAACTTAATAACCAATTTAATATCCACATCTGCTTCCATTAAAGCATTTGAAATTTCTTTAAGTAAATTATCAACAACACTCTGATCAACAACTGTAGATCCCGTTGCGTCGGAAACAGCATTGTTTATACGTCTACCCAAGTCCGCTAAAACCATGGTTCCAATAGTTGGTAACAGAATCTATACATTGTAGTATTATTGTGATAGATTCTGACGAAATGATAAAGTTGAAAGAAATGAAGAAATCAACGAATGTGCGAAACCTTCTGTACACCAGAAGGTTTACCAATTTGTATCATAATTGATGTTATTCTAGAAAATAGGGACTAATATGCAGCAGTGGAGTGCTTAGCTAATATGTCCAGGGGCGTGGTTCAACAGAGACCACAAGTCAAGGAGTTTGGGATTGTCAATTTTAAATGGTTGGATGAAAAAGGAGCAGAGGACACGCAATCTCTACTACAACAAATTGTGTGCTATTTAGATTTGAGAAATTATGATGATACTAATAATCCCGAGAATAAAGCATGGAATTTATCATGGTCTGAAGGGGAAAATACAAATAAGAAGTCAAAGAATCATCCTGTAAAGAAGTTTACGTTTACAGATCGTATTTCTGATGATGAAATTATTAAACAACTTGGACTTTTACAAGCTATTCATGATATGTCTGGTAAATTCAATAACAATAATTTACAAAATACATCAATGTCTTACATAGATACAGATAAATCACGTATAATAATAGGTACTTTTAAATCAGATGATGATGATGACTCATTTTGGTGGTTTTGTAAATTTGAGTTTATGAGAATTCTAGATTCTAATAATGAGACTAAATATCTAAACCGTGGAATTGCATCCCCTGAATATTTGAAACAAATTATAAATAATGGATACGCATTATTCATGCTTAATAATTGTTCACTTTATGAATTGAGCAAATATGGAAAGGAGGAGGTACGTGAAACATGTAAAATTTGGTGGAAAATTTGGTTTAAAAATAAATTTGAATTTGAATCATCTTATAATACGACTGATGATTCTTTATTCAAAATGTTACCAGGTTTAAGATATTCATCTGTTAACAAGCCACTTGGATTTACTGAGAACATATCACAAAAACTCAATACATTTGTAGATGAAAATTCAAATTTAAATGATATTTTAGTTCTGAACACAAATTGGACACCAAATAAAAACTGGGGTGTTATTTACGAAAACAAATTGTCTATTTACTCTAAATTATCAATCATGAACTTGGTCAACTTTTTTAAAGATACAGATTTAACATTTGGATTAAGTTCATATTCCTTAACATTTGGCAATTGTCCATCATTAAAACAGTATATTAATCAATTGAATAAGAGGAAATCAATTAAACCAGACGGTGGCTTACTAGAAAGATCATTAATGATACCTGCAATATATTTACAAGATCAATTAACAAACAATGTATTCAATCCGATTGGTGATGTAGTAAATACTGTGGAATCCTACATACCACTAATGAATACAATTAAAGAGGTTGGTGGTTTTATACCATCAATATCAACTGTCTCTAATGTGACATTACATTCGTGGGATGCTGTTAGCTCTTTTTGGAAAAAATCTGAACCTGAAGTTAATGGACAGGATGAAGAAAATGAAGAAGGAAGTAGTCTTATACCTACCACAACTATTGAATCGAGAGGAGCGTCAAATATTACAAATTATACCAATGTTGAAGAAAGTTTGAAAGTCGCAAAAGGTTCGGGTAGTTTTATTTTGGGTTTAAGTAAACAAGAATCTCTTATACTCCATGATTACTATTTATATAACCAGAAAAAAGAATCGTGGGAAATCGTTAAACTAATACTCTATGAAATAAACGGTATTCTATTTATATTATTTTATGATTCAAAATACAATGATTTGAATGATGGTGAATTTTATAAAAAATTATCGAAATCCCTTGATTCAATTTATGCAACATATTTTGAGGATTTGATTGTCAATCAACTTGATTCAATCAGAGAAGATTTTCATAATGATGAAAGTAATGAATTTGAATATATTATTTATGATAATGAAAAATATTGGACCAATATTATGAATATCCCACCTGATTCTGATACATTGAATTATCAAATTCCTGAAAGAATTTTTTTATTAGAAAAAAATTTGAAAATCAATTTAACCGTAGATTCTTCTTTACTTGAAAATTTTCGAATAATTTCCTTAATTCAAGACAAACAATTGCAGATGATTGTCAAAGACAGTGTATTGCAGGGTTGGGTAATTAATGAAAAAATAATTAAATTGGGTAAGAATCGGTGGTGCTTCTTTAAAAGGTTTGGCTTGAATAAATGGATAATTGTAGTGAAACAACTAAACCTTGTAAATATATCAAATCAAAATAAGTTTATGTTTGGTGAAAAACTTGAAAAATGGCTTGATTGGGTAGAGGCTAGTGGTTATGTATAATTTTTAACCTCATTTTTATAGTATTTAATATAATTTGGGTCAAAACATATAATATCTACTCACTGAAGGTTCATTTGTAGGTAGTACGCGGTTTTAATTCTGACAGTTTAGTTCAATTTTATTTTACAGTTACTTTTGTTACAATTTTCTTTTCACTGTAGTTTCTTTTTTTTTTGATAGATATATATTATAAAACAGAAAAGGAAACAATATATTCTTTATGTCTGGGAAAATGAGATGTAAAACATGTGGAGGTATTTCATTCTCTAGGGAATACCATACCGCGTCAGGGGATTTAGCATGTACAAATTGTGGTTCCGTGATGGAAGAAAATCCAATCGTATCTGAAGTTACCTTTGCAGAGAATGCTGCAGGTGCGGCGACAGTTCAAGGTTCATATGTTAGTAATGACCAAAGTCATGCAACGTTTGGTAATGGTCGTGGATCTTTAGAAAGTAGAGAACAGACCATTCAAAATGGTAAAAGAAGAATTAGGAATGTCGCTTTGGTCTTAGGCATACCTGAACATATCTCGGACTCTGCACATCAATGGTTTAAATTGGCTTTAACAAATAATTTTGTTCAAGGTAGGAGAAGTCAAAACGTTATTGCTGCTTGTCTATATATTGCATGTAGAAAATATAATACACATCATATGTTGATTGATTTTTCATCTAGATTGCAAGTTAGTGTTTATGCAATTGGTGCAACTTTCCTAAAGATGGTTAAAGCATTACATATAACTGACTTACCATTAGTCGATCCATCCTTATTTATTCAACACTTTGCAGATAAATTAGAATTTGGAAATAAAACTGCAAAAGTTATTGATGATGCAAAAAAGTTGGCAAGAAGAATGTCGAATGATTGGATTCATGAAGGTAGAAGACCAGCTGGTATTGCCGGTGCGTGTTTATTATTAGCTGCACGTATGAATAATTTTAGAAGAACACATTTAGAAATTGTTGCAGTCACACATATTGGATCGCAAACAATTCAAAAAAGATTATCAGAATTCAAGAAAACAACGTCTTCTGACATGACAGTTGAAGAATTTCGAAAAAATGAACCGGTGAAAACATCATTACCACCATCATTCAATAAAGTTCGTGAGAATCAAATAAAGATACAGAAAGAAATGAATGAATTGGATAATTTAGAAGAAAATATAATGAATGATCCTATTTTGGGTGCAATGTTAGAAGACGCAGATATTGATGAAAAGGAAATTGAATCAAATATAAGAAGAATTGTTAATCGAAAAAAAAATGATATGAAAAGACAAATTAATAAAAAGCTAGTTTATAAAGATGGTGTTACAAGACTTGAACTTGACAATGAAGATGAGGTTTCAGTCCAACCAAATCTTGATGAGCTTGAAACTTTTGTTAATCAAGAGACTAATGATGAATCGGGGGCTCCGATTGAGAAAAGGGGAGATAAAGCTTTGCTAGAAATGATAGAAAAAAATAAACCAAAAAACTTATCTCTATACTTACCAACAACCGAAGATATTTTAAACAAGATACCAGATGATGAGGACGAACTTGATAAGCTAATTGATGACGATGAACTGGAATCTTTTGTTTTAACGAAGGAAGAAAGTAAGGTGAAAGAAAGGTTGTGGGTTGGATTAAATCAAGATTTTTTGCTTCAACAAGAACAAAAACGATTGAAACTTGAAACCGATAAAATTGCAGGACATACCACTCAAACTCGTAAACGTCGTAAGAGAAACGAAAACAATGAAGAACACGAGTTGAGTAAAGCAACTGACCCAAATATGTCCGGATTAGCAGGTCTTATGCGTGCAAATTTATCAGGTAATTCATCAGCAACTGATAATGCTAAAGCTTTATTGACAAGTAAAACACTGAGTAAAAAGATTAATTACAATGCAGTTAATAATTTATTTGATGATTAGTAGGTTAACTTATTAAATTAGAAAGTATTTGTATTTATTATTTGTATATTATTAAGATCATTAAGAATACTTACCATTAGGCATCAATCATTTATCTTTAAATATGTTCATAATGGTCTACCATTAAAGCTTACACGTCCAAGACCGTTACAAGTTTGGCATCTTTCTAAATCGAGAAAGAAATGGACCATACCACGTCCATTACATCTTGGACATAAAATACCACCAATTCTTGGATCTCCAGGTTTAACGACAACTGGGCCATTACCCTGTGGATAAACTGGATAACTCATTACCTGACCTGGAGGCAACTTAAGAACGTTACTGTTAACAGGCCTTGGAGCAGGGGGATGATTAACCAAATGTTCTAATTGACGCTGGGTTTCTGGTGGTGTAACACCTGGACGAAATTTTTGCCAGCATTTCTTACAAGGCTTATTTTTATTCTTTTTAAAACCTGTGTTATCACACTTTGAACATCTGTAAGATGACGGGTATTTCCATGGAAGGTAAGGATTTGGGTTGATAGGTGTTGGCTTCGGTAATTGAACTGTACTTGGTGATGGTCGTGGAGATTGATATTGACTAGTTGGAGGTGGTCGTGACGATTGTGGTGGTACTGTTGGTCTTTGAAATTGACTACCATTTGTCGAATGACTGAAACTAGAGGTTGAAGATGTTGAGGAAGATGTGGTCTGGCTGGATACTGGGACTTGCAAAACATTTGGATTTGAATTTGGTGGTGGTGCAGAGGGTCTTTGATACTGATTGGTTTGATCCAACGGAACTGATGGGTACTCCATTGATTCATCATAAGATGGTGGCGGTTCACAGGGTATGTCCATATTGGGGTCAAAAACGTTCAATTTGTCTGCAGATGGAGTGAGCCCCACAGAAGAATCCTTCTTGTCGCTATTCATTATATAGATGTAATTGAATGTCTGTTTGTGTATAAAAAAGAAAAAGACAAGAAGAAGATAGTTTAAAGTCAAAAGTCAAAAGATAGAATTAAATGAAGCAGTATTCTCAAAACAATTTTAAGCCCTCATGCCTCATGTCACCAAAATGTTTTGTTTCATTATATATGAAATCTTTACTTAAATTCAATCTTTACTTGTGATATATCATATTTGTTAACCTCAATTATTATGTTGTGGTTTATGGCATGCATTATGCAGATGATTGGGTACTACAACAGTAGTTTTCTTTGATAAAAAGCCGGGCTTTTTTAACCGGGAAACAGACCGAAAATTTCGGTGGAGTTTTTATTGTCTAAAAATATCATTTTTTTTGTCACAAAAATCTAATTAACTTTTTCGTTTTATTCTTTTCGTTCTAGATGTATAATATGTCCATATATTTTTCCATTTACATCACTCCTAATAGAAAGTACGTGATAAATCTTCTACGATTCCTAAAATAAGCTTATTTGATAAAACAAACTTTCTAAATCCTACAAGATTAGGATTACCGCTATATAATCTTTATAAGGTACCCCATGGTCATTAAGCCTGAAAGATAATTGATGATACAATGAAAGCAAATACCTACAGTTATTCTAAAACCAGCAATATCGAACTTATTCCGTTTAGTTATCCTCAATATGAGGGGATTACTCCATCATCATATATGCAAGTGATATTTAAAACTTAGAGAAGAAGAAATCAAAACATAATTACGTGGTTATTATGTGAAACTTGTTAGTAAAAGTAACAACTTGTGGGTTCAATTAGCTGTAACAGTCAATATTCCAAGGGCTGCAGCTTAAAAAAAAATATGGGAGGTTTTAATAATAATGATGTTTTATAATTGTAAATCAAGCATAATTACTTGATATATATAACTTATTATCAACTTTTTGCTTTCAATAGATATATATATATTTGAATGTAGGCAAGAACATACATTTGGTTTTTGATCCAATTTTTCCCAATTTGGAAAACTAAACGAAAACAATTTTCATGTCGAAAACATGAATTTATTTTTGATACGTTGTGTATTTTCTCCTGGTATTTGTTTGTGTATTCTTCGATTCTAAGAATAACATTAATTTTCAATATATTCATAATCAAGGATGCTTTGGCTTACCCAAACACAAAAATTTGGTGTCTTTTTTACATCAGCTGGTACATTGCTTTTTCTATTAGGGGTGCTCTCACTTTTTGACGCTGGTTTATTAGCCATGGCAAACATCCTTTTCATTATAGGTATAGTTTTGATTATTGGTACCCATAAGACATTTTATTTCTTTACAAGACCCCAAAAAATACGTGGAACTATATGTTTCGTAATCGGTATTTTATTAATTCTTTCTAAACGATCATTTTTTGGGTTTATAATTGAAACTTTTGGGATTTTAGCTTTATTTGGTGAGTTTTTTGCAACTTTAGTTCAATTCCTTAGATCAATGCCTATTATTGGACCTTTTCTTTCACATCCACTGATTGCTCCTGTTGTTGATAAACTTGCAGGTGTTAGGGTTCTTCCAATCTAGATTTTTTGACGGTATGATAACCATTAAAAGGCAAATCAAACTCATTAAATAACTACTTACACCATTGTACACTTCATATTGTATATCACGTATCCTCTTTTGCATCTATTATAAATATATTTTAAACTAATTTTATATGTTCATTTATACAGGTTTTTAATTAAGTATTTTTTATTAAATTAGCTATTTTTATCAAATTAGCTATTTTCTTTGATCATTAAAACTTCTTCAACTAATCTTGTAAACTCTAAAACTTTATAATCTTGCCCGTGTTGACCAACTAATTGGAATCCCATAGAATCTCCTCCGAATGGTATACTCATTGTTGGCAATCCAGCCAATGACATTGGAATTGTAAAAACATCATTCATATATGATGAAACTGGATTGATATTCTTAAAATCTTTTATTAATGATGGCTTTGAATCATTTGTTGGAACAATAATTATATCAATTCCGTTTGCATTTGTAAATGATTTCTTTTCAATGAAACAATGACGATCTCTAAAAACTTTATTAAATTCTTCAATCAATTTACCACGTATACCGGTTGCTTTGATAAAATGACTATCATAACCATATGAACTTAATGCAAAATTACCAAGAACAATTCGACGCCTCACCTCATCAGCAAATCCGTTACTTCTAGTAGTGATGAACTCCGGTTCGCTTTCAAAATTACAATTATTTTCGTTAGCTCTATATCCATATCTAATACCATCATATCTACTTAAATTTGATGCTGCCTCAGAAGTACATAACGTGTAATATGCTGGTAATGAATATTTAATTGATGGTATAGAAACCGGTATCACTTCAATCAATTTCGATTCTTTCAATCTATTTAATAATGATTTCCACGATTGTTTAACATCATCATTAAGTTCTTCTAAGTTGAACTCAATCGGTATACCAATTTTAAATTTTTTATCAATATTTTTTTTGTTGCTCAATCTCTCGATTGCAATTAATTCTCTACTTGAGTCACTCAAACATGATGGGTCTTTTGAATCTGATAAATCAAGTGATCCAAAAACTTTCCAAATAGTATCAATACTTTTGGACATTATACCAACAGTGTCTAAACTTTGTGCATATGCAATTAATCCCCAACGTGAGATGCGGCCATAAGTTGGTTTAAAACCATATATATTTGTATAACTGGCAGGCAATCTAACAGATCCTCCCGTATCTGAACCAATTGAAAAATCAACTAAATCCAATGCAACTGCAGCTGCAGATCCTCCACTTGAACCACCAACAATTCTTTGACCATTAGAGATTCTTTCAAACGTATTTGAATATAACTTTGGAACAAAATATGAATGTGGTGACAATTGATTGTTTACACTATTAAATATCTCCGTTGTGATAGTTTCTCCATCGGTTTTAGAAGTTTCATCTTTAGTATAGAAAGCCACTTCATCATATGATTCAACCAAATCTTTATCTTGTTCATAAATTGGATTTAGCGTTGGACCAAAGTATCCAGAAGTTGTCGAATTGCCCATAGCAAACTCATCCATATTAGTTTTTCCAACACACTTTGAGCCCGCTTGTTTAAGTAAAGAAACAACTGTTGAATCAAATGGAGATATATAAGATTCTAATATTTTTGAAGAACATGTAGTCGGCTCTTTTCTTGTAGTAAAATTATCTTTAATCGCATAATTTGTATTTCCAAGAGGTGCATATATTAAAGATGGATCAAATACAATACTTTCGTTTCTAAGTGATGTAAATACATTGTAGCGTTTATTTACAGCCTTGATATTATTCAAACTAGATTTCATTAGTTATTACAAGAAGTTTAAAAAAGAAAGAGAGCTATTTGAGCAAAGGATATTCATGAGCTTTTCCTCGACGAGAATTTGGGCAGATTTCTTGATAGAAAATTATTTTTCTTCAGTTCTATGAAACTATATCAAATAATCAAAAAATGGCGAAGAAACAAAAGGTGATTCCTAGATTGAAACCTGTTCCATACACATTGAATGATTTATCAACAACATTAAAACAACCGCAATTAGTTCCATCTACTATTGTCAAATCTAAAGAAGAGTCAAAATTGGTTCAACTGTATTCAACACCAGATTTACCAAATAATAAAAGAGGTTTTAAATACATGCCATGTCGTCCAAATCCATTTTTTGATTCGACACTTTATTCAACCACTGATTTGCCACCATATTCTGCACGATGGTCGTATTTTGATCGTTCCCCTGAAATGTACCTTAGTAAAGATGTGACCATTGTGGGTACACAAGATTGTGACGGTTGGAGAAGTACAAGGGCAACCTGTGGCATCCGAGAAGGAAAATGGTACATTGAATATAAGATTATCAATGGGATCACTAACCAGGATGATGATTATGATATCGATTACGCTAACGATACCAGAAAATCAAGATCTACAACACCAATGATTGGTGGGAATCTTGATCCGCATGTTAGGTTGGGTATTGCGCGTATAGAAGCATCGTTAGAAGCACCGGTTGGATTTGATGGGTATGGGTACGGTATCAGAGATATCAATTGTGAGAAAATTCATTTAAGTCGAAGAAGTGAAATAAAAAGCAATAATCAAAATGAATGTAACACTAAAATTGACTTGAAAAATGGCGATATAATTGGGATACTATTAGATCTACCAAGTATTACAGTGCAGAAAGAAATAGCTAAATCAATGATTGAACAAGAAACATTATCAAATCCTCATGAGAATAAGTTTAACAGTACTACAAATAAAACAGTTACAAAGTCTTTTATTGAAAATGGTATTGAAAGAGAAATGATTCCAATAAAATATAAAAGTGAATTATACTTTGAAGAGTATGAATATACGGGTTCAAAAACAATGGAGCATTTATTAAATCCTGTTACTGTTTTTGGTGAACATGCAATTCCTGATAAAGAAAGGTTTAAACCTGCGATTTTGCCAAATTCTTCAATCACATTATACGTTAATGGAGTCAAAATGGGTACACCATTTAAGAATTTGTTTGCTTTTTTACCTCCTGCAAGTGAGCAACGTATGGCCAGAAGTAACAACAAGACTTTAAAAAAAAGTCAGGATGATTTTATTATTGATAGAGATGATGGAACTTTAGGTTACTATCCAATGGTAAGTTGCTTTAGAGGTGGTGCAGTTCAAATCAATTCAGATATTAATGTTTGGCGAACACCTGATGATTTGACTGAACAATTCGATAGTGGTGTTATCAAAGCTTATGGTAAGAGATTTAATGATAGAATTATTGAAGATTACGTTTTAGATTTATTTGATGATACAATTAATAAGTATTTAGATAAAAAGGAAAAAGAATTATCAAATTAAAATTAGAAGGAATAAAAGGTTCTCATATCTTCATTACAACCATCATGAGGGCAAGTTGTATCATTTTTAGATTTTTGAACTAATTCTTGACAGTGACGATGGAAACGAACATCACAAGAACCATTAGGACAAGCAATGCCACGAGTCAAAATATCACTACAACCATTACATAAACTAATTGTACCTTCTGGGAAACTACCATAGGTATCAATTAAATATTTTTTCAATTCAACTAATCCTCTAGTTGCCAATGTAAAGTTATTTGAATCACGTTCAAGCCAACCAAAATTTTCTAGATCTCTAAGAAAATATTCACATTCTTCCATTGTCAGTTTCTTCGTTATTGGGGTACTTTCATCCTCTTCTGGGATGGATGGACCAGCTCGTAGACTTTGGATCATTTTGATATATGGAACGTGGTATTTAATTTGGGGATGGATTTCACCTGTTTCTGAATCATTAATTGAATTTTCATTAACATATTCAGGTAAGAATATTCGATCAATGACATGTTTAACTAATTGTATATCATTTTGTGAGTATTTTGTAGACCATTGAATGGCACCCGTTGATTTTTTGTTAACAAATGAAAATAATCTAATTGATGAATCATCCATGTCTTTTGACTCAACAATTTCCATATCTAGAGTTTCTAGTCGTGAATTTATGCTTGTTAAAGCTTTTGATAACATACTTAAATCAATTTCAGGAAGCGGATAATCTGATTCTAATTTCTCTTGCAAAACACTTTTGGTTGTTTCATCTTCTATTGAATCTAAAAACAAAGTTATAAGTGCCTTTTGTAAATATGAAAGTAAATCATCCTGTTTAATTGTTCGAACAGACATCACAAGGTCAGCTATAGCCGCATGTATTTCAGTATAGCTGTCATCTTCAAGGTGTTTTTCCAAAAAGTCTGGGTTATGAATAGACATTATTATTTTAGGTCACCTCCGCAACCTCCAATTTATTACTTGTTTCCACCAATCTTAGAATATAGCTGACGCCAAAATATGAAAAACCTTGGTTAGAATCTTCTAAAGTTGTTTTCGTGAAGCGCAATGATTTTCAACCCATCTTGTTCGATTTCTTATTCATGATTATTAACTGACAGGTATTCTTTCTTCGAAAAGTTTAATCAGCACCGATTGTCTATCAACCAAAATGGCATATTATCAACAGTATCAAAATAATTCTAATTTTACAACCAATGCTAATTCAGGATATTCAGCTGGTTATGGTGGATATGGCATTAATCAATTTCAACAACCACAACAACAACAACATAATATTAATAATGGATTTACAATGCCTTCAGGTTCCATGGCATCACCAAGTACAAAGGATATTGATTATGAACAAGCATTGACACCGGGTATACTAGCAGCGTTTTCTACCTCTGGATACCCAGGGGAAGCTCCATTATTTCAAGAATTAGGTATTAATTTTAGTCATATTAAGGCAAAGACATTAGCTGTTTTAAGTTTAAGAAGTAGATCATTGAAGGAAGATGTTATACAAGATAGCGATATGGCAGGACCTATTCTTTTTTGCTTACTTTTTGGTACATTATTATTATTGAGTGGGAAAACACACTTTGGTTATATCTATGGAGTTGCATTGTTTGGTACTGTCAGTTTACATTGGTTATTTAAATTGATGAGTTCAGCTGCTGATGGTGGGTTGGATTTTTTGAGAACTGCAAGTGTTATGGGATATTGTCTTTTACCTTTGGTTTTGTTAAGTGCAATTGCAGTTATATTACAATTGAATAATGTTCTGGGTTATATATTATCGTTTATTTGTGTTAGTTGGTGTACCTGGGCTGCAAGTGGCTTTTTTGTTAGAGTTTTGAATTTATCAAATGCAAGACCTTTAGTTGCTTATCCATTAGGTATGTTTTATTCAGTATTTGCGCTTATGACTGTCTTTGCTGAAAAAAAGCAATAGAAGAATTGCGTAAATGGTGTGTTGGTTGATTAGGCATTAGGTATATAATTTGATTTATAAAGCAGTAAGAAAAACATATATTATAAAAATATTAGTAATAACAATTTCTAAGGGGTTATTTTGAGTGTAATGAAGGAACTAAAATTTCATAATCACCAGTTTCACTCTGAGTATTTTTGCTTTCAACCTCAATATGCAATGTAGCAACGATTCCATCCATATCGATTGGATAACCAATTAAACCGTTTGTATTTGATGCATTTTCCATATTTTGCACTAAAGTTAAACTTTCACATTGGCCTGTAACTGGCCCAGGTAAAAAATATTTTCCAGGATTTACAAGGCCATCGACGTAACGTTTGTTCACATATGATCTTGGCAAATTTGAAACTGGTATTAAATCTGCATAATTTCTTTTATTCATAAATAATGGATATAAGCGTTTATCGGATTTTCCTGGTTCGATGTGAAACAAAGGAACCATATCCTCAACTGTTGATTTGTTAAAAACATGTTTCTTTGCACGTATTGATAGAAATTTTGCCATACCATTAGGTGGTGGACCATTAACGATTGCAGAAGAGATTAGATTAATAATAAAATTCGGATCATTGTTAGCTTGTATTTCACTATCACGGCTTCTGAACCTTGAAATACAACCTAAATGAACGTCACCTGATAAAATTGTAATTCTAACGCCATTATCGGAACCAAATTTAATTAATCTTTCCATTAATAAAGTTCTCTCTTTTTTATGATGGTGAGCACACCAATGATCATTTAAATCATCTAATAGTTCAATTTGTCCATCAAACTCATTAACCAAGCCTCTAGCAATAATACCTTTCCGAGCTAGAAATTTAAGAGGAGAAACCAAAGGTGAATCCATCAATCTTTCGATCCAAACCATTCTAGGATATGCAATTGGAACACCTAATAAAACGTATAAATGTTTCATTGGTTTATTAAACTTTTTAGATTTAGTAAATTCAATTTTTAATCTTTCAAAGATAAGCTCGTATGTATCATTTGTGATAATTTGATGTTTTGTACGTTCGGTTCTACAATCAAATCCAATAAATCCTATTGACTTTCCTAATTTTGCAAAAACAGATCTTGGAAGCTCTTGGATATATGGACCCTTTTGCTTTGCAGAAACCCAGGATGGTTCTTTTTCAATGGGTTCATTATAAATTGTATGATGTTGAAATAACATGTAATACTTAAAAGCCTGTTTACCAACACCTTGAAATATTTCTTGTCTCATTGTAATATCATTATAAGAACCAAAACCATCAATTATATCATGGTCATCGTAAATATTTATTTGAGGAATTGAAGCTAAAGCAATTGGGAATACCGGTTGAATTGTTTTACCGGCTGAACCGATCCAATAACCTTTCCCAAACCATTCAATATACCTATTAAGATAGTAGTCTTTAAAGGATTGTTCCATTTCGGGGGTTAATTTATCAACAGAGTGTAAATGCTTATGTTTAAGCCATTTAGCAAACTCGATTGATGTGGTTTTAATACTATCTGCGTAAATTTGGTCACCACCACCAACCATTACATGATAATGGAAAATTGGATTCGAGTGTTTACGCATAACATCTAACCATAATGAACCTTTAAATGTAGAAGTATCAGTACCCAGTGAAAACCCATTACACGAAAATGACATCACATTCATTGATTGATCCATTGATGGAAGAAAAAATTGAAAATGTGATAAAGACTGGTTATCTATCAAGTATTGGACTTTTTGTTCATAAGATAGTAAATCAAATTCAAATGAATATCTAAAAAATGTAAACACATCTTCTTGATAGATCATTTCCGATTTGACTGGGTCTTTATTTATGAATTGACCCTCAACGTTTTTATTGCTAGGACCTAAGATAAATGAAAGTTTTGGAATTACTTCATTATTTGAATGATTTCTAATGACAATTAAAATTGAACCTCTATAATTATCTTTATCATCTTCATGCGTGGCCAAAAATCTAACAGTGGGACCACAAGCAATTGATAAGTTTCCCAATTGTTTATCTTTAGGGCACGCATTTTCCCCTGGAATTGATTCAGGGACGGCTTTTTCAACTAACGAAGTATATTCATCAATTGGCAAAAGGTCAAACCAGGAATCTGCTATATTACTGGCAGTAATCAGGGGTGACATTATAAAAGGGCTGTACAAAACAATTGATTTATATTTGTAGATGAAAGGGAGGAATTGTAATCAATCAAGTAACAAGTGTAGTCAGATGGTGGGGCAAACGAAAAAGAGACAAATGACAAGGCAGAAAATTGAAATCTCAGGTTGGAATAGAAAACTGGGATTTCAGTTTTTATTGTTTCGCAGCCTGGTTATACTCTAAGAATAGTAGTTAATATTGGGAAATGATAGAGACAAGAAAGGACTAAGCAAATGGATCATGAGATACACATGAACTATATATGGCATCATTGAATATGCTGCAACTTTTACAAACTCTGAAAAAGTTGAATTAAGACATAAGCCGGTTTGGGGGGAGTTGAGTACTTTTTTACTCTTTTGGGTTTGTTGCTTCTGAAATTTTGAAGATCTTAACACCGTTTCGACTTTTCATTCTTTTTTTTCCTTTCTTGCTGACACTTTATTGACCAATCTATCTTCTTTTTTTACTAACAAGATGTCACAAAAAGCGGTAAAGGGTACAGTTTTATGCCTCCATGGTTTTGCACAAAATGGTGCAGTGTTTTCAGCTAAAGCTTCTGGTATAAGAAAGATGTTAAAAAAGGCAGGTTATCATACAATTTTTGTTGATGCACCAATTAAGCTTACACCAGCAGATTTACCATTTGCTGCTTCAAGTTTGGGTGCTGATGATAAAGCTGACGATGTTGATTTCAGAGGCTGGGTTTATACACAAGCTGAAAAATTTGACATTCAACCATCATTGGATGTGGTTAAGAAGGCATATAAGGAACATGGTCCATTTATTGGTATCATGGGATTCTCACAAGGTTCTGGTATTGTTGGCGCTATTCTTTCATCGTTTAATGAAGTTGTTGGAGATGAAAAAGCAAGTGATTCATTAAAGTTTGCAATCCTATACTCTGGATTTAAATTTGATAATAAGTCTGTTCAACATTATTATGAAAAGAGAATTACATTACCGACATTACATGTGATGGGAGAACTAGATACCTTGGTTTCCAACGAAAGATCACAAGCTCTTGCTGATTTATGTGATGATTCAGTTGTTTTGAAACATCCTGGTGGACATTACTGTCCAAGTACTAAGGATCTTCTTAAGACCGAAGTGGCATGGGTTAACGATGTCGTTGAAAAAGCAGAAAAACCAGTAATTGAAGCAGAAAAGAAGGACGATGCAGAAATAGATAAGCTTATCACTGAAATGGACAAGCTTGGAAAAGCTTAGTATTGTGGATTGTTTCTGGTTTTGATTTATTATTATGTACATATTATTAAAGTTTATACAGTTTACATAATTAATATTTAATTTAGACAAAGCGAAAAAAAAAAGTTCTCGCTTTTCTCCGGTATCAAAAGATGTTCAAATTTTTGGTACCGTCTCTATCTATCTATCTATGTTTTTAGTTCTGTTTCGATTGCTGTGTCTTCCTCTCTTCTTTTCATTTGTTTATTCTTTTTTGTGACCAATGTCAACTGAAGAAACATCCCTTATACCTCCAACAAAGGCCTCCCAATATCTTCCATCATTGACCTTGAGAATAATCCAAATCGGATGCGCAATGTTCTGGTGTTTATTTGCAGCAGGTCCAATTTTTGGATTTGCTGCTCTTAAACCTGTTCTCATTGCTCAGGGAGTTTATAAACAAGTATGTGATATCTCTATTGATCCACCTACTTCTTTTGAATTTTCAATTAGTGAAGCCACTTGTATTGCACAAGATTTAAAATTAAATTTAATGTTTACTTTAGCAGCAGTTATCACAAACATCACGGCTTTACTAGTTGGCTCAATTCTTGATCATTATGGTCCAAGGGTTACTGGTATTATTGGTTCTTTTTCAATTGCAATTGCCTCTTTGTTACTAGCAAATGGCTCGAAGATTCAATTCCTTGATGCATATCTTTATGGATATATTGTCTTAGCATTTGGTGGACCATTTGTTTTCATTAGTTGTTTCCAACTGGCCAATTCATTTCCAGGTAAATCAGGTTTGGTTTTAGCCTTATTAACTGGTTGTTTTGATACATCTTCAGCATTGTTCTTATTCTATCGAGTTGTTTTTCAAAATGATTATATTAAAGATTTATCTTTACATAAATTCTTTTCTTATTATTTAATTGTTCCATTATTCATTCTTTTATGTCAAATATTTATTATGCCTCATGAATCCTATAAAACAATTGAAGATCTTGCTAAAATTAGTGAGAGCGGTTTAGATGAAAGTGGTGTACCATTAGATCCAAATGATAGTCGTTATCAATCGGATGAAGTTGAATCTTTAAGCCGTGTTATATCACGCCGTAATTCTGCTAATTCGACTAAATCAATTTTTGAAGAAATTGCAGACCATCAATTAAAGGAAAAATCAGGTGGAATTTTTGGTGTTTTACATTCAAAGCCACTTGCAGAACAATTTAAGTCACCATGGTGGTTTATTATGTGTTTCTTTACAACCATTCAGATGCTAAGAATTAATTATTTTGTTGCAACAATTGGTTCACAAATGGAATACTACTTTGATCCGAAAACTTCAGTCACAATTAATAAATTTTTTGATATTGCCTTACCTGTCGGTGGTATTTTATCAATTCCTTTTATTGGGCTAATTTTGGATAATTTACACACTTTGGTTGTTTTAATTATTCTTTTATGTGTCTCTACAGCAATTGGAGTTTTTGGTATGTTACCGATTCAAAGCTTGCAATATTTAGGTATACTATTACTTGTTCTTTATAGACCATTTTACTATACTGCAGTTTCAGATTATTGTGTCAAAGTTTTTGGTTATAAAACATTTGGTACAGTTTATGGTGCAATCATTTGCTTTAGTGGTATAACAAACTTAATCCAGACACTATTGGATAATTTAACACATTTTACATTTCATAGAAATCCAACACCAGTTAATTTTTCCCTTACATCATTAACAATTTTTTTCGGTCTTGGTATGATTCTATACATCAAAAACCAAAAAAAAAAGATTGTTCGTGACAGTATTATTGGCGAAGCCCTTGATGGTGCTGATAATGATGCTTTACTTGTCCCCCCATCCTAATTTTTTTATATAATTGTGCATGTATGTTGTCTGTAATTGACAAGTTAGTTAATCTCTTTCTCCCAGAAGGGAAATTGATAAGGAAATTCGTTTTTGCACCGCCCGGTTTGGGGATTTTTGACCTTCCACAGCAAATTGTCTTTTCTATCATAGCGGTGAGCAGGGGGCGTTTCTCATAAAGAAGATTACAATAGGGGGGGGCTATATTTGACATTGACTCCTGCTTATAAATATAAAAAGTGTTATAGATATAAAACAAAACTATTATCTATCTTTAACTAATTTTTTAAAATATTTCAGGAAATATCGACAACGAGATCAATTATAATAGTCTCATAACTAGACAAATGGCATCTATATTCACATCATCAATACAATCAAATATACTGGCATTGTTACTGTCAAAACTACCATTACAACCATTAGATATACCGCAGCAATCCTCTTTCACATTAAAGGGAGATTCTGGACCATCATTGCATTTAACTGATATAACATTAGATATTGATAAACTGCAATCACAATACTTGCCAAAAAGTACACCAATCAACATAAGACACGCATTTGTTGAAGATTTAAAAATACACGTTAATACAAATGGTATACAGATTTATTTCAAAGGCATAAACTGTGTTATCTCTCCTAAGGCAGGGGTTGAAAATGATGGTATGGGTTTTTTAAATTCTTCAAACTCCATTCTCTTAAAAAGTCTTGAAGACCCATTGGAAGGTATAGAAGGTATGATGGAAAGTGTTGTTGGTTTTGTCGATGCCGTAAGTGGTGTCAATTCATTCACTTCAAGTGATAACTTTGACGAAGATAAAAATTGGAATGACGAAATTGACGACAATGATGATGATGATGATGATGACAATGACACAAAAAGGCCTGATAGTAAAACCGTTAAATCATTGAAAAATATACTAGAACATGATTTGGAATTAAATGAAGATTTGCAGAAAAATTTCCAAAATATCGATAACAAATCATCGAATAACTCAATTGTTAATTATGCAATTGGTTATATACTCAGTAAAATAGCTGTCAACATTGAAGATATAACTATCAAAATTATTGCAGATCCAATTATACTGAATTTGAAAGTTGATAATATATCATCAAATGGTGATGCAACTGACAGAAAATGTGCTATTCATGGTGTTAAATTGTCTATGATAAAACCAAAATGTAAAGAAGATGAAAGCACAGAACAGGAAGAAAACTATTATGAGGATAATAGTAGAAAAGATGATAATAATGCAGATTATGATGATGCTATGATGTCCTCATCATTTATGGCAGAATCAAAGGAAGATATGCAAAGATCAATTATGGAAAGTACAATGTATTCAACATCTGGGAAAAGTATTTATATGAGTGCGATACAGGAAGATTTTGATTCTAAACTAGTTAATGAAGTCAATGATCCCATAGATGAGGATTTGGGTGAACTATTGTTTATAATTGATCCAATTAGTATATTTTTAAAGGAAAGAAAAAACATCAGTATACAAATTGGAAATATTAAGTTGTCACTTGAAAGTTTACCAAACTTAACATCATCATTTGTGACTTTGTTGATTCAAATCGGTAAACAAAAGACGATTTCTAAAACAAAGCTATCACCTTCAAAATCACCTCCATCTATACCATCGTCCACCTCATCATCAGCATGCTCAAAAGCAAAGTCTTCAAATTTAAATCTTGAATTGTTTCAACTGGATGATTTACAAATTAGTTTGAATTCAAAATTAGATATTGATGGAAATTTCATTGATTCAAAATCATACATTTTACATTTGAAGGGATTTTTATTAGAAAAGAGAAGTCCTAAGTTAATTCAAGGCAGCTTAAGAATGTTTGAAATTTATCATGATGTTGTTAAAAACTTTTATTTCAATAACGATATCAATAATTCAGAAGATATTAAAATTGAAATTTTAATTGAAAACAGCAATTATATTACAAGCATAGTTTTTGAAAAATCATTGGTTTTTAAGTTTGAGTTTAAATTCTTAGAAATTTTAGTTGAATTTTACAATAGAATCGGTCCAATATTCGAAAAAATTGATGAATTAAAAGTAATTAATTTAAAAAAACAAAGATTAAATAATCTTTCAACGATATCATCTAGGAGACCAAATATTAAACCTAAAGCAAATAAAATAAATATTGAAATTTCATCTAGATTGAATAAGATTAATGGAAGTTTTGAAATATCTAAAGATAAAGAAACAATTGATTTTCGAATTGCACCAATCGTTTATGATTCATTGAAGAAATTATTCAATATTAAATTTATAAAGATTACAATACATACATTATTGGGGATTTCACATTTAGATATTAATAAAATTTTATTCTCAGATCATCAAAATGAGCCTGTTAAATTCACAAGTTACGATGTTAATTTGTCGAAAGCAATAATAAAGTATACCAGCAAGGCATTAAATATTGAATCAGTTAATTTTATATCATCATTCAAAGTAATGAGTCGAATGTTAGATATATTTCAAACCATCAAAAATAAATTTACAACATTAAAAAGTGATAAAATTAATAAGGTTGAAAAAACTGTACAATTTGAAAAGAAAGTAACATCAATGAAAAGACAAAACAACAGATTGATTTCAAGCTTTTATGAAAAGCCGAAAGTAATTGATTTTTTTTCGTTTATTAAAAGCTTTACCTTTTCAATAGGTGAAATAAATGAAAAATTTGGAGGAGTTATTGGAGAATTTTCAAATATTGGATATTCAAAATCTAATGAATTTCAGAACCAATTATCAATTATGGATATTTCAATGAATAGATTGAATGATGATTGTAATGAAGTTATAATTAAAAGGGCAAATAAATGGGATAATTTTCCAATGGTTTTTATAAAATTTCAAAGTTTAATTAATATATTTTTGAATAGTATATTAATCAATTACGATGGGAAATGGGTATCAATGTTTGAACAAGGCAACAAAAATGAAGATCATATAATTCAGGAAATTCAAAAGATTAAGAAGAAAGTGGATATTGAAATGAGCTTATTTTTAACAGATATAAATATTGGATTAAAACCTGTTAATTTACCAAGCAGTTTAATTGTTGGAGTAAATAAAGCTAATTCGGACATTCTAATTTATAACGATAAAAGCACAATTGTTCAGTTGACATCGAATTTGATTAATTTATACTTAATTGATGACGTTAAGAATATAAATAATAAACTAAAACCTCAGAATATTGAAAATTTGAATATTCATTCAATTTGGAAAAATATGGGCTATATTGAAATAGGTAAATTGAGTACCATCTTAACAAAAATCAAACTAAATTCCAAAAACTCCAATTCGACAAGTTCAATCATTGATATTGGATTAAATATTGAAAAATTGTGTTTAAATGTGTGTTGTGATTCAACGCAATGTCTTATACAATTATTAAAAGATTTGAAAAAGCCGATCTATTTCTCTTATGACGATAAGTATAAATCTAGACAAGATGAAGAAATTGCCGTTTTTAAAGATTTAGATTTTGAGTTTTTTGAACCTTCGAAGCAAGTTATATCAACTAAATCCACTAGCACAAAAGGAAATGTAGATAAAGAGAAGAATGAAGAGGATAAAGGTATTGAAAATGAAATAAATATTGTTGAGGATTTCTATGATCGTATAAAAGAATATTCAAAATCCGACTTCACTAAGATTAACTATGATAACATAATACCATTAGAATTATATTTTAGTATATCCGAAACTAATATTTATTTATATGATGGATATGATTGGAAGGAGACAAGATTACAAATAAAAAAATCTTTTGAAAGAATTTCCAATTTAGCCCGTAATGTTAAAATTTCAATGTCTGAGGAACAAAGTAATGATGATGATGAAAAAGAAGGGCCAGAAATTTTATTTGAAGAGAGATTATATCAATCTATTTTAGTTGATGTAAATATGAAAGATGAAGAATTGAAGACTATTGATTTTGGTAAAAAAATGAATAGGAAGACAAAATTACCGTTTAAATTGAAAAGATCTAAAAATCATAAACTTTTAATTAAAGTTGAAGAATTTGATCTGGAATTTAAAATAAATTCCAATAATGAACCACACTTAAAAACTAAACCGAATAATTTTGATGATGACAACTTTGAACTTATTAATGATATTCATTTAAATATAAATAATTTTCAGATTTTGGATAATGTACCAACATCAAGTTGGAATATGTTTATTGGTTATATGATTGAGAATGGAGATAGAGAGATTGGAAAGAATATGATTAAGTTAGATATTCAATTAATTAGGCCAATTTCAAAATTGGCAGCAATTGAAATGATTTTAAATGTTAATATTTTACCATTAAGATTGTTTGTCGATCAAGATACATTAGAATTTTTTACTAGATTTATTGAATTTAAAGATAAACGATTTATACCAAATGGTAATGAAATTTCAGGAGATAATGAAGAAATATTTATACAAAAATTGATAATCAATAAATTTAAACTAAAAATTGATTATAAACCTAAAAAAATTGATTATAAAGGTATTAGATCAGGACACACGAGTGAATTTGTTAATTTTTTTATATTGGATGGATCTGAAATTACACTTAATAAAGTTATAGTTTATGGAATTAATGGTTTCAATAAGTTAAATGAAATTTTAACTAATTATTGGAGTCCAGATATCAAAAATAATCAAATAATTGGGATATTATCAGGCATTTCACCACTTAAATCGATTATCAACATTAGTTCAAGTATGAATAATTTGATTAATTTAAAGGGGGAACAAGGGAATGTAGATAATGATGTTGGAGATCGGAAATTGATTAAAAATTTCAAATTTAATGCATTGGAACTCAGTAAAGTTACAAGTGGAGAAATTTTAAAGTTTGGAGTTAAATTAGCAACCAGTACACAAACAATATTAGAGAACGCAGAGGAATTATTTGGAGGTGTTGGTAAATCATCAAGAATAGTTAAATCAAGTAATGAAGCTGTTAATAATAATCTTAGTAGAAGAAGACGTAGTTCGGTTAATTCATTTGATGATGAAGATGAAAAAGATTATCATAAATATTTTTTACGTAAGGATCATAACAAGTTTAAAGATTCCATAATCGATGAATTAAAAGAATACGAAGACTTGATTGAAGAAGATGATGGTAAGGATAATGATGACAAAAATAATGATGACAAAGATAATGAATATAATGACGCTGAAGGTGATGAAGATGATGATGAAGATGATGAAGATGACGATGATAACGGTGATGAAGACGAGATAAATGAACAATATACGATAAGTTTATATTCAAATCAACCAACTAATCTAAATAGTGGATTAAAAACCGCATACGAATCAATAGAAAAAAACTATCAAATTACTAGAGAATCAATATCAAAAATAAATAAAGAAAATAACAATAATTATAATTTAATTAAAATAACTCCAATAATTATAATTCGACCAATTATTGCAGTTAGTGAAGCAGTAAGTAAAGGTCTATTGGGTGGTGTTAATAATTTAAACCCAGAAGAGGGTAAAATAGCTGATGAAAAGTATAAGAAGCGTAGAGAGTGAGAGCTACGTAATCTGTGTAGAATATATAGTGATATTAATAGAATGGAGGCTCAGCGCGAGATTCCAAATTTCTAGTTTCAAATAAGAAATAAAATAAACTTGAAATACAACTACACAAAATAAAATAAACTAAAATAAACTGGAAAAACTAGGTAAATTAAAAATAATCATTAAATTTATTGGTATCCACATTTAAGGAGTTAAAACGATTTTCATTGCATTAGTATTTTTTGCATCTTTGAAAACGTCATAAGCATGTTCAATTTGGTCCAATTTAAAATGATGAGTTATAATTGGAGATGGATCAAGTATACCCTTCTCGACTTTTTCAATTAATAAAGGTAACGAATAGGTTGAAACTAAACCAGTTGAAATATTACAGTTTTTAATCCATAGATTTTGTAATTTTAAATCAACGGATTTACCATGAACACCGACATTTGCAATCGAGCCACCAGAAGCAATTAAATCTTGACATAATTCAAAAGTTTTAGGAATACCAACACATTCAATTGCAACGTCAACACCGGATTCTCTACCGGGAATCAAATTTGCAGTAATATCCATTACTTTTTCAGTGATTTGGTCATTTGATAAGTTTGACGAATTTATCAAATGAGTTGCACCTAAAGATTCGGCTATTTTTAATCTTTCTTGATCTAAATCAATTGCAATGATTTGAGAAGGATTCAATAATTTAGCAGATAAAATAGCACTTAAACCAACCGGACCTAAACCAACAATTGCAATTGAATCGTTCTCTTTAACATGACCATTAATAATACCGATTTCATAAGAAGTTGGAATTGCATCAGATAACATTAATAATTTCTCATTTGATACATTTGGAGGAGCTTTAAATAAAGTTTTATCACCAAATGGAATTCTAACAAATTCAGCTTGAGTACCATTAATTTCATGACCTAACATCCAGCCTGAGGAACCGCCATTTGAATTACAATGAGATTGAATATTTTTTTTACAATAGTAACATTCACCACAATAAGTAATACATGAAACGATACAAACATCCCCAACTTTAAAATTTTTGATATTACCCCCAACTGATTCAATTTTAATAATTGCTTCATGACCTAAAACTATACCAAAGTCGGACTTTGAAGCTAGTTGAGTGGTTTCAGGGACATCACCTTTAAGAATATGAAGATCAGAACCACAGATTGTAGTTGCAATAACTTTACCAACAACATCAGTTGGCTTAAGAATGGTTGGTTTGGGGATTGATTGCCAAGATATCTTACCCGGTGCAAGATACGTAAGTGCTTTCATCATGATGTTTAGATGAGTATACTATAAATAGACTGTGATGAGAAAGGAGAAGAGACAGAGAGAATACGAGGAATAAAGTACAGTAGACGTACACGGCGTGCTTATATATTAGAAGGAGTGAATAAAAGAGGAAATGGCATGATTGATGACAAGACGGGGTGTGGGATGATTATCACCCTGACAATCATATGATAGCTAGGATGGTACAATAATAATCGGAAAAGAATAAAATAGGAATAATGAATAATAGGATACTTACACAATGCAATATGGCAGAAAACCATCGGGGAATGGCAATGGTATAGAAAATAGTCTCCCATGCTTTTAGTTTTCTGCAGGGTCCAATCAATGCGACCGATTCGATTCTGGTGGGTGTTTGCCGTAGAGAACGTCATTGATGTGTGCGAGCGGGAGATCACACACTGCGCTGGTTGGGAGATGTGCAAAATCGTGGATTTTCCCATGAAGTGTATCCCCACCACAACTCCCCACCACAACTGCTGCATCATCTACGACGGCGCGCAAATCAGCTAGATGCGGGGTAAGTCGCTCGGTCGCACAAAGTCCCACGAAAACATACAGATAGCCCATGGCGACAAGAATCCACGCCGGAACAGCAACGGCCCACCATCGTGAGGGATAGTAGTGAACGCCTATGGCGGCCAACAGTCTTTGTGGGAGAACGGCCCAGGCGAGAAAAAGACCCAGGAAAACACCGGCAACGGCCTGGGCGGCAAATCCGCGGTACTCAGTGGCCGCATGGGGAGCGGCCGGGCCTAGACGAATGGACGCCGTGGGATCAGAGGTTCTGGCCAGCGCATCGGAGGGGGTTGATGGGAATGACGGTGGTGGAGGTGGTGATGCAGATGGAGGGGATGGTAGAAGTGGGAAATTCTGTGAATAGGTATGAAATTGATGGGACATGACAGTAAGATCGTAATGGTGGTGCTAGTGCTGCACTACTAGTATTAGATTAGAGAAAACACAAGTGACTAAGAAACATGCACCCACAGCGAGAACATCCATTTAAATCAATCCATTTCAAATTCAACACCATCTAACTTTTAACCTCAATTATAGTCAGCCCAATCCAACATCAAACAAAACTATCACAATGGGCACTAAGAAAATGTCACTTACCGAATTCATGGCTGACCCCTCACTCGGAGCTGTTCCTTCTTGGATTGATGATGACTTCGACATAACTTCTACAATCACATCCCCGCCTTTTACTAATCATTCCAATAACAGTATCTTTAATAATAATAGGAATATTAATAATCCTGGTAATGCTAAATATAGTGCAATATTTGAAAATCTACCAAAGAATTCAACAAGACAACTATTAAGAGAATTATTTGAATCGAGGTATGTTAAGTTAAATGATTGTTATGTATTGTTAGATCCTTTAAATACTAATTTGAAAGTTGGTATAGTTTTTTTAAACTCTTTACAAGATTTACAAAAAGTTTGTAAATGGAACGGTATAAATATAGAAAGATCGAAAATCAGCATAAATTCAATTTCAATGGCTGATTTTAACCAAATTTTAGATTTCAATAATAATCTCAATTATAATCAAGATTTAGAAGATGAAAAAATTGAAAAAATGGCTAATCACACACAGCTGCCTCAGTCCTCGCATCTTCATCAACCGCAACTACAATTTCATCCACATCCAACTCCTCAACATCCAAAAATTAATCCTTTTGGTAATGCAAAACCAATTGATATACCTGAAATCCCATTGATTTCTGAAAATTCCAAAGAATTAGCTCAAAAATTAAACAATAATAAAATCAATCCTTTAAAACCAATTTCAACTTTAAAACCTGCCGAAAAACCAATTTCAAAGCCAAATCCTTTTGGTAATGCAAAACCTGTTGATACATTGAAGAAACAATTGGAAATCGAAGGATCGTTGAAACGTGCAATTGTTAATAATACAACTTATGATATGTCTTTAATACATCATAATAACAATAATTCTTCAAATCCTAATCCAATTTCTATTAAAACTAATGGAATTGAAAGAAGAATCGCAAGAGATTTAACTAATGAAGAATATAAAAATGAAATTGCTAAATTAAATCTCAAACAAAATGTTAATATAGCTACTGATGAGAACACTAACTCTAGTAAACTTAAAGTTCCAAGTAAAGATAAAAGTAAAAGGGATAATAATAAGTTAGAAAAGGAAGGTGGGGATAGAAAAAAAGAAGATCAATTTAAACAAAACAAATCACAAGATAATAATGACGCTGAAGAAATATTAAAACCACAAACAAAACAAAAACAAAAACAAAAACAAAAACGTAAACCAAAATCAAAACCTATATTGGAAGTTGAGTCAAAATCCGAAATTAATTCATCAGATTCAAAATCCCAAAATAATTCAACAGATTCAAAATCCGAAATTAATTCATCAGATTCAAAATCCCAAAATAATTCATCAGATCCAAAATCCGAAATTAATTCATCAGATTCAAAATCCCAAACTAATTCAACAGATTCAAAATCACCATCTGAATCTAATTTCAAACCAATTTCAAAGCCAAAGTCAAGATCTACATTCAAACTTAAACCAAAAAATGAATTAGAAATTGAAGTTGAAGGAACAGATTTAACAGAATCCAAATCAGATAATAAAAATACTAAAGCAGCAACTAAGACAAAAAAGAAAATTACAAAACAACAATCAAGCTCTGATTCAATTAAAGAATCAAAACTAACATCTTCAAAAGAAGAGTCTGCAGAATCTGTTATAGAATCCGACATGGTATCCCCATTCACATCTTCGGAATCCCAATCTGAATCTGAATCTACTCAAACTAAGCCTAAATCAGAATTAGAACCTACAGAAACTATACATACAAACACATCGTTTAGAGGCGGACGTGGAAGAGGAAGGGGTAGAGGTAGAGGTAAAGGATTTGGATTTGGATTTCATGGACGTGGTCCTTATCGTGGTGGTAGATGGATTGGGGGTAGGGGTGGAAGAGGTAGAGGCACCTATGATAATGAACGTGGGGAATATCGTAATTTAGTATATCATAAACCGATAGAGAAAGAGAAATCTGAGAAGATAGAAAAACAACAGAAATAAAAATAAAGAAATTGTAACCAATTGTGTATAACAAACTAATGTATAATAATGTTTTCTAGAAACTAAAATAATAATAATAATAATAATAAAATAATAAAAAATATCACCCTTAACCCATAACCCATCGCAAACATAGTGATCGGTATCGAGTTTCCCAACCAAAGCTGATTGGGATCCGTGCATTGCACTCAACAGCATATAATTTGCCAACCGTCCGCAAAACACTCCCATGATATCCTTTAAGGGGAAATCTGAATTTATTGTGGAACTGCCCAGCGTTTGCACGCCCAGGATCCTCTCAAGAGGAGTGGTTGTAGTTTATACCACAACCACAGAGACCAACGGGACGGCGCATGCCACCGAATTTCCCACTCGCCAGTGTAAATCTTTAGCCCATAGATAAGGCCCTTGTGTGTGCGAGTACGCACGGACTATTGCCAACAACGGGAGTAATAGTAGTTAGGGGGGATATTAATAGATTCTTGTCCTTGACCACTGGGCCACGACGTTTGAAACGGATTCTTTTACAACCAACAATTATTTACCTGATACTCTGGTGCACGGGTGTTCAAATCTTATTGTGGCAACCACCTGAGGAAAAATTCCTGAGGGCGCTTTTTTTTTATGGGAAGTTTTTAGGCTTACGAAATTCCCATTTTCCTGGGAATATGTGAAAAAGAAAAAATTATTCTGCTTAATTTATTATTTCAATTTAATGAAAAATTTTCTACACTTAATCTTATCCTTCGTTATTCAACTCAAATAAACTACTACACAATATCCCAAATGAATAGAGGTAGAGGAGGATTCAGAGGTGGTAGAGGTGGACATGCAGGTGGTAGATCATTTGCACCACAAGGACCACCAGATAGAGTTTTCGAAATGGGATCATTTTTACATTCTTGTGAAGGTGATATAGTCTGTAAATCAATTAATGAAAAAATTCCATACTTTAATGCACCAATTTATTTAGAAAATAAAACTCAAATTGGTAAAGTTGATGAGATTTTAGGACCTTTAAATGAAGTTTTCTTTACAATTAAAACTTCGGACGGTGTTGAAGCAAAATCTTTCAAAGATGGCGATAAATTTTATATTGCTGGTGATAAACTACTACCAATTGAAAGATTCTTACCAAAGGCTAAAGATGTTGGACCTAAACCTCCAAAAAAGAAAGGTTCAAAAGGTGCTTCAGCTGGTTCAAGAGGTGGATTTTCAAGAGGTGGTGCAAGAGGTGGTTTCTCAAGAGGCGGTGGTAGAGGTGGTAGAGGTGGCTTTTCAAGAGGCGGTAGTAGAGGTGGTTCAAGAGGTGGCTTTTCAAGAGGTGGTGGTAGAGGTGGTTCAAGAGGTGGTAGAGGTGGTAGATTTTAATTATAATTATAAAATTCCATATACATTAACTAATTTTATATATGAATATATATCTTTTGTTTTTACTCTTTCTAAATAAATCATAATCGTCTTATAAAAAAAGCAATAAGGTAAAGAAATAATATATCATGAAAAGATTATGTAAAATCTTCATCAATATCAACTGGTGAGTTTGTAATATTAGTTTTAATATTATTCAAAATTTTAATTTTCATACCATCAAGTCTTGAAAATTTATCAAATTCTTTTGATGCAATTGCAATTTCATCGGGATTATTATCTTTGACTGCATTAATTAATTTTTCTGATAATATAAATTCTTTAGTTGTTTGGAAACTTGGATCCCATGATAAAAATCTTTGTAAAATTGCATTTGCACTTGCATAATCATTATTATCTGCCAATCTGCATAGTATTGCCTTTAAAAAATAATCTTTTAATGACCATTTAGCTAGTTGATTATTTAATGACTCTTTTGCAATTGATTCATAAATTGTTGCTGCTCTTGTATAATCTTTAATTGTTTCGTCACAATATAAATCAGCTGCTTTCAATGAACATTTATTTGATAACGCAGTCGCTGAATCTCCTTTATACCATTCACTTGCATCTTCATAACTTTTAATTGCTAATTTAATATCTTGTAATTCATTTTCATATAATTCCCCTAAATCACATTTGAAATTAGCACTTCTTCTGAATTGTCCCCTTTCAACAAACATTTTAATTGCAGATTCTAAACATTTTGCTGCATTTCCGGGTGATTCTAATTTATAACACTTAAATGCTTCCACTAATAAATTGGCTGATTCATCTGGATATTCACCCTTTAACTGACATTCACTTGCCTTTTCGAAGGCTTGACCTGCATCAATACTTCGACGTTGTAATTTATATAAATTGGCCGCTTTTATGAATAATTCACTTGCTTCGTCATATTTTGACGTACTTGAACCACCAAATATTGATGAAAATAATCCACTACTTTTGGTAAGTTTTTTGTTTGCCTAAAATATTCGTTTAATGTTAGCATTCTTATTCAATTCAATTATAATAAAAAATTCCCTTTTTTATACATACTTCGGTAATTAAATCGTCTGGGTTTGACATTATTGATATAGCTGTCTAACGTAACTAAATCATCACTACCTGTACTTTTTAATTTTGCCTTTCCAAGTTACTTTATCAAAATTGTGATTGTGCATTGATGTGGTGCGAATTGTAAATTCTGTATGTCAATCTTGATTGTTGTAATATTACATAATATTTTTTAATTTTCTATACTTTTAATGTTATATGCACCCTCTAGATAATTCTCTAAAAAAGAAAATAATATAGTTTTATAAGTAGTATAGGTTTCAAATGTTTAGAAACTTCATTTCTTTAATTAAGTTAAAGTTTTAAATTAAATTTCAGCAGTTAATGGGAAATTGCAAAATTTAATAAAAAAAATTAAAGATTATTAAAAATTATAATTGAAAATTTTAAAACACTGTACCTGATACAAACATTTAATATGCTACGTACCAAAAATTTTTATAAACTCTTCTTTATAATTTAAGAACTGTCAATAAACTATTAATATTTAAAATGCCAGTCACGTGATTGTGCTGCATTATCACCGGCAACAATCAAATTAATGCGCTGTAATGGCTTTTGTCGGAAGGGTCAAGACTTTGTCGCTGCCGATTGTTAGTTATTAAGTGGAGGTGTCCTGTTCGATCCCTGCGGACCGCAGCGGCTGCCATGGGTAGCCTGGATTTGTCGCTGTGAGCAATGAGTTGGGGGACCGCTGGAGGGTAGAAATACAGCACAGCGCCCAGCCCGTGGGAGAGGCGAAAGGACAGCATCTTGCGTTCTCTAAGGAGGTTGACTAATGGCCGGCGGTAAGTTGATTACCACCGCTTATCATATTTCTTTTTGTCGCAGGAACTACTTTTTTTATTGTAAGAAAAGCTTTATTGAAAGATTATTTGATTTAAGCAACGACTATTATTATTAAACTAAAAATTCTATAAAAATAACTAACATTTTTCAATGACAATAGCAGATGCTCCACCACCCCCATTACAGATACCAGCTGCACCAATTTTACCATTTTCTTGGGTTAAGACAGACATTAAAGTAACAATAACTCTGGCACCTGAACAACCTAATGGATGACCAATTGCAACTGCACCACCATAAACATTAACTTTTGATGGTTCAATGTTTAATAATTTAGTGTTTGCTAAACCAACAACTGAAAATGCTTCGTTAAATTCAAAATAATCAACATCATCTAGTTTTAATCCCGCATGTTTTAATGCTTTTGGAACAGCAAGTGATGGTGCAGTTGTAAAATCAATTGGTGCATGAGCTGCATCACCCCAACCAACAATTTTAGCAATTGGTTTCACCCCTAATTCCTTGACTTTCTTTGCTGACATTAAAACTAACGCTGCACCACCATCATTAATTGGTGATGCATTACCTGCAGTAACTGTACCATTTTCCCTTTGGAAAACAGTTCTTGCACTTCTTAATTTTGCTTCATTTAATTTACTAGATTCTTCATCTCTTTCAACAACAACATCTGGTTTACCTCTAATGCCTTTAATTGTAATTGGTGAAATTTCTTCCTTGAATTTACCATCATCATGAGCCTTTTGTGCTTTCTTGTAGGATGAAATTGCAAAATCATCTTGCTCTTCCCTTGAAATATTATGATCTGCTGCACATTTTTCAGCTGCAACACCCATTGCTTTACCATCGTAAGCATCATTCAAACCATCTTTTGAAATACCGTCAATAATTGTATTATCACCAAATCTTAAACCCGCTCTAGCAGCTGGCACATAATATGGTGTATTTGTCATTGATTCTGCACCACCTGCGACAACAATATCAGCACATCCAGTTAAAATTGTTTGAGCTCCAAGTATAACTGCTTTCATACCTGACGCACAAACTTTATTAATCGTAGTTGCTGGAGTATCTTCACCTAAACCCGATTTAAGTGCAACTTGTCTTGCTGGCGCTTGTCCAACATTGGCTTGTAAAACATTACCAAAGAAAATTTCTTCAACATCTTGTGGTTTGATTTGTGGAACTTTTTCTAAAGCTGCTTTAACTGCATGAGCACCAAGATCAACAAAATTTAGAGATTGCAATGATCCTTGAAATGAACCGATTGGTGTTCTAGCACCTGCAACAATATAAACGTATTCTTTAGACATAACAAATCTGGTGGGTACAGAAGAAACTCAATAGAATAAAATAAGAGCTTCAGCTGAGCATTAAAGTGACACCGGACGGCGTCTTCCTTTTTATAGAATTTGAGTTTTTTCAGCGGAACGAAAGACGCGTTAGTCTCGTATAATGGAAACCTGATCTATTTTGAACAAAGAGAGAGGAGTATGGTATCTAATATTTTATAGAAGATAAACTGTATTGTTACTTACAACTACTAATTACAAATATGATCTATTGACACATTTTTTTTTTCAAATTTTAAGCCATGATAACATCACCTTCAATATCTTCAACATATTGAAGTTTTTTGTCCTGTTTTTGTTGATATTCGATCAATTGTTCATAAGTCCAAACAGAAACACCATTCTCTTGATCCTTTGGATTAATAGGCTGAGCAGATGTACGTAAAAACTTTTTAGCTGATGCAACTGCCATGTCTGTTGATAAATTAGTATCTGCATCAAGTAAACCTTGTGCAATCCATTTTGGTAACTGTCCTTTTCTCCTTGCAAATCTACGATCTGCTAAAACCATGACACCGTAATCGTCCTTACCTCTTAAAACTCTACCTAAACATTGTGCCGCATGTCTCATTGCATCAAAGGAAAGAAAATCATTTTCTCTAATTTGGTAATTATCTCTTAAAAATTCCAACCTTGCCTTTAAAATTCTAGATTCAGTATATTGGAATGGGATTCCAATCATCAAAACTGTCCTACCATAATGATGATCAAAATCAATACCTTCAGATACTTTACCTCTAGCAACTGATAATAAAACGGCACCTCTGCCATTTGAACAAGCTTTTCTATATGTTTCTAGAGCTAATGATGTTTCTTGTGCATCTGGAGTTTCTACTAAAATCAATTTGTACTTCCAAACTTCATCCAAAATACCCATTGTTTGCCATTGCGAAATTATACTTTCCATATATAAATATGATGGGAAAAAAACAACCAATCCATCCGGCGTAATTTTGGAGAACTCAATTAATAATGTACCATAGTTTCTAACAACACTCGGATCATTTCTAATTTCAAATCTTGATGAAATTGCGACCTGATCTGAACCTTTTGTAACAATCATTGGTAAAAATGATCTACGATCTAGTGTCATACTATACGATTGCTGAATAACGGTGTCAAAATTTAACATTTTTGGATACATGTCCAATGGTGAAATAGTACCTGATGTTATGATAACGCTTGAAAATTTTTCAAATATTGGTTTAATTGCAATTGATGCATCTAAGCATGATAATCTCAAAATTGGATTTGGAACTGTTGCGTTCTCTGTTTCAAAGGGTTCTAAAATAAGCGTAAATCCATTTTCATAAGTTGAAACCAATGATGCAAATGTTGCAATGTCCTTCAATGCATAGAACTCTTCAATTTCACTGACTTGTAAGGTTCTAACTAGTAATGATAATCTTTCAGAACAAAACCTTAATGGTTTTCTGTCAATAAATGTAAGTTGTTTTAAATGTAGTAAAAAAGATGTTGGAGTTTCTGCTATGACATGTAATACTTTCATTCTGGTTTTTAAATATTCAATCAATCTCTTCATAAATGAAATAAAATGTTCCGCTCTTCTAATACTACCTGGAATTGCTTCATCTAAAACATCTTTTGACAATATAGGGTTAGCTACAAAAGTTTCTTCATTTGGATTAACCATATCACTCTCTCGCAATCCTTCAACTAATTTTTCATATTCATCTTGCAATCTTGAACTATCAACTACCTTAACTTCTTCAATTTTTTTACTCAAACTTTCAGCACCCTTTGTCGCTTTTTTCAATATATCATCTGTAATATCCATTGATAACGATTCAATACAAACATTATCAATGTTATGGGCTTCATCAAAAATAACAATACTATCACCTGATAAATCTTTTGAAACTCTTTCTGCAATCTTTGGATCAATTAAATAATGATATGAATAGATAACAATATTACATAATGGCATCATACGTCTAATAGTAAAATATGGACACGTTCCTTCAGCTTTACAATAGTTTAATAATTGTTCAAAGGAATAAACGCCAGGGGGAATTAAATTTGTCGGATCTTTTTCGTATAATTTTTCATGAAATGAACATAAATCTTCAATATCTCCGTCACCATTTTCAATTCTTTGCTTTAATTCACCATTTGTAATTCTTCTACATTTTTCATCGACAACAATACCTTTTCTTTCTTTACCAATTGTTGGATGTAGACATAAATTCTTTCTACTTGTCAACCCCAAACCTCTAAAATCCTCAACATATCCCAATTCTTTCGATCGAAAATCCATTAATTTATGTAATTCAATCAATGCCTTTTCAATCTCTGACATAGTACGTGAACAATAAATAATCTTTCGATGTTCAGGATAAAACATTTGATATGCAACAGTAATGGATAATAGTGAAACAGTTTTACCCGTTCCGGATGGCATTTCTAATATACAATTTCCTCCAACATCAAGTGACCTTTTTATATCACACATATATGAATACTGTTCCGGGTATATTCTTGGATATGGGAAAATAACTGGTAAATCATCAATGTAGAATCTATATTATTAACATGATTTCAAATAGACGTTTAAATGTTAGTACCTTAAAAAATTAATAGAAATTGCCAAGTATCAATCTAACCATGTGATTCCAAAATATACATACTTCATAATTATCACTAATACAAAGTTTCCTTACTTATTTTATGTCTAGCCTGAAAATTTGAAGGAAAACTGTTAATTCTCATCATGAATCAGGCTGATCAGGTTTCGCAACTTTTTTCAAATCTTTCTCGCACAGAGGAGTTCAAATGCATAGAATAAAACTAGAAATTGGAAGCTTCAAAGTTAAAAAGTTCTGACATAAGTATAAGAGAACTACACACTATTTTTGTTCCTTAACAGTACACGCTAATTTACAGGATTATTTTTTTACAACTAGTGCATGAATTCCAACTTGTTTGTCCGCTTCCAAGTATGAATCACAAACACACCAAATATAAATATCGTGAACTCCTGGTTCAGGAATTGTAAAATCTACCTTAACAGTTTGTGACTCTTTTGTAATTGCAAGTTTCTTACTTCCATATATTCGATTAGTCTCTGAACTACCTACAACAACCCACCAACTTTCTAAATGTTTCTTTGGAAATGCAGCGGAAACAATTGTCAAATCTTCGACTTCTTCATCCCTCCTTATTTCAACCTCAATTTGTTTAGGTTCTCGTGCAATCACATCACCACTTAAATTATAAGTAACCTCCAAATTTGGATATTTGTTAACAAAAGCAGCAACTTCAGCAACTTCTCTATCACTCAAACCATCCAGAACTGATTCTCTACTGTCATCATCGAGTTCCATTATATCATACACCGAATTAACCTCGAACTTTTTACATTTGGCTAAAACAGCCTCATCAAAAAATGGAATTTGTTCTAAAACATTGGCATGACTCCATAAACCTTGGATGATCATTTGACACAAGTCCATACATAGCATTGCATTGATATGACCATCTGCTGATAAGATATCAATTGAAGTGTATAATAATTTAAGTGCTGTTGGTAAAATATAATCCAAATCATCATTTAAATCAATATCTAGTGGAATCCTTGAAAGATAAGCTTGAATTAAGATAAATGTCTTCAAGGCAGGAGATTCAAAATCTGCATCCATTGACCATTTGTATGGCACACTATTGTATAATTTGAATAATACAGAGCCATCATTCTCCCTAAGTGGTAAACTTTCAAATTCAGTTGCCAAGCAAATAATTTCAAGAATCTTTTCTAATTTCATCTTTCCATTTAATTTATTTAAAATTTCCATCGTTGAGTATGAAATATTATAACAATTTGCAATAAGACCTCTGCTTGATGGCATTATCTCAATTTTTTCATCTTCAGCTTCATTACTTTCTTCTTTAGTAATTGTATTATCATTAATATCAAGTTGGATCAAACCTGCATTTTGTAAATCTGTTAATGAAGCTTCAATAAGTTCAGATAAATATTCAGACAATCCATTTTCTGAAGTATCAGAAAGCTTGTAGAATGATGGATTCAGCTGCAATCTTCTATAAAATAAGGAATATGTCATCCAATCAATGGCATACTGTCTGTTTTTAATCACTTTAATATCACTCATAATTGCGTCATTAATAAAGTTATTCAAATGACTTTCAAATGGTAGTGGTAAAGCAACAAATCTTTTATAATAATCAACCTTAAAGGAATTAGTAAAAACGGTAGCCTTAGCATTTACATTTAGATCCTTTCTAGCTAAACCAACCATTTCTAACAAATCATTGATAGAATAATCAACAAATCTATGCTCTTTTCCATCGTATTCTTTAGTACCTAGAACAAGAACATCAGTTGCTGATGGACAATAACTGGATGAATTTTTAGTTGTGATCAAACATTTTAGAAGATCAGCTTCTAAGAAATTAAAGACAATTAGCTGATCAATATTAGATAAGTTTTCATGATAGAAACCAATACCAAATTTCAAACAGAGTTTAAGTGTTGAATCTTGAACCTTTTTTAAGTATTCATCAATAGCACTAGGATTAGCTTGTAACCATGTTGAAGAGTCCAGTCTTAACTTCCGTAAAAATTCCTTTGCTAAATCCAGAACCTCTTTTCTCTGAGAAACAAATACGAGACAGTTTTTACTACCATTTGTTGAACTCATATTCTTAATATAGTTATAAGAAGGTTTAATTAGACATGTTAATAAAGATGGATTATGAATAATATCACTATGCTCAAACTTCACTTCCAATGGATACATTCTTTCTCTTGCATCAAAATTAAAAACATTGTTTTTTGGAATATTTATCCAATCCGCAATATCTTTATAACTTGCAATTGATGAGGACAAGACAATGAATCTCAAATTATTTTTTAAATTGATGTTAATATAACGAAATCTACTTAATACTGACTCATAAATCATACCTTGATGTCCATAGCCAATCATGTGACAATCATCAGCAATAATAAGTTCAACTGATTGAATACTCTTTCTCTGTTGCCATCTTCTTGCAACTTCTTCGATTTGTGACGGCATACACAAAACTAAATGAGATTGTGCTAACAATTTTAAATCAATATTAAAATCACCTGTAAGTTTATTAATTATTTTACCACCTGCAAGCCCAGAAAGTACTTTCTTCCATCTCTTCAACAAAATATCAATTAATTTTTGATCAGGATTAACGTAAACTGCTCTACCTCCTTCATCTTTCCAATGCTTTAACAATGCTAACAAGGCTACGCTGGTTTTACCATTACCTTTGGATGTCGCAAAAAGAACATTGTCATTTCCATTATAGATCTTATCAAAGGCTTGTGACTGGAATTTATTAAAATCCTCAAATGAGAAAACATTGGCAAATTCTTTAATGCCTAATTCTTTAATTGGGACAAGATCAGACCTAACAAGTGGTGTTGGCGCTGGAAATTTCTTTGGAACATTCATTTTGGTTAACAAAACAGGAATTCTTTTTTCACAAAATAACCATTTATTACTAATCACAGAAACAAAATAATTTGGTTGTTCAGCTTCAAAAATAGGAATAGCAAAAGTAATTGTATGGACTTGGTTAATATAAGCTTTTCTAACAAACAATTGATCATGATATAAAATATTTTCACCATCACAGTCTTCAACTAATAGAATAAAGGATTCAGTTACACCATGAACATTTACATCCCATTTCCAATTGGGTATAATTTCCAATTCTACTTGCAATAAACTTGCTGTAATAGGTTGTAAAACATATTTAATATCAAGTTTGGGAAACTTTTGAATTAATTCCCAAGCTAAATTACCATACCTCTCAGCCTTTAAGGCTTTAGTGACTAAAGTTTGATCATTCAATTGAAGATAATATTTAAAAGGTGTCAATGACCTTTCTGCAGTTGAAATTATACCTGTTGGAACATTTTGGTATTGTCGCAATGGTGTACTTGTTAGCCACATTTTCTTTTCAATCATCTTACAAACGTTAAGTAACACTCTTGAAAGTTTTGCCCATCCCTTTCTTAGCGCCACATCGTATAAAGCACGGAATAATCTACCAGCTGATTGTGAAATAAAAATCATATCTGCCATTAAGGCAAAACCATCCAATTTAAGGCCTGAGATATAGGCTTGCAATAAAATATTAATTTTGGATAAAGGGTCTTCAACATCTTCATTAATTGGAATTGGTGCTTTTTCAATCAACTTTTGTAGTTCAATTTTTTCCTCTCTTCTCACAGGAACATACTTAAACTCTTCACTTCCAGCAAATAATCTAAATAATTCAATTTCTGTAAATGATGGTTTCAGTTGCGTGTCAATTTTTTTCATATTGGTATAACTAATATAATAATAAGATGCGATCTTACCTAGTGTTGTTGGAATAATAATATCTTTATCATAGTTATATTTAATCATACCATTTTTGGCCAATACTAATAATGCTGAATAACCAAGATCTTTTCTTCTCTCCAGCAATTCTGGATCATTATCATATTGAGGACCAACATAGTAAATATCTCTTGAATGAAGCATACGAATATATAAATAAGTATAGCCCAACCAATCAATACAATCCTTCAATGACCTAATTGAACCGGCTACAATTTCAGCATTAACACTATCAGCTAGTTTAGAGTACATTTGTGATTCAATTGGTAGTTGTTGGTTTAACACAGCTAGATAATACTTGACTCGTTCTTGAGATGTGATAATAATACCATCACCATGAGTGTCATACCTTGGTCTACCCGCTCTACCAAGCATTTGGAGAATATCCTGTGGCGATAAATCAACCCAGGTGCCCTTTTCAGGCGAATAAACACTAGTACCTTTGATAATAACAGTATGAGCAGGTAGATTAACACCCCACGCTAACGTTGCAGTGGAAACCAACACTTGAAGATGGCCTTCAGCAAATAAATCTTCAGCAGTTTGTCTATCGTCTACATTCATACCAGCATGATGGATACCAAAGCCCATCGGTAAAACCGTCTTTAGACCTTTGTTCTTAGCATTCTCAGATTCAGTCTTCAAAATTTCTTTAACACCAGCTGAAAATTTCATCAAGCTTTCTAATTTTTCATCATCGACTAGTTTGTTTGCTAGCCATTTAGCAGTTTTTGCAGTTTCTTTTCTTGAATGAACGAATATAATAACCTGATGACCATCATTAATATTTTCTACAATTTTTTGGTAGCATACTTCATTCATGGCTTCATACTTTTTAAATGCTTTCTTTTCGGTTATACCAATGAATTGTTGGGCCAGGGGGCAAGGTCTATATGAGGCATCAAAATAAAATAGCCCTCTCTTTTCAACTTTCAAAAATTGAGCAACATCCTTATAATTTGGTAAAGTTGCTGACAAACCCACAAATCTAACTTTATTCTCATTAGCATCATCCATATTTTTCATTGTTCTTGCAACAATACTTTCAAGAACTGGCCCTCTTTCATCATGCAACAAATGAATTTCATCAATAATAACTAATCTGACTAAATTAATGTAAGATGCATCATTATTTTTCCTCGTAATAATATCCCATTTTTCGGGAGTTGTAACTAATATTTGAGTAGATTCGATTTGATGTTTCGTTAAATTAGAATCACCCGTCAATTCCTTCACTGTGATACCCAAAGGTGATAACCTTCTATCGAATTCTCTAACTTGTTCTTGAACCAATGCTTTTAGCGGAGCAATATAAACTATTTTAAATCTATTTGTCTGAAGCCTACCGTTTGAATTTCTGAAATTGGATAAAGTTCTTAAAACTGTTAACATTGCAACATTTGTTTTACCAGCACCCGTAGGAGCGCACATTAAGATATTGCAGTCATCATTAAATGCACTTGGATAAACTTTGGATTGTATTCTATTTAATGTTGTCATTTCAACGGTAGGGAAAACGGCTTGCGCCCAATTTGGTAATTGTGAAATTGCAATTAAAACTTCATCGGTAGATTCTTTTGCTTTTTCAGGAGCTGGAATGTGAATTTCTTCCCAACTTTTTCTTGTCCTTTTAAATGAACCTTTCGGTAAATCAAACTTTGAAACTGTCATTAATTTTGAACCCTGAGTGAACACCAAATTATGAAGATCTAAATTTCTTGGATATTTTTGCTCTGAATTCGACTCTATTTTACCAGTTTCGATCACTTTCTGCCTCTTAGAGGAATGAACATCATCTTCAATTGATCTTTTATTGTTTTTTTGGGAAAAAGTGCTTATTAGTTCCTTTATTTTTAGTTTTTCAACTTCATCATCAGTTGTTGATAATTTAATTGCATAATAAATTATTTTATAATTTCTTATTAATTCATAGTAAAAGGCATTTATTTCAAAATCAGGAATGTTTGATATTTTGCGTTCAAAACCTTTCAAATCTATTTGCTGTGTAATTATTTGTTCTAAACTTTCAAATATTAATTTGGATATTTCTTCATACTTATAAGAATCAATTTGATTTTGCCATTTGGATAATTGCCTAGTAATCCAATATTTGTCAATCGATTTTATATCGATATCTGATTGTTGATCTGGCGAGTGCGTCAATTTAATGACATTCTCTTCATCTTCCACATCTTGGTTTACCATGTTTAGTAAATTATTCTCGTTGTCTAGATTGTCGTTCTCGTCATCACTATCACTTTCAGAATTGTCATCTATATCATCATCAACATCTGAGTTGAGGACTATCCCCAATCCATCATCAATCGTACTTTTATTTCTGACATCAACATCGACAACATCAATGTTGTAATCGGATATACTAGCAATTAAAGAATATAATATTTGGAAATCTGAATCGTTAAGTTTTAAACTAATTGCATCCTCTACCTGTTGTTTTTTTAGATTTGTATTTGTTTCATCATCATTTTTTAGAATTTCAATGATTATATCAGCTAAGGAATTTATAATATCCTCAGGCAAATCATTGTCAAGTTTAGCGTAACACCAAGAAATAATTTGATTATAAGTATTCAAATTAGTTTCAGTTGTTGGTACATAATTAAGCGTTTCAATTGAGTCTTGATCTAATAATGAAGAGAATGTTTTATTTTCAGTTCTTTTACTTTTCAATTTTTTATCTACTTTTCTGGTTTTATCTATATCATCTAATGACGATTGAATAACTTTTTTCAATCTTTCCCTTTCTTCTTCTTCCTCTTTTGTCGACTGTCTCAAATTCGAACCGAAATCTTTAGATGAAATAACACCTTTAAGTGAATGTGGAGTGGTATCTACTGATTTAGGACCAGTAGCACCATCATCAAACAGTCTTCGATCTGTCCGAAGAACCTTATTGGAAATCTCTTCGTACTTATATTTACTGAAGTCTTCTTCCATGGTACTTTACAAATTAAATTTATATTGGATAAAGTTTTAATAGTGATAAACTAAATTTTTAGCAATTTCATTTTAGGAATTAGAAGGAAAGAACAAACATGTTAAAACTAAAAAGTAAAGATCAACGTCGGCCGACGCGGCTTACGTAAAAACAGGTCTGGCTAACAGTGTCCCGCTCTTCGGAAATCAATAGTTATCCCACCTTTGTTTTAATCCAGCTATCTGTTGCTTTTTGTACAACATCTCCTCTTCTTTTTTCTTAATTAACTGACTCTAGTTAACATGTTACGTTTATTAGCAAAGAGACCAGCTACTGTTAAGGCAATTCCTAAGTTTGCCAGAACTTTGGCCACTGGAGCTGATGCTTCAAATATGAATGACGTTGTTTCAATTGAATTACCAGAGTATTCATTTGAAGGTTATAAATTAGACCCTCCAACCCTAAATTATGAAACTGAAAAGGGTAAACTTTTACAAATGTATAAAGATATGGTGATTATTAGAAGAATGGAAATGGCAGCTGATGCTTTATATAAAGCCAAAAAGATTAGAGGTTTCTGTCATTTATCTGTTGGTCAAGAAGCAATTGCTGTCGGTATCGAACATGCAATCACTAAACAAGATGACATGATTACCTCATACAGATGTCATGGTATTAATTATATGAGAGGTAGTTCAGTTCAAGAAGTTTTAGCCGAATTGATGGGTAGAAGAGCTGGTGTCTCACGTGGTAAAGGTGGTTCTATGCATATGTACACTAATGGTTTCTATGGTGGTAATGGTATTGTCGGTGCCCAAGTTCCTTTAGGTGCAGGTTTAGCATTTGCTCATCATTATAGAGAAAACAAAAACTGTACTTGGACTTTATATGGTGATGGAGCTGCAAACCAAGGTCAAGTCTTTGAAGCTTTTAACATGGCAAAATTATGGAATTTACCATGTATTTTCACTTGTGAAAATAATAAATATGGTATGGGTACTTCTGCATCAAGATCATCTGCGATGACTGATTACTATAAGAGAGGTCAGTATATCCCAGGTTTGAAGGTTAATGGTATGGATATTTTGGCAGTTTATCAAGCTGCAAAATTTGCAAAAGACTGGACCGAAAATGATAATGGACCATTAGTTATTGAATTCGAAACCTATAGATATGGGGGTCACTCTATGTCTGATCCAGGTACTACTTATAGAACCAGAGAAGAAGTTCAAAATATGAGATCAAAGAATGATCCAATTGCAGGTTTAAAGGCTCATTTATTAGAATTTAATATTGCAACTGAAGACGAAGTCAAAGCATTTGATAAGTCTGCGAGAAAATATGTTGACGAACAAGTTAAACTTGCTGATGCTTCCCCACCACCTGAAGCAAAGATGGATATTTTATTTGAAGATGTTTATGTTCCAGGCTCTGAAATTCCAATTTTAAGAGGTAGAATCAGAGACGATTCTTGGTCCTTCAAAAAAGGTGGTTTTGCCTACAAATAAGCTTGATTCGATTAAATAAGTTTGTGTGTAATTAACTTTGAATGACTTTCGAATAATGATACTAAAGTAAAATAATTTCATCAAAGTACACGTACAAATCAAGTAAATCAAGTAAATCAAGTAAATAAAGTAAATAAAGTAAATAAAGTAAATAAAGTAAATAAAGTAAATAAAGTAAATAAAGTAAATCAAGTAAATAAAGTAAATAAAGTAAATAAAGTAAATAAAGTAAATAAAGTAAATAAAGTAAATGAAGTAAATGAAGTAAATGAAGTAAATGAAGTAAATGAAGTAAATGAAGTAAATGAAGTAAATCAAGTAAATCAAGTAAATCAAGTAAATCAAGTAAATCAAGTAAATCAAGTAAATCAAGTAAATCAAGTAAATAAAGTAAATAAAGTAAAAATTAGGACATATTAAATCCTTTGAAAATATTAATTAATAACCATATAATTTGGGTCATCTTTATGAGCAAGATATTCTGCACTATCAATAGTTTCTAAGGTAGAAACTTCAACATAATCAGCATTATTAGTTTCAGCAGTAGTTGGTGCAGTATCCCCAATAACACAATCATCATCAACTCTTTCAGTGAAAATTGGACCCGTGTTAGTTGGTAATTCCGAATCATCGCTTAAATTTGCATCCTCTTCATTCTCTTGCGTTATCTTTGAATTAACTTTTTCAGGAGATTCTTCATTTGTTTTAATTTGAACTGCTTGAGCTTCTGATATTTCAGGTGTTTCCGAAACCCCTGATGGAGTAACACTAAAGACAGAGGTGTCAACCTTTTTTAAATCTTCAGTTGGTACACTGGAAGCTGGTATATTGGAAGCTGTTGCACTAGTTGCAGTTGCAACGGCTGTAGAAACAGCTATTGGAGCAGAGCTGGCTGTTTTTGATGAAGAACCACTTACTTTTGCACGATTGCTCGCAGTTGTTGTAGATTTCATTGGATTTGAACCTTTCAAAGAATTGTTTCTTGACTTTGATTTTGTTCTCTTTAATGCAAATTTAGAAGTGAGGGAATTAGATCTAGATCTAGAAACTGGCTTAACTTCCTCATTTAATGATGTTTTTGATGGTGACTTTTTGACTTTTGAGACTAAAGGAGCATTCATTTTTGCAATTTGTTCGGGTGTCATATTTGCAATTGCTTCATCAACCATTGATTTTCTATATTCAACAGGTGGTACAGGTTGCGTTGTTGAACTTGAATCTCTAACTATTTCATCAGTCACTGTTTCATTGTCATTATTAGCATCAACATAAACTTCTTTTTCAACTATAGATTCATCATTTGAAACAACTTTTGGAGAAATTTCATCGCCATCTTCTTCTTCATGAATAGTTGAAGGTAAGTCATCATTAAATTCGCCAGCATAAAATGGATTATTTGAATTCAGTTTCTTTTCACTGACATTTGACTTTTCTAAATCTTGTTGATATGATGGAATCTCTGCTGATTTATTTTGAGGAATTGAAGATGCCGCAGTATTTGCAATATTACCAATTGCATTACTGGTCCCAGAAGCTGCATTGCCAATTAACGAAGCACCTGCAATCGCCGCACCAGCGACAGCACCAGTTGTAGCACCAACAACACCTGATAAAACACCAGCTTCTATCTTTGATTGTTCCTTTTGTTGAGTTTCAACGGATTTCTGCAATTCCATTTTTTCTTCGTTTAACTCTTTTAGTCTCTTTAATCTTTCAACTTCTTCAGCAACTCTTGCAGCTTCTTCTTCTTCTTCTTTTTTCTTCTTTTCAGCTGCAATTATTGCTTCTTCTTTTTCTTTTGCTAATCTAGTTTCTTCTTCCTCTTTTTGCCTTGCCAATCTTTCTTCTTCTTCTATTTTTTCTTGTTCAACTCTCTTTCTTTCTTCTTCAGCAGCAATTCTAATCTGTTCTTGCTTTTGAGCCTCTTCCAGTCTCACTTGAGCCAGATGTTCAGCCCATTCTTCTGATGCTTTAGTTGCATCAATTTTCTTTTGAACCAGTGATTCTTTACCAGCAGTATTGAAATGATTAATCTTAGTTGAATGTGCGTTAACTCTGTCGCTCAATAAACCAACTTGAGAAGCTAGAATACCAACATTTGCAGTAGCCTGTAAATGTTTGCTATTAATGATATTGAAAGCTCTTTCAGCAACATTTTTTCTTTTTGTTGAACTACGAATGATTTGTTTTTTCTCATGTTTTGCAGCAATCATAGCTTGAACTTTGTTAATTTTTTCTTCTAATTCAACCCTTTTAGAATCAAGTTCAGATTGTAAAGAAACTTGTTTTGATTTTAAATCATCTGTATCAGCTTTAAACTTTTCAGTCAAATCAGCTTCTTCAATTTGCTTTGCCTTTGAATCTTCCAATTCTTTAGTTTTGTCAATCTTAAATTGTTCCGCATTTTCAACTAATTCAACTTTATTCTTTTCATGAGCAGCAATAGCATCTTCTTCAGCCTTTTCAGCATCTTCTTGATCTTTAACAATGCCATCCTTTTCATTTTGAATGTACTTTTCGTAATTTTGTTTGGATTCAGTGGCTTTATCCTCAATTTCTTTAAATGCAACATTGTGTTCTTTTTCAGCAGTTGCAATCTTTGCATCAACTCCAGCTTTGTATTGCGCTAAATCAGTAGCAACAACACCCTCATCCTTTATTCTAATGTTTTCTTCAACCTGGAAAGCTTTTTCAGCATCACGAGCATTATTTTCAGCAACTTTATCGTCAATTTGTTTCATTAAAGGTTGAAGTTTCTTCTTAGCCAATTCATAAATTTGTTCTTCAGTAAGAACTAAACCAGCACCTAGATTAACACGACGGTCTAGATTTTCAATTTTATTTTTATTCATAATTGATGAAGTAATATTGAAGTTTTCTTTATATCTACTGAACATCTTTGGACGAGACTTAATAAGCGCAGGAACAGGGAGTAAAGCTGGCTTAATTTCTTTCTTTGAAGAAAAAACACGAGTTTGCTTTTTGATAGGAGGACTCTTATTAATTGTCCCTTCAGCAACATGAGTGTCATCAGCAACAGGAGTGTCATTAGCAACAGGAGTGTCATCAACAACAGGAGTGGCATCAACAACACCGGGAACAGTTTCAGAGTCTTCAATTGCTTCTTTATCAACCTCAGATTCTTCATTAGCTTCAGCAGGTGTTTCTTCTGATGGAGTTTCATCTAAAGGAGTTTCATCTAAATGAGTTTCATCTAAAGGAATTTCATCTAAATGAGTTTCATCTAAAGGAATTTCATCTAAATGAGTTTCATCTAAAGGAGTTTCATCTAAAGGAGATTCCTCAACAATTTCTCCATTAACATCGGCATCTCCATTATCTTCAGCTTTTGAAGTCTCTTTGACCGGAATATTACCAGCAGATATATAGGAAGAATAGTTTGCTTCGTTTTTGACTTTTTTTTTTGGAGAGGTGTTTGCTGAGGCTAGTCTAAACGGAGATATCCAGTTTTTGGAAGATTGAGAAACAGTCTTATGCAATTGAGTCTGTGTATGTGTTAAAGGTTCAGACATTATTTGTATGAATCAATTGAATGATAAACAAGCAGTAAACTAAGTAAAGTAAAAGAAGCATACAAGTAAGTAATTTGCGGCGTTCAACCCTGCCACCACCTGCGTATGTTTCCGCGTGATTGTTTAATGATTGTTGATTGTACGAAATAGGAATTACCGCAATGGGAAAAACTAAATTACCAATTCAGAAATTCAATTTCGCGACGGCCGACGCAAACTGCTCAAATTCTTGTTTTTTTACAGTAAGAAAATCTGGAAACCAAGAAAGCTATAAGTAATTAATCAAGATTGATCTATGCCTTACAGAATCTGTAATCAGTAATTAATAAAGATAATAGATCTTGATATAAGGAGTATAATAATTAGAAATTGTGTTTATCTATTATATAAGTTCTAGGCATTAATGGGGCTGAGATAGATACAAAACGGCCATTTGTACCGGTGTATCCCCTCGACCAGTAAACTGAATTCTATAAATGTGGTTTTACGTAATAGTTACTATTTTTTTAATTATAATGAATTACAGCTACTTTAACACGCAATGATATCTGTGATTATATGATATAACTGGGTGAACCTTTGATTATTATACAAAGTGTATTGTTAACGAATAGTGCTAAGATTCATAAACGAAAGTAGTATAAATATCTATATGGAAAGAAAGAAGTGATATATGTAGTTAATAAGGCTCATCACATAGTAGCAGGGTAACGTTATGAAACCTGCTGGTCTACTGGAGTTTCCCTTAATATTAGAATAAACAAATGTCACAAGTCTGGACACGTCGATCAACGCTATTTTGATAAACCTCCGAATACCACAACACTCTGCTCCAAAAACTTTAAAAAATTTTCTATAGCATGTCTTCATTATAAACTTGTTGCAAGATTTCCCCCTCACGGTTACCTAACGTGGTTGTGAACTAAGTAATGGATCTCATGTGAGTTCCTTTTAAGATTCGCCCATGAATATCTTTCAATTTATAGGAGTTCATATTTAAAGTTTCAGTAATTTGAAATGAACCATCATAAGACGGATCATTGTTTAATTTCTTAGTATTCGTTTTCTTGAAGACAAATCCACCAACGTTGTAAGTATTATGATTAGCCTTCGGATTGTTTAACAATTTCAACATTTTTCTCTTACGAAATTTCAATTGAATTGCTTGATACCTTAAATTGTTAACACCTATTAATTACATTTTTCCAATTGAAATGGGTCAGAAGGAATAATTTCAGTTACTATATCGATTGAATTAATGACCTCGTGGATCTTTTCAAATGTCTTATCATCTCAAGGAGACTTAACAAAGAATTGATAACCAAACGTGAGCTGATTGGGAGAAACATGAAAATAGTAGTAGTATTATTGTATACTTGAATAACTTGTTGGACAAGAAAAGGCCAGCCAATCAAGTACTGTATTGTTTCAATAACTTCTTAATGATACCATTTACCCTTTCGACTTTACTATTAGCATGAAGATAATGAACATTACTATCTTTCCAATTTAAGTTCAAAGCCCTCATAAACCGTTTTGTCTCTTCAGCTACAAATGGAGTTCCATTATCGGAAACAATAATACCTGGAGTGGGAATAATGTCTATAATTTTTGTATAAATATCTTAGCAGTCTTACTGTTTCGATTGACTGCAAAAGAAAACATAACAGCAAAAGCTAACACATTTCAATGCAATAAGTAAATAGCGCTGTGGATCAGGAGCCCCTGGAGTTACCACAAATGATAAAGGACCAACGAAATCTAAATGCCATACTTCTCCAAAACGCGGAACTTTAACATCTTACGTCACTGCCGGTTGTTCTCAAAAACGTGTAAAAAGTCATAATTTTTGCAGTTCTTGTCCACATCGGGTCACAAGAGCTTTTCCCTAGGAATTAAAAATTCTCTGCTTAACCATCAAATCTAACAACGAAGAATTTCACAAAGCAGAAAAATTAAGAAAAAATCAGAAAAAAATTAGAAAGATAGGAAAACCGTTAGCTGTTAGTGGGCCATGCAAAGACAAAGTCTTCCGAGTTGCTACGAAAGCTGCTAACTCGTAGCGTGTGTTACAATAACGTCAACTTTCGTGCTTGGTTGAATCATGATGGACTCCAGATATTTAATATTGAGCCGTGTATCATCAGACCGGGGATACTGATAGCAGGATTTGGGGAACATTCAGTTATCCTTAGGGACGTCTATTTATGTTCCCCGGAGAAACCTTCAAATCTTCAAACCTTCAAATTACTGGTAAACTTCACTAACGCGGTTACTCCTCTTGTGTGCAGCAAAATTGTTCCTTCCGTCTACGAGAATCTGATGCTAAAATTAAAAATTGAAACAGAAGACTAGACTAATTTTGGGGCCGAAGTCAGAAATAAAACTATAATTTGGTAGCGAACACAACATACAAATATTGAATCATCAGGATGATTCACTGAATTTAGCTAAGTAATTACTTCACTTGTTGCGATATCTGTGAAAGCTAGCATTAGCAGTGTCTATGTCATACAGTGAAATTGTAAATTACCAGTAATCAACTATTCACGTCTGTCTTTATCAAACAGACAAATACACAAATTTGCACCCAAATAATCCCTCAAACAATACAAAGTTTTTGATCCCCAGAACTTGATTCAGAACACAAGTAGATATTTGTGAGCTTTTGCGATTCTCGGAGAAGCTTGGTACTATCCGGACAAAAGGTGGCTGGCTGGTTCCGCGTTTCTACGGCCCCTGGAATCATCCGCCGCACAAAATTCTATCAATTGCATCGTAGCAAACCGGAAATATTCCCGGCATGACTCACGGAATCATCGTAGAAACTCGGAATTCCTTACTTTCACGCAGTTTCCTCGGAGATTTACATCCATTGTAACCATCGTTCCTTTTTTGCCTGGAAAATTTTCACCTTGTATTTTCAAATGATGATTCATCCATTTATTAGACTGTTATTTGTATAAATATTGAACCATTCCCGTTTACTAAAATTGAGCCTGTCTAACAGCTCTTTTTGTTTTTGTATTTTTTTTATTTTTTACTTCTTATTGTATCTTTCTTCATCAGGAAACTTTCAAAAAAATGTTAAGATCTCAATTTAGAAACGTTCTAAAGAACGCTAGCAAATCTTCTACTTTAAGAAGATCTTTCACAACTACTCCTAACAACTCATCATCTTCGTCATATTCTTCAAATACCAAAATTTTGACTACAACTTTTGCTTCAATTGCAGCGGCAGCGGTTTCTTATATACTAGTGCAACCTAATCTAGCAAATGACGAAATTGCAACTCCAACCAGGGAGATTTCTGTTGATGAATTTGTTAAGCATAATAGTGCTGATGATTGTTGGATAACTGTTAATGGCAATGTTTATGATTTAACTGATTTTATTTCTATGCATCCAGGTGGAACAACTCCTTTAATTCAAAATGCAGGTCACGATGCAACTACTTTATATAACAAGATTCATCCAAAGGGTACCATTGAAAATTTCCTACCAAAGGAAAAGCAATTGGGTGTTCTTATTGGTGAAGCACCAAAAATTGAAGTTGTTCTTGACGAGAAAGAAAAACACAGATTAGAATTATTAAACCATTTACCTTCATTATCAAGAATTCAAAATATTTATGATTTTGAACATATTGCTTCAAGAGTTTTAACTGACCAAGCTTGGAACTATTATTCTTGTGGTGCAGAAGATGAAATCACTTTAAGAGAGAATCATTATGCTTATCAAAGAATTTACTTTAAACCAAGATGTTGTGTTAATGTTCAAGATGTTGATACCAAAGCAACTTTATTAGGTACTGAATCTAGTGTTCCATTTTATGTTTCTGCTGCAGCATCTGCAAAATTAGGTCACGATGATGGTGAGTGCTCAATTGCGAGAGGTGCAGGTAAAGAAGGTGTTATTCAAATGATTTCTTCATTCTCATCAAACTCATTAGAAGAAATTGCGGCTGCACGAATTCCTGGGGCAACTCAATGGTTCCAATTATATGTTAACGAAGATAAAGATGTTGTTAAGAAAACCTTGAAAAGAGCAGAAAATCTGGGTATGAAAGCAATTTTTGTTACCGTTGATGCAGCCAACAGAGGAAATAGAGAAAAGGATATCAGAATGAGAATTACTGAAGATCATGATGAATTAGATGAAGATCATTCAGTCAGAGCTGGTTCAACTTCGGGTGCAATGCCATCCTTTATTGATAAAAGACTGACTTGGGATGAAGTTAAAAGTATTATTTCCTGGACTAAACTACCAGTTATGTTAAAAGGTGTCCAAAGAACAGAAGATATTGAATTAGCGATTGATATTGGTTGCAAAGGTGTTGTTTTATCAAATCATGGTGGTAGACAATTAGATACTTCTCCTCCTCCAATTGAAGTCATGGCTGAATCTGTTCCGATCTTAAAAGCAAAGGGTAAATTAGATCCAGACTTCAATATTTTTGTTGATGGTGGTGTTAGAAGAGGTACTGATATCCTAAAAGCACTTGCAATCGGTGGTAAAGATTGTAAGGTTGCCGTTGGTCTGGGTAGACCATTTTTATATGCTAATACTGGTTATGGTGAAAAGGGTGTTAGAAAGGCAATTCAAATTTTAAGGGAAGAAATGAAAGCTGATATGAGGATGTTAGGTGTCACTTCACTTGATCAATTAGATCAATCTTACATCGATACTAGAAGATTAATTGGTAGAGATGCTGTTAACCATATTTTCAATAACAACTACTATGCCATGTCAAAAATTCAATTTAAGAATGAAAAATAATAGTGAATTCAATTCCGAAATTAAAGCTAATTCAATAATTTGCTCAAAAGATTAATATAATATTTTTGAAAAGGACAACGTCAATAATTTATAGATAACGAAAAAATTATATGATAGTTATGAGCAAATTTTAGCATACACATCAGACATAAATATTTCTTTTAATTTTAAATGAATCTTCACTATTTTTGATTCTTCATGACTTTACTTCTTACATTCTTTTTGTATTTTATTATATATAATTCTGGGTTTTATAAAAGACTAATTTGCATTTTTACGTAAGTTTGAACTTAAATGGTAGAGATCTTGCCAAAGATTCCTCGACTAACTTAGTCTCAGTTTTTCAATGTGTTAGAAATTTATTGTGCTTTTTATGACATTGCCTATATTGAGTTGAATTGTTTTCTTCAACGTGACAATCGTAGCCACATATGACTAAGAGATAATTTGATTAACCGGATTCTTGTTTTTATGTGTAACTAGTCAAGACTTCATGACATATCAATGATAACAAAGCTAGCAACCATGAAATAAATAGTTGAATAGCAACACAGGTTCAAATTCAACGTATTATTTTGGAATCGATTTGAGGCATTGAACATCACATAATTCAGCACATCCACCAAATTCCATACATTCAAATATATTAAAAAATGGGCAGTATCTACTATTTGACATTTACAAAAATTGTAAAACTTGAAAGAAAAACAAACCATATCAAATTTACCAAAGAGATCAAATCTTTGGTATATATAAAATGCAATCCATAAAATTAGTAACCTTATGGCTTCAATGAATTCAATTAAATCTGAAGATGAAAATATTGGTTCAGAAATTAAAAACAGAGATGATTTTAAAGTCACAAATATGTCATTATTGTACAAGAAGACGAGACAAATAATGTAGTTTGCAGCAAGAGAAATTAGTAGATTACCTGAAAAGGAATGTATATTGAAGATTCACCATATTGATGAATAAGTCTTGTTATATTCTTTCTGCTTAGCTTTGCATTTTTCAAACAATAACAAAGATTTCATTTCAACAGTTACCAAATTATTAAGACACGTTGCGTGTATTTAATTTAAACAAGCTACAACTATACAGATTGTTTCACATTATGTGTAATCATGGGATTACACTACAAGACAGAACAATTATGGAAGTATTCAGTACTGGTGGAAAGACATAGAGTAATATCATTATCTCTTTGTATTGTTTCCACTTATCATTATTGTGTCAGTTTCATCTTACCATGAGCGATTTTCTATAAGCAATTTTAGATCAACATGCATGATGCAGTATTACTGCACTGTATCTTTAATTGTTTAGTCGATTGTACTTATTTAGCTGCATGAAAATTGTTAATTACTCGCATGCCATTTTCTTAAATAGGTAATTTAATCAATTCTCATTGATATTCCAATAAGATTATAACCTAGTTCGATTAATTAACGTTGCTAAAACATTTCAGCAACCAATTGAATATTGACATTGTATGTTTCTAGACCTAATTGTATAATAAATATGATATCCGGTATATATATTGTATGACTCAACAAAAATTACAATATTAATATGTTTTTTTGATTTGAAATTATATTCTCTCATTTCTTATCACCCGTTCTAACACATCCTCTTAGTTCTATCAGTTTTCATAACGATAGAGGTTAACTTTCTATGAACTTGCACCGTAATTGGATCGGGAAAACTTTAGGTAATTGTGAACATCCGGAATGTGTTCAACATTGTATATACCAGTCTAAAAAGTTCTTTTAACTTTTGCATTGTAACTGCATGAGATTTGGATGCAGAACCAAAATTATCAGTAGTCATTTCCAAGATAGCAAATTCCTTGTCAAAATAAAGTTTCATTATGTAATCATTTTTAGTAGCACATATGTAAACCAACACCAGATCAATTCATTTAATGTGTTAGTTGTAATGTAAATGGCTTATTGTTCTGTTAAGTGGAGCTAGTACAAACCAATGATGTATATTTGTATCTCCAGTTCACGAAGTTCCCACGATGGTCGATGAGAAAACCATTCATGGACCCTTTGGTAATAACATATTGGGGAGCAATGGAGTACTGTACACCTTATTCATGTTAATGTTGTTCTCAACAACATAGTCCTTAATATACTAGTCCTGGGAAAAGTGATTCATTAACCTTACCGCCAGTATCTTTTGTAATCTTCACATCACCAAAAAACTAGTTGTTACTTTCAGCCGCTACTCAAATTTCTTTGAGCAAGTACTGGCTCTTTAGAATTTGAATAATCATAGTAGTATCATCCCTGTTAAAATTATATTGTCAACTAAAATGTCAAGAACAGAAATGTCATTTCCTTTCTTCTTATGCTTGACAAAAGTTGATGAAAAAGCAAAAGCATTGGAGTAATCAAGTTTGCGTAAAGATTTGAATAACGTTGCAGGTAACAATCTTCTAGCGTGTTTTAAATCACACAAATCACGATATGACTTATTTACCATTTTCTTACCCGATAAGACATTTCAATCTTTATGACTAGTAAAAACTTCAGAAGGATAGAATTTATACATTGGTATCCCACTCACTATTAAGAAAAGCAGTGGTAAAGTCGTATTAATGAAGAAACCAGTGGTTGGAGAAAGCAGTTGAAAATATTGATCGTGTGATTGCAGCACGAAGCGTTGGTGAGTGAGCTTCAGAATACATGGTGGGAGGTGTATATATTAACTATTCAATAACTTATTACAAAACCAAGTTATTGTTAACTATTCTGTTGTCTATTTACTGTGCGTGCTACTCAACTAACTCCTATATTCTATTATTAAATTTTCTTATTGATTTGATAAACAATTTATCTAAATCAAATATTCTTAGTAATATTAACTCATCTTATTAATTAAAGAGTGTATTTCTATTTCTATAACATAGTACAAATGGTTATGCTATTGAAGGAATAGCACGTGTGGAGCTTAATATACGCTATACAGGATATCGAGTATGTGCTCCCATCAGTACAAAAATCCAATATTTACAAGGTTTAAAATAAAAAAAATAGTTTTCAAACTCTTTTACGTACTGGAAGTAATACCGAGTTTTGTGACTATTTTGGGCACTACATCAGGGATTCTTTTATTTCACTAAATAAAGCTAACCAAATTCAAAATAATGTATATGGTGTGACGAAATTCTTTGTCGTATATTAATTGCATAAGTTGGTGTTTGTTTATTCTCTGTTTAAGATTAGGTACATATTTTGCAGTTATTTCTGGTCAGTTCTTTGTTCCATATTCTCGACCCTATACCAAAATTAATAATCATGCAATATCTTACAGTATATGGTTATTTCATTTGAATACTGTTTAACTATTATAAGTATCGTGTTATCGATTACATTAGATTTTGATAATTGGGTAAAAATAAGTATTGAATATCCTTGGTATTTGAAATGCTATTGTTTGGATGCCAAGGAATTAAATGGTGAATACTCTGTAGAATAGTTTTTCCTTGGTATAACCTTTGCAAACGTAATTCGTAGTGTATTATTATGTATTTTTAATTCACTATTTTACTGCTATAAGAATAATAAAACTCAAACTCTGATTAATTCGAGTCTAATTTAATGTTTTTACTAGAAAATATAGTTACAATTGTTTCTCCACTACTTTCTTGTCTTGTTTTAGATCTGCTTTTTTCATATTTTCACTTTACATATGTGGAAAAGGTATACAACCTTTGTAATATTTGATCCATTTTGCAGATTCCTTAATTTTTTATCGTTTCTTTTTAAAAATGTTTTCTTTACCAATACCACTATACAAGATACATAATTTAACACTAATTCTCTACCGTAATACTTGAACCTTTAGAAAGATTGGATGGTACAGGCGTTGAGATTTCAGATGTAGTAGCAGTGACAGTTAAAGAATCAGGTGCAACACTAGATTTTGCTGAATTATTCTTAGCATTTTTAGAAGTATTAGATTTTGATTGTGAATTTGGTTTTTCATTTGTATATTCATTCTTTCTTTCTAAACAGCCTTGTTTAATTTTATGCCAACTTGGATATAACATTAAATAACCACTAAAACTTCGAAAAACCCGACGTCCATTTTGTTGTGCCTTTTCAATAATCTTATTTTGTTTAGATTTATTTATGTGTTCTTTATAACCTCTCAAATCTTTCATACTTAAAACACCATGAACATTATCCAAGTCTTGTAATTCTGGTATATCAAATTTTGAAACTTTCACTACCTTATTTTTATCTTTCACAGTTTGCAATTCATTTGTTTTTTGTTTGGTAGACTCTGATTCTATGTTTTCATTATATTTTGACCATTTGCTAGTGACGTTTGAACTGGTATCTAATTCCCTAATAATACTTGGATTCATACTTAAACCGCTAACACCAACACGAATATTCGAAGATAGTTTACTACTGTCATTTTTATTTTGATTCGAAATACCTGGACTTTGTGAATCATGTGGCGTAGGCTTTACGGATGATTCTCTTGAGGTAAGGTCTAAATCAGGTAACACCGAGTCTGATTTGTTGTTAGTTTTATTGTCTGCTGCACCTGAATTGCCCAATTTTAAAGTAAGTTTGATCTTTGGCTTTTTTTCTTGTTGATGTGATGTCAAAGCAGGAAATTTTTCAAGGTGAATAGACGATATCTTAAGTGTCACAAACTTGGTTCTCCTTGGAGGCATGTCTGGAATATCACTTTTCTTAAGTTGTTGGACAGACTTCCAAAAAAAAAAAAAAATCAAGTACTCCTATACATAATGGTTTGTTTTCAACATCATCTTTTCATTCGTGATATTCGTGATATCGCCATCCGTTTGGAGACAACGCATTTCTTAATTAACGGAGAATGAGAGTTTCATTTTTTATTTTCCAAATTATTTTTTATTTTTGTTTTTTATTTTTTAAGTGTAAGGAGCTGGGAATTTACTAATTCGTGGCAAAATCGAGCTTAGTTCTTTATTCGGAAAGTATTTTTTTCCAACCAAATGGAACGCTATTTTACGTTATCAGTAGATTTATTAAAACTATAAACTATTTAGACATACATGTATATCAGATACCAAATGATCCACTCATAAAAGCTTCTCTTGCATTCTTTTTATTTATAGTCTGTGGTCCATGTAGTTTATCAATCTTACCTGATGGTGGCATATGGTTAATAATATTATTACTATAACCATTTTTATTAGCCATGTGTGGTAACGGTGGATAACTTGGATATCCCTGGGGCAGATATGGTTGGTGTCCTGGTATTTGCATTGGTGGGTATCCAGGAGAACCTTGTGGCGGATACCCCATTTGTCCCTGTGGAGGATATCCCAGATAACCTTGAGTCTGAGGGTATCCCATCGGTGTTGGAGGATAACCATTAGGTGGATAACCATTAGGTGGATAACCATTAGATGGATACTGGCCTGGAATTGGTCCAAACCCGGAAGAAAATGCAGGTGAGTGTGGTTTTTTTATTCCAGGAAGTTTATGTGGATAATATTGATATTGGTGTTGATTAGGTGGTACTGGTTGTGATTTTGGACGCATCTGCTGTGGTGGTTTTTGTTGCGTTGGTGGTAGTTGGGGAGAGGAGGGATATTGATTTTGTGGATACGAAACAGGGGCATATTGCATTGGCTGATATTTTTGAACTGGAGGTTTTGGCGGATACTTTGTTTGTGATTGTACTGTTGAATACTGTATCATCTTTGCTGGATGTGGTGATTTTTGTTTTGAATTATCCGGAGTTAATTGCTTAGCTTGTATAGGCGAAGTATACATTGGAGTTTTATAATTCGACGTTGAAACTGAAACGGTCGATTGTGAATGATTTGAAGAGTTTCTTGAATGGTCAGCTGGAATTGATAAAAGTGCTGGACCATCATTTCTCTGTTTTTCATAACCTAAAGTTGTTGGTGGATATGCGGATGAGCTTTCAGATATAGTTGATGACATCATTGCTGGAGGCAACTTCCTTGAACGCAATTGGATTGAACTTGGTTCAGTAACCTGTTCATCTAGTACATCCAAACAATCTTTGAAATCGTTTTCAAGTTCATCAAACCCATCTTCTATATCCCTCTTGTTAATTGGACTTTTATAAATGTTGACTTTATCGTTTTGAACAGGACTGGTTTCATCTTTTGGTGGTGATAGAACAGGTATATCTAGCTCATCGTATTTAATATTCATATTAGGGGTTTTAGAATGGACAACTGGCTGTCTTTGTTGATATTTTTGGTTTGGGGGCAACTCAGGTGATGGTGATCTATAATTCTGCATTACACGGGATGGAGGTGATGATGATTTTGATTTAAGCTGCGTTCTAGGTGGAGAATTAGAAATTGACAAATGTCCTTGTTCATAAGTTCTTGGAGTTGAAGTTGAGATTTGCTGACTATTTGTTGGATAAGATATTTCACGTGAAGAAAGTGGTACTGGGGACGAACAATATGGAGATAATGAATATGGTGAGGGTGAACATGGTGATGGATATTGCGGTAGCGTGCGTGGTGGTGACGAACGCTGTGGTATAAGATGTGTTATTGATGGAGATGATTGAGTTGGAATCATCGATTTAACTGGATATGGGTGGGGCATGTCAGGTTGCACTAAATCTACTGATGCTAAATTCTCGACTGTTGTTTCATGCATGGATGTTGGTAAAACAGTGTTTTTTTTTAGTGAGTCAATTGCTTTATTCTGTCTGGTAGGTGATGTATATGGATTGAGGAATTCAGAGTCAACTTTTTTAGTATTAGATTTAAATTTATCAGTTTTGACTACTGTAGGATCAGTGCTAGGTAATTCCAACACTTCTATTGATTGATTGTTATAGTAATTATAATCATTCTTTTCGGAAGATGCTTTTGGTGATGTTTCACAATTCAAGTCAATATCATTGATGCCTAATGAATCAAATTTCAGAAATGTATCAAAGGCTTCATCATTTTCTAAATCAGGTAATGATATACGTATTATATCATCCATCTTTGTTTTGACTTTTCTTTTTTCTGATCTTTCGGGTATTTGGTACTCCACCGACATTTGTTCATCTTTAGATGGCGGTGGTTTTCTTGATTTTCCCCGTGGTATTTCGTTGTTACCATAATCCTTTGCAACAGGAGGAGGAGGTATTGAATCATTCAGCGTACGTGAGTTGTATTTATTTTCTAATAATTTTTTTGCTTCATATCTTTCTATTTCCAATTTTTCAGCTTGAAGTAAGGCTTCTTTCTTTATTTTTTTTGCTTCTAATTCTGCAAGTTGGATCTTCTGTTCCAAGTCTTTCAATTTTTCTTGCTTAATCTCTAATTCTAAATCATAACCGTCTTTTGCCAAATCTTGTTCTTCAACAATGACCCATTTCTTAAAGCCTTCAGCAAGCTCAACTTCCATTATATAAGATTTACCGAATGTTTTCTTTTTCAAATCTGTCTCTTCAAAACCAAGAGATGCTAGCCATGTCCAAATAAAATAGTCTTCGATTGAAACACGTCCAATAATAGCAGTAAAAAAATCTTTTACATCGGATTCATCAATTGTAGATTTCCGTGATGTCATATCAGTTGACCAACCGGGTATCAATTTATACTTTAAGCCGCTCGGATCTTTTCCATTATTAATCAAGTCTGTATCGTATAAACATAAATTTTCCAATAATCTTGAACCTTCAGATGATAGCTTGTCAATTACATTTTCCTTATCCTTAAATAGTCTTTTCAATAACAAGTAGTCTTCTCTTGTATAAAAAAGTGTTGGATCATCAAACTTAACAGTTTTGCTGACCCTAGTTAGTAATTCAGCAGGATTTTTAGAAGGTTTATTGGATCTAATTGTTACTATTGGAATTTCTTGTATGTGTCGTGAAGTTTCAAGTGTTGTGGATGTTGGCAATGGAGGATATTCTGAACTTTTTAATAAATTTTGGAAAACTTTAGGTAGTTTTGTCAAATCGCCGTTTGGTGGCATCGCTTTAATGAAAGATAATAGTAAATGAAATACTGCATCACCTGCTGGAATCCATTCATATAAACCTCTTTCAAAAGATGGTAAACCTGGAACTTTATTTTTAACTGGACTAAACGCCCACAACCCACATAGTTTACAAACTTTCTTTGCAGTCATCAAGTTTTCTTTTGAATTCAAAATAAAAGCAACAAGTAAGTCATAAAAATCATAGACAATTGATGCATGAGCACCCGAAGATAAACAATTCGGCATGAAATCCAAAAATGCCTTATTGGGGAAACCTGCATTATCTTCTAACTTAACAAATTTTGTGTATGATTTCCAACCAATAATTGCTTTACCTGGTAAACGACACCAAATAAACTTTAAAGCACTCATCAAAACATGCGGATTTGTCGTTTTGATAATTTCTTTGGCATCAGAAACAGCTATTGGCATAGAATTAACAAAAACTTTATTTAAGAAAAGTTTCAAGTCTTTATCATGATATTCCGGCCTAAATGGTAATATCAACAGTGGAATTTTTGTCCCAATTTTCTTCAATTCAGATGTCATCATATGAACTAAATCTTTCACATATTTTCTTTCAAACGTGATATCATATTCCTTTTCAAGTATATATTCATCATCAGTTTTTCTTTTCAAAGTTTGTTTGAATTCATCTACTTTAGTTGATTCAATATCGGGACAATAAATAAATGATTCTTTGCCGTTCTCAGCATGATCCAACAAAACTGAATCTGAAACAATCAGCGGTGGGATCTTGGGTAAAAGATTCTTAAGCATTAAAATATTTTTCTAGAGTTTCTTTTGGATAAAATTGGTAAATAGAAAATAAATGAATTTTAAAACATGGCAAATGTATTTTTATTATTATGCTTCAGATCAGGAACGAAAGAACAAAAAATGTCAATAAAAAATGAACATGAAAAAGAGAGTGCGCGAAACTCAATGGTTGTATATTGTATATCCTTAATCACCAACAACAAAAATTCTTTTGTCTGAACGCGACATGTGCTTTATAAGAAGTTAGAGGTTTGGGTCTACACCGACTAATCTGTTTTTATATGAGTACAGTAATACAATGGCTATACTATCAGAAATAGAAATACAAAAATTGAAAGAAACGAAGAAAATCGGTATCATTGGGCTGGGTGATATGGGTCTTATGTATGCACGTCGATTTTCTGAAGCTGGTTGGAATGTGTGTGGTTGTGATCGTGAAGAAAGATATCATGAGTTAAGGGAAAATATGTCATCTTTATTACCGGATGTTGAAATTTTCAAAAATGGGTTTTATGTTTCAAGAGCTGCAGATTATATCATCTACTCTGTAGAAGCTGAAAACATTGATAAAATTGTTTCAACTTATGGTCCATCAACAAAGGTAGGGGCAATCGTTGGTGGTCAAACCTCATGTAAAAGTCCTGAAATTGAAGCATTTGAAAAACATTTACCTCAAGATGTTGAAATTGTTTCTGTACATTCATTACATGGTCCAAGAGTTGATTCAACCGGTCAACCATTGGTGTTAATCCAACACAGATCTTCAGATCAAAGTTTTAATTTTGTTGAAAGCTTGATGTCATGTCTTAGATCAAAACACGTTTATCTAACTTATGAAGAACACGATAAGATTACTGCTGATACTCAAGCTGTGACGCATGCAGCATTCTTGAGCATGGGTGTCGCTTGGCATAATAGTCATCAATATCCATGGGAAACACCAAAGTGGACGGGTGGTATGGAAAATGCAAAAATTAACATTTCCTTAAGAATTTATTCAAACAAATGGCATGTCTATGCAGGCTTAGCAATTACTAACCCTTCAGCACATAAACAGATAACACAGTATGCAAAATCTTGCGAAGAATTGTTTACATTGATGATTCAAAAAAAGGAAACTGAACTGTATGATAGAATTATGGAAGCGAAGCAGAAAGTATTTGGACATTTAGGAAAGGATCATCAATTACTTTTGAATGATGATTTATTACAGCAATATTCATTAGGTAAAAATCCTCCTGGTGGTCAACAAGAGAACTCACATTTATCCTTATTATCTATTGTTGATAGTTGGTCACAATTGGATATTATTCCGTATGATCATATGATTTGTTCAACTCCTCTTTTTAGAATTTTTCTTGGTGTTTCCGAATATTTATTTTGTACCCCTGGATTATTGGAAAGTTGTATAGAAGTTGCAATAGCTAATACGGCGTTTAGACAAGATGATTTGCAGTTCACGATGGCATCGAGGGAGTGGGCTAATATTGTTAGTTATGGAGATTTCAATTTATATAAGCAAAAATTTGAAAATACTCAACATTTCTTTGAACATATGTTCCCTGAAGCTACAAAAGTTGGCAACGAAATGATTAAAACAATATTTGAGCGTGTTAAAGATAGAGAAAATTGATAGAGAAATTTGTGTATAACAATTAATTAAATTAATTACAGCTAATAAATTATAAATTTTATTGTTTGGCTACCTTTCACTTAGAATAGTGATTGGACCTTTGACTTTTATTAAACTGAATTGTTTTGGCTTTAGTTATCATAAAGTTTTGTTAAAATTGGATTTTCAACCTTTACTTCAGCGTTGAAGTTAAATAAAACACCAAGAGTAATTTCAATTTTGACCCGGTTTCACCTTTCAATCTCAACAAACATTGGTGGTTTAAATCAGAAGTTATCATCACCAGAACTCAGAGTATTAATGATGTCACCTGGCAATTTAACATAGTCAGTATTACCAATTTTAATAACTTGACGTATTGCAAGATTTTCAACTCATTCAATTTTTTACATTCTATAGAGTTAATTACCAGTATTAATACCAGTTAATGCATATATTGTGTTTAATGTTACATTATAAATTCATATGGAATTCATATTCAACATTTGGAAAATAAATGGGTTTATTTTTGCCATTACTGTAAATATTAACAAACCAACTGTCTTAAACTTCTGTAACGAATCGATTAATTTATTATCAATATAGCTCATGCAAATATTTATCAATGCTTGCATGAGCTATAGTTGCATTATATTTATGACAGGAGAGGCTTCAAACACCAGCTAAAAAACACTTTTCACGGATATTTTTCATAAAAGGATTTCTCAAAACAATAACATTTTGATTCAAAAACATAGTAGTTATGCTGTTAGTAATAATGAGCTCAACAATATTTTCAAGTTCAGTAGTATCTGGAAGATTCTTTGTAGCTGTAACCAGATAATCAAAAACTTCACGAACTACCACTTCTTCGATACATGAACAAATATGATGAGTTCTTTAGCCATTAGTTTTAGCATAATCACAGAAAAATTTATACTCTAACCGTTTTTTGAAAACACTTTTATAGTTACTCCTAAAAACGACGAAAACAGTAGCTTCTTCAGCATATTTTAAAGCATAAGCGGTGGTTGTTTCAACATTACCTGTACCAATAAGTAAAGCAGAATACTCGCAATTTTAGAGTGATTTGTGTTATTCAAATTGGGCTAGGTAAAAGGACCCAGGTACAGAATAAATGCATTTATAAAATATAAAAAGCAGAAGCCTTGAATGGAGGTGAAAACGTGTAAAAATGAAAATATAGCCATTTTCGTACTTTGTGAGATACCATTTTCGTGGCATAGTTTGATCAGGATCTTAATGATGCAAAGAATATAAGGTAGCGGGCAAGAATCAAATGCAACAAGTTCATTGTTGACTGTAAAAACTTTTACGTGTAGCATCAGAAGATATCGTTTAACAAACAAGGAAAATAAAGGCTAAGATGCGATAGATTAATGATAACATATATTGAATTTCGCATTTTTTTTTAATTTCGCATTTTGATTCTGAGGGCGAAGCTGAATTGAAACGAACAGGTTGAAAGTTAACATAACTTTACAAGTATAAATGTACAGGGCAACGAAGATTTTAAACTAATATACATATCAACTCAATGGGAAACATCTTTAGCAGCATGTTTGGTAGGCTCTGGGGAGCCAACAAGGAAATCAGAATCCTTATCCTTGGGCTTGATGGTGCTGGTAAAACTACCATCTTATACAAATTGCAACTAGGAGAAGTTGTTAAAACGAAACCAACGATAGGGTTTAATGTCGAGACTCTACAATATAAAAATATTTCCATTAACATGTGGGATTTAGGTGGACAAACTTCAATTCGTCCTTATTGGAGATGTTATTATGCGAATACTGCAGCTGTTATCTTTGTTGTAGATTCAACAGATAGAGATCGTTTAGAAACCGCAAGAAAAGAATTGCATATGATGCTCAAGGAAGATGAATTGGTAGATAGTGCATTGTTGGTGTTTGCTAATAAGCAAGATCAACCTGGTGCACTTACTGCCGCTGAAGTGTCAAAAGCACTCGGATTAGTTGAGCTTAAAGATAGAAGTTGGAGTATTGTTGCAAGTAGTGCAATCAAAGGTGAAGGTTTAACCGAAGGTTTAGATTGGCTTATTGATGTCATTCAAGAGGAACAAATGTAATGTCCTTAATATTGAATATGCTCTTTATTGATTGATGAATCATTGCATATTGTGGTTCATTTTATGTGTATAGTCTTTCAGTTTTTCATCAATCAGTTAATGGACACATCTCTATTTCATTCTTCCATATTAGGACCATATATGAGAATAACCGCTTGTTATATAAAGGATCACTGTATAATTAATTCATGTTTAAGTAAATTCGAAAAAAAACGTTTTAAAATCAACCAGTCCTCGGTAAATTGTATGAAAAAACTCAGGTTGCACCTTGCATCACATAGTATTTGCTTTTAATTCTCTTAAAAAAACGACATATTTCTTACAACCAGCATACCCATAATCATGTTTCATAGCAGCTTAAAGATTCGAACATTAAAAGCTACAAAAATTGTCCATTTTCCGGGATTTAATATGATCAAATATCGTCCATGTATTCAGTTTCATAGTTCAATTGTCAAACAACATCTGCATAGATATTGTACATATCCTAATAGACAAGTGTCATTCTTCAATTTACAAAAACTTTTAGTTGGAACAGCTGTATTAACAGCAATTGGTGTTACAATAGAGACAATACATAATGATAATTTCTCAAAACAACAACAACTTATCGAAGGGCCTCAACCATTTGTTGAAAATAATTGGCAAAAGGATATGCAAAATACGCAAAAAAACAGTTTACTGCCCGATGAATCGCAACCGACTTTTGAAATGGGACTCTTTGTTGCTTCACAAAAAGGTAAAGAAAAGAAAAAAAATCAATACAGAAACGAAAGAACCAAAAGAAAATTTACAGGTTGGATTTATAGAATTGCATTTTTACTTCAAGATTACTTTTATGAACCAATAGTTACATTTGGTAGATTTTTAGAATTGTCCATTATTTTTGTACCTGTTTTCATCTTATACCCGATAACATTTTTTGGTAAGACAAATAAACTAGGTGAAAGATCAGGAACTTCCTTATGGTATAAATTATTAAGAATTGCAGCTGAATTAGGTGGTGCTTCATTCATTAAACTTGGTCAATGGGCCGCATCGAGGACTGATATTTTTAGTAGAGGTTTATGTGCAGAATTGAGTAATCTGCATAGTAATGCAAAAGAACATAGCTATAAACAAACAACAAAGATTTTGAAAGAAACTTTCAATGGTAATGAGCTAGAAGAAATATTTGAAGATTTTCCAAAAACTCCAATTGGCTGTGGCGCAATTGCACAAGTCTATTTAGCTAAATTAAATAATAAATTTATGAACTCGAGAAATAAACATGATTCATTAGTGGCTGTTAAAATTGTACATCCAAACGTGGAAAAAAATATATCAAGAGATTTAAAAATTATGTCTTTTTTTGCAAATTTGATTGATTGCATTCCGACGATGGAATGGCTAAGTTTACCACAAGAAGTTGAGCAGTTTGCAATTTTAATGAACTTACAATTAGACTTAAGAATTGAAGGTTATAACTTAAATAAATTTAGGGAAAAATTTTCAGATTCTAATGATGTGTTATTTCCGAAACCAAGATACAGTTCTGAAAAGGTTTTAATTGAAGATAGAATTTATGGTATTAGCATGAATAAAATTTTAGAGGTTAAGAATATGAAGCACGATAAAATGTTAAAACATATCAGTGATAAATTGATTGATTCATTCTTGAAAATGATGATTTTGGATAATTTTACACATGCAGATCTACACCCAGGTAATATATTTGTCAGATTCGTTAAAGCTAATAAGAACAATAAAGTTCCACATGTAATCAATGATTTTGAAGTTGATAATTTAACAAATGAATTGAATAAATTATCAGTCACTGATTTAAGTATAAAACTAAATGATTTAATTAATGAAAAGTTTGTCCCGCAACTCTGTTTTATCGATGCAGGTTTGGTTACTGAACTTGATGATCAAAATAGATTTAATTTTATTTCATTATTTAATGCATTAGCACAGTTTGATGGTTATAAAGCAGGTGAATTGATGATTGAAAGATCAAAAACTCCAGAAACTGCAGTCAATAAAGAATTATTTAAAATAAAAGTTGAAAGATTAGTCAATAAAGTCAGGGAACGTACATTCACCCTTGGATCGGTTTCAATTGGTGACTTATTAGATAAAATGTTAAGTATGGTTCGTTCCCATCATGTTAGAATGGAAGGTGATTTTGTGAGTATTGTTGTTGCAATTTTAATTTTGGAAGGTATTTGTAGACAACTGGATCCAGATATTGATTTATTTGCAAGGTGGGTATTTGCATGGACTATTGGATTTCCAACAATGCAATTCGATAACTAGTTTATTTACTATTTATTGCTTCAAACCAAAATTTTGTTAACACAAATACTAACATTTCTTATCTATTCTCTTTTTTTCCCCACAGATCTATTCCTATACTTAGACAAATAAGTTTCCAAGAAGGAAAGCTGATCTTCGACAACATGAACAAGGTCTCCATGCTTAAAGTGTGGATGACTTTAGAAGCCAGACAATTTGTTAATGCTTCTGTTCATGATGTCTACAAGCTTGTGAAATCAGATGGTCTTGCACCAAACTACTAAATTATGACTGTTTCTTACATGCATATTTGTATAATAATAACGTAATCATTTTATCATCATCGTTTAACCAATAAAATCATCTCTGTAAAATTAGAAATCAAAAAATTACTCACAGCACGTTTCTCGGCTCAGCTCCCTTTAGATCTCAAATTACTGTTAGATTTTTTTGTTTTGTCTATTCTGTTGTGAATTTCCTCGAGATGGTTGCTTGCTTTTCTTGCAGAATCATTTGAAACTAACTCACAATTCGTCTTTGAACCATTATCCTGAACACATATTGGTATCATGAAGTTTGGCCATACTTTAATGACTCATAAAGTTCCTGAATGGGATCAACATTACATGGATTACAAAGGATTAAAAAAAATTGTTAAATCTATCCATGTTAGAGAAAATGAACTCAGAAATGAAAACCCAGAAGTTGATGTTTTTAGTGATGAACATGTTAAACTTGAACTAGCTAGATTTTTTTTCCATGTTGATAGTAATGTTGAAGGTGTTGATGAGTTTTACACAAAAAAATTCTTGGATTATGAAAGAAGATTGAAGAAAATTATTGCTGTTTTTCCCAAAAATGCTGAAGATATTAATGATTTGGAAGAATATGATGATTTGGTGGATATTTTGTTAGAGCTAAGAAATTGTTTTAGAAATTTGAAATGGTTTGGGGAAATAAATAGAAGAGGGTTTGTCAAAATTTTAAAAAAGCTAGATAAAAAAGCGGGTACTAAACAACAAGATATTTATTTAAAAATGAAAGTTTATCCATTATCATTCTGTAATGAATCGGAATCAGTCAAATGTTTGACTTTAATCAATGATCATTTAAATCATTTATCAACAGTTTATGAAATTGGAAGGCCTTCTAAAAATACCTCATCTTCATCCTCATCAATTTCTAATCTCGATATTGCACCGACTACAGCCGCTTATAATTCACCAATTCCTCATATTTCTTCTGACTCAATTGCAGTTAATAATAAAATAAATTCAAAAAGTTTAGGATTAGATTTATATTTAGGATCTATTCTTTCAGATAATGTTGAGCAGTTAAATGCTAATCTAGTTAAGGAATATATGTCACCCGTTTTAGCACCACTAAAACTTTTATTATCACTTTTGAATAAAGCAACATTGGAACTATCTTATAAATGTATTGATCTATTGCTTAAAATAATTCCTGTCCTTTTAGATTCAAGTGACGTTTCGGGTAGGAATTTTATTCATCATCACGTTATTGCATTAGGTAAAAAAAATTCCAATAGAATAAATAATGATTACATTATGGGCGAGCTCAAAAAGACTGATTATAATTCTTCATTATTTCATACCTTTGGTCCAGATGGTATAAATTCAAATGATTTTGCTAAAGGTTTATTATACATTTTCCAAAGTTTACCCGCTCATTTAAAGTTTGCAATTTTGCAGAAGGATAATTATAAGAGAACTCCATTGCACTACGCATCACAATATGGTTTAAAAGAAGTCACTTTTATTATCTTGAAATTTCTAAAAGAATGGGGAATGTATGATGAAAATATTTCACTAGATGATGTTTCACATTGGGGTGATTCAGAAAATCTGACACCAGTCCATCTTGCTATTTTAGGTAAGCATCCAAAAACAACTGAGGTTTTACTTGATGCAATCAATGAGCAGGTTAAATTAACTTGTCCGTATTTATTACACGTTGCTACCAAAATGAACACTCCAGGTTTATTGCAATGCCTCTTAAAATGTAAAGGTGTTAATATTGATGCATATGAAAGTGAACAATCAAAGGAAACCGCATTATATGTTGCAGCAAAATATGATTTAAAGGAAAGTGTTTTATCACTACTTCAACACGGTGCAAATACTGAACTTGGTGAAACATCTTTTGGATGGACTCCAATTTTTGTTGCTGCTGCAAATGGTTATTTTGATATTATAGATTTATTGATTACTCACGGCGCAAAATACTATATACAAGATGAAAGTGGTTGGACTCCACGTGAGCATGCCGCATTGCGTGGCCATATCGATATTGTTAATAAACTAACACCACCAGATTTTAATCCGTATGAATCATTAGAATCAAAAATAGTTTCACCAAAATTATCCCCCAAACTCCTGGCTAGGAACGATTCAGCTTCTAGCATCCATAAGCTTTCTGATATTAAGATCAATACTCCTCCCACAAAGTCAGATAAGATTGATTTAAAACACCTAAAACAAGGAAATGTATCGGTACCGCATATACCAATATCTTCACCAGATAAAACAATTGTTGGTAACCAATATCTTAGAAAGAATCAGTCTGTCATATTGATTACAATTGGTACGACAGATTTACGTGATATTAATCCGGCAATCGAACTTAATAAAATCCCACTATCTAAAATTCATTTAACTGAACTAGATTCTGCATTATCAATAGTTGTTACACCATCAAATTTGCCAGATCAGCCATCATATCCACTGGAGTTGCCCCTAAATGATAATCACGGCAGTTCAACTGATCCAATTTTATTTCATTGTAATGATAAAGATCCTTTGGATACAATGATTTATTTTGATATAGTGCCTACATTTGATGTTCAAATTAATGACAATAAAAAGACTCGAAATAAAAAAATTTTAGGACGTGGTGTTGCCATTTTAAAAAGTATCTATACATCAGTTGGACCAAATAAAAGGTCACTGTTTAATAGTGTTAAAGTACCAATTTTAGAGGTTAATAGTATGGAAGTTTTGGGTAGTATCAAATTTGAAGTTTTGATTGTGAAATCATTTGAAGAAACCGGAAAGATTCCAACAGATGCAGATATTTATTGGAAGTCATTGATCCATCCGAGACTAATAGGACATAGAGGTAATGGTATGAATAGTAGAAATAAAAAGTCATTGCAACTAGGTGAAAATACGGTGGAATCTTTCATTGCAGCTGCTTCATTAGGTGCACAATACGTTGAATTCGATGTCCAACTTACAAAAGATGATGTTCCAGTTATTTATCATGATTTTATTATTGCTGAGTCTGGTATTGATATTCCAATGCATTCTTTAACACTAGAACAATTTATGCATTTAAATTTAAGCAAAGATGATGAAGAAAAATTAGACAAAAAGAAAAAGATTAAAGACGATTCTGATATTTACAAAAAATCCAGGTCCAGATCAGTTTCATTCAAAAATGAAAGTAGGTTTTCAATTGATCAAATCTCAAGTTCAGATGAAAAATCAAATAACAGTAATGATAATAGCGACATTAATCCAAAACACGAAAGAATGAAATTGACAAAAACTTGGAAAATCAATGAATTTAAAGCAAATACAAGAGGTACAACAATTGCATCATCGTTTACAACATTAGAAGAATTATTTAAGAAAGTTCCAAAAACTGCTGGTTTTAATATTGAATTGAAGTATCCAATGCTAGATGAATCACAACATGATGATATTGGACAAATTGCACCAGAAATGAACCATTTTTGTGATACCATTTTATCACTCGTTTATGAAAGATATTCAGGTAGAAATGTTATATTTTCCTCATTCCATCCAGATATTTGTATGATGATGACTATGAAACAACCATCCTTCCCAGTACTATTTTTAACGGAAGCAGGTGTTGACAAAATGGCAGACGTTCGTGCGAGCTCATTACAGAATGCCATCAGATTTGCAAAAAATTGGAATTTATTTGGTATTGTTAGCCATGCAATCCCATTTATTCAATGTCCAAGATTGGCCAGTGTTGTTAAAGCTAGTGGTCTAGCTTGTTTTACTTATGGATCAGCAAATAATAATCCAGAAAATGCTAAACTTGAAATTGCAGCTGGTGTTGATGCGGTAATTGTTGATAGTGTTCTTGCAGTTCGTAAAGAACTCACAAAATATGATGAAATAGTAAAAGTAATAAGATAAAATTCATACATAAAATTGTGTGAAGAAACATTAGATGTTAATCAAAACCTATGTAAACAATAAATAAGACGGATGAATCATGTTTTTGATTCTTGATCTTTGGTTTTTTCCAGTGCGAAATCTAATTTGAGCGAACAATAGGGATGTCACCTAAAATAAAATTGATATTGTGTTCGTTCGGGCTGGCTTTTTTCTTTGCCTTCCCTGTTTTTTTTCTCTTTTACTTTTTTGGTTATCAATTGTTTATCAACTACACTAGTTAATATATACAATTGTACATAACAAATATAAAATGTCTTTTATTATTGCATCCCAAATTCCAGTTAATTCTACTGAAGAAAAAATTTCTGAATTCTTTTCATTCTGTGGCAAAATCAAGAATATGGAGGTTATCGAAACAACTGAAAAGACTAAGACTATCAAAGTTGAATTTGAAAAATCATCAGCAATTTCAACCGCTTTACTTTTAAATGGTGCAGAATTTGAAGGTTCTGTAATTACAGTCTCTGAACCAGAACAAACATCAGGAACAACCCCAACTACTGTTGCTGATGATTCAAGCCATGATGAATCAAATGGTAATGATATTGATCAAGAGTCCAAACCAAAAAGTGCAATTATTGCAGAGCTGCTTGCAAATGGTTATGTTTTACAATCGTCATTAGTTGAAAAGGCAATTCAGTTTGATCAGCAACGTGGTATTTCTGATAAATTTAATTCATTCATTTCAAATTTAGATAAGAAATATCATATTCAAGAAAAGAATAAACAAATTGTTGATCAAACTAACACCATTGTTGATCAAGCAAATACTCAATGGGGTCTTCAAAGTTATTGGAATAATGGTGTGAGAACTTTGAACTCTTACATGGATAAATTTAAGAATGATAAATATGGTAGTCAAGTTCATGATTTTTATAAAACTGTTACTCAAGACGTTAAATCAGTTAATGATGAAGCTTTAAGACTTGCGGAATTCAAGAAACAACAACAAGCAAGCAATGCAAGTGGTTCAAGTGTTCAATTCCCAGTTATCAATACAATTACACCTGATTCTACAACCGCAACAGCTGCAGGTGTTGTCCCATTTGAAACCGACAAAAAATAATTTGAGTTCGGTAAAAAGGATTTGTAGTTTTGTTCTAGTTGGCTTTATATAAGTTTATTTTATTTTGTTTTGTTTATCTTTTACTCTTCTCAACGCTTTTTTATTTTATATATCTTTTACTTTAACCTTTATTTTGAAAAGAATATCGCTAAAAATATCTATAAATTATTATACAGATATATATTTATGGAGTAGAAAAGAGTTTTCACTAAGTTTTATAATTAACATTGGCATGAGTCATCGCATGAAGCACATGAACATTTGGTTGATTTAGAACAATGTTCACAAGCACAATCACCTTCACAAGCACATGTAGAAGTTGGGCAAACACATTTGGTAACATCATTTGCGCAAGCACCACAAGTACATTGACCTTCAGGGCATTGACATTTCTTTGGGCAGGCGCATTTTACAGGTACAGGTGAAACAGTACCAGAACAGGAACATTTGCTTGATTCAGAACAATGTGCACATGAGCATTCACCTTTACAGGAACAAACAGCAGAAGGACAAACACACTTGGTTTTATCATTTGCACATTCACCACATTTGCATTGACCTTCAGGACATTGACAGAGTTTAGGACATACACATGCAGTAGTTTGTGCTTGACAACATGAAGACTTGGAAACGTTAGAAGTAGAACAACAAGACATTGATGTTTAATTTGTTGATTGATTGTTACTGAAGGAAAGAAAATACGTTATGAAGCATAAAACTCAGGAAAATGCTTTTTTTATATAGACTTGCGTTGTTTTTGCCTGGCGGTGTTTTTGCCTGAAAATCTGTCAACAGATTTCTATTTTCCTAATCACGAAAATTTCTATTGTTTGTTTTTCATTATATTGCATTTACTTAAGGCCGGCACTTTGATATGTTCTCGTTAATGAAGCACCAACAGTTGACTGGCACGCACTGGTGCTCTGCACAATGGACATTCCTGTCTTTCTTTACACCAGTCAAGGATACATCCCCAACAGAAAACATGTCCACAACTTGCACAGGCAGGGTCTTTCATTGGTGAAAGACAAAGCATGCAGTTTCTACTCTGTTCAGGAAAATACTCTAATTGTGTAGAATCCTGTAGGTCAGTAATAGTTATTTTGTGCTTGAATGTCCTACTATTGGTGTTTTCGTTATGAAGAATTACCGAAGAAGTGTCTGTGCTATCTTCTGTTTCCATTTCTGGCAGACTATTGTAGATACCATGTCCGATTTGTTTTCTTTCTAATCGCTTTAATGTCTTTGCATCACCACCTAATCCGGATTCATTATTATTTAGACTAAAAATATATCTTAGTGCATTTTTCATAACAAAACCATATTTGCATACAAGTTGAACAATCATTAAACCACCGAGAATTTCATAATTTTTGTTACCTCTAATTGATCTCGGATCTGGTTCGTAATTGAAAACATATCTCATCCCTAAAAGTCTTTTTGATAAGTTATAGTATTTACCACTAAAATAAAATAATGCAAGATGTAAATTCATTACGTCAATGATACTAATAAATGTCAGTTTATTTAATATCTTCTTTAACATAAGCGCATTACCATTTCTATATGATATCCAGTTCCCAGCCTTACTTATTGAATAAGGTATAAAAACATATATAAAAATAAACGCCAATCTTTTAATTTTACTTATGCCATATCTACCATTTCTATCAACGTATCGTAAATCAACGTACTCTTCACCCAGTGTTCGTGCACCGACACCAGTAGTAACTAAAAGATAAAGTATTTTAACTAAAGCATTGAAATATGATTGATATTTGTGTATAAATCTGGCACCTTTCAGTTCCTTTATCAAGTCAATAATCTGTTTTTCTAACTGGGAGATGAAATATTCATCTTTCTGTTGTGAACGGACAATAGTTGGTGCTGTTGCAAAGGGAAAAAGACGTGAGTACCAATTACTGTTCATTCTTGTCTTATAATTATCTTCCAAATCGATTATGTATTACTTCTCAAAAATGTACAGTATTCTATTCACTATAGTAGTTATTTTAAATTTCTTGCATTTCTTCAGGTTCCCGATCAGGAAGTTGAAGCTATAGCATTTCGCGTAAAATAGCAAAAAGCTTAATTCGGAATCAGTTACTTCTGCAAGCTAATGCAACTGTTGGTGGACATTGATTTTTCCACGTACTCTTCATTCGTATTTTAAGTATACTTTAAAATGTATTGGATTGATTTCTATAGTCTAGTAAACCATAGTATATCTTCGATCCCGTATTCTTCAATAGATTCATGTCATCTTTTCCCTTCATATCTTTAAGTTTTTATTTCTTAAAACCGTTGCGCCCAGTAATTTTTTTAATCAATTCAGGTAACTGAGTTGTCTATGATAGCTTCTACAGTATTATATTGATTCATTTTATCTCTATCCATCCTATAGCTCGAAATTCTCTAACAATGATTATGTGTATATCTATATTGTAAAATGAGAGGTTTTTTTTCCCTTTACAATACAATCTTTGCATTACAACTGTTTGATCTGATAACCTTTGTGAAAAACGTTGTCCCGCAGTCCGTTACTGGATATCAGTTAAAGTTACAATTCTTACATAATATAGCTTGGTGAATATTTGATCAGCTCTCCCAATTTCATGCTTTTTACATGTAATTGTCTTGTGCTTACAGGTAAGTGGTACTTCTCTAAAAGTTAAAAGTGGAAAATGCATATCTTGAAAAAAAGTTTAACCGAAAAAAAAGCAAGAAGAAGAAAACGTGGTTAGTTTAACGAAAAAGAAAGCATTTTATAAACCTGAACTCAATAATATAAAGCTCTCATTTCAAAATGTGACTCAAAAATCAACGTAATGTTATTAAGTCATCGAAATAGAGAAAGATGATTGGTAGTGATTGAAAAAATGCCTATTTATTCGGCCGTTTAAAGATTTATTTATAAATTGAGTTTGTTATTTGTACAACATGCTGATAGAAAATATCATCTTTGAAATTAAAAATTAAATGATTAAGAAAGTCGTATAGGATGTTGAGTTTTTTTAAATTTCAGACTGTGTATAAATCTATAATAATTCTTTCATAAAAATAACAAAGCGGTATACTTAATTGCTTGTTTAAAATGGCACAAAACCAAGGCACATTCGAGACTCGACGTCAACAGACAAATTGCGTCGTGATTCTTCAATCATTTGATAGCATTTAAATTACAATTATATCTCTCAGAAAGCACGTTATTAAACTAAAATTGACTATAGCTGAAATTATAATATCATTAGCAAATGCATAATATATGTCATGATACAATAATAAGATTCACCATAACTTAGATGATCGATGCAGTAAGAACGGATTCATTAACTGCTCACAATTATGAAAATGGAAAAGTGTTTTACATTGAATCGGAAAATGGCTGTTGATGTGCTTCACCATGAAAAAAATAATATGTATAACAGACTATATAACGCTCTCTAGTACCATATACCTTTAAAGACTATATTTATAGTTATTGGTCTCAAGGTTTATAACTAGAACATTTATTAATACTACTCGGGATCCCACAAAAATGCGACGCCATTTGGGTATATAGAAATCAAGCCGTCCCAATCTTGTTATCATTCAAGAAATTTTCCGCGCAAGTAGGTTGAGGTGGTGATGTTTTTAGTGAAGAAAGTGAGAACTTTACATGAAGAGCTCTACTAGTTATGACGAGTTTAGATATTCTTGTGAAAAGGGGATTTTTTTACCTATAAAACAAACTGGAGTAAAATTATTTTCACTCCTTACTAAAATTAAATGAACTTTTAATGCTTTTAACGGCGAATTCAAGGCTTTCTCAACCTGTAGCCAGCTTAATCCAATTACCGACAGAGGAAACAGAACAAAAAAAGCTTTTAGAGAATGAAATTACTCCGCTGCATTTGAGATTTTGGAGACCATCAAATATATTATCTGTTGAAGATACACCGTTTTCAAAAAGATATTTGGTTACACTATTAATTATTGCATTTTCAATACTTGGAAACTTAGCCAGAATATCATTACAAAAATTAACAAACTATGAAAATTCTTATATAAATTACAGCGGTGGAACTGTTGTATGGGTTAATTTTGCTGCATCTTTCACAATGTCATGGTGTAACAATTCAGTTAAATTTTGGTCTTATATTTTAGAAAATTCAGGCAAAAAGAGCTATAAAGAATTAACATTGCATTCAGGTTTGTCAGTTGGATTTTGTGGTTCTTTCTCTACGTTCTCAGGTGCAATTATTGAAATATTTTTTTTAACCCTTGATTTAACTACACATCAATTATCTAATTCAGGATATAGAGTCATGGAATTTTTTTCAGCAACTATAACGGCTTTTGCAATTCCTGTATTTGGCCATATTTTAGGCATACAATTTGCATTGTTTTTTGACAATTATATTGTATCAAGAATTTCCAAAATTTTAACATATCGAAATATAAGAATATTAGAACTAGGCTTTGTTCTTTCCGGAATTATTGCTTTGATAACAAATTTAATTCTCACATGTGTATTATCAGTTGATTATTGGTACAAAAATACTTATTCATTCGCAATTTTAATTGGAGCATTTGGAGCATTACTTAGATTTAATTTATCGAGGTTCAACGGTAAATTTTTTCAGCCTTGGTTTCCAACTGGTACTTTAATGGCGAATGTAATTGGTTGTACGCTTATTGCAATATCCGAACTTTTAACTCATGGCTTAGTTAATGGTGATCAATTACTAATTAATAACAAAATTCATCGTTTTATTTTAGATGGATTTTTAGCTGGATTTTGTGGTTCATTAACTACAATGTCTTCATTTATCAATGAGCTATATAATCTTGAACATCCATGGTATCAACATATTTACTTTTGGTCAACTTTTATCACTTGTTTTGTTATTGTCATATTAATTGATGGAAGTTATGCTTGGTCAAGAGGTTTTGTAGTGATCTAACTGTACCTAAAACTTAAGTGGATGTGATAGTTTATATAACATTTTTGTATATACACAATGTGTTACATTTACAAACTGTGGACTAGAAATATTAAGTATCAAATATCAAGACGATACACAACCTTCTTACCCTTTTTACCCTTTTTAACGGTCTTCAAACTTGTTCCAATATCATCTAAATTAAAAACATCCGATGATGATGCCTCTAAAGGCGTCGTGACACCCGAGCCCCATGGTCCCAAAGATGTATTGATAGGTTTAACACGTGGAATTACCTTCTTTGGTATTGGATCGTCTGGTAAGCTTGGAAAAAGTGTTGGGTTAACTTTAGTTTCTTTCTTAATAATGTCTGGTCTTGAATTTGTTGCTGACGATAATGAAGGATAAGAACAAGAAGATATCAGTTTTGTAGAAGATAACGATGAAGATGATCCATTCAAGGCAGATGCCAACGATGGTGTAGAAATTGAAGCGCTATTTACAGTTGAAACTTTTTTACTAGAGTTCCAAGGGTTTTTAATTTTTTTGGTTGATGTTTCTGAAATTGGGTTATACCCCGGAATGCTATATCCATTAACCGGTGTATTCAATGATATGCCTCTAGTTTTAATGGTAGATCGACTTGCAATTGGCTGAAAGATTGGAGTATCATCAACAGGTAAAGCCGGTAAGTCGTATAGTTTTTTCTTTGGCGTTGAATTACCGGATGATGGAAATTTTAACTTGGTATTGGATTTGGACCTAGTTCGATCATCCCAAAATGATTGTTGGAACGATTTTTCAGTGCCGGGTAGAGAAGGAAACTTATCTTTCATTTCCCTCTTATCTAGTTGTGGTTTATTTATAACCTCTAAATCTTCACGTAAATTCGATTTAGCTGGAAATAATCTCGCTAATTCATAGATAAGTAATTCATAATCAACGCCATTACCATCTTTAAATATTTCTTTGTATCTTTTAACTAGGTCTGAAGCCGAAATTTGTTCGTTACTGTATAGGATATTCGTAGCTAAAAATTCATCAAATTTTTGTTGCGAGTAATTCAAGTAATGCTTTGCTCTTTCCTCTAATCTCTTTTTCTTTAATTCATAATTATTAGAACTGGAAGACTCCTTTTGAATTGGTAGCTTTTTTTTATTACCACATGGAACCGTGTATAATTGATTATTAAATGTATTTGTTGAAAGGATACTATTACCATACAAAGCAGCATGATCTTTTGCCATATGTGTTTGTAAATCAAATTCATCTTTAAACACAACAAATTTTTGATCTAGGCATGATTGAACATTACATATATAATGTGCAGATTTAAAATGCTGAGATAAATGATCATAATTTCTAAAATATTGTGGATTATTTGGATCAATCTCTTGACAAATATGACATTTTTCATGGTTATCTCTCATATGGACAAATAATTCATCATCTGAATAAAATCTTTTGTTTGCGCAAAATTTACATTCTGGATGTCCTTTGAAACCCATACCGTCTCCCCTTGTTTGATGTTGATGCAATTGTTTTCTTGAATAGGGTTTTAGTTCGGTAATAAAGGCTTTTTTGAATTTTGCACATAATTCACAATAGAAATTATTGTGAACTTCCTTAACATGACTATTTAATTCTTTAAAATTTTTCATAAGAATCCCTTTCATGTTACAATTACGAATTGGACATGTATATTCCAATAATCTTAAAGTTTCATCTTTTGCATAATCACTAGTAAACCGAATACCGTAATCATTCTTGAAAGGTGGAATAAACATCATTTCTGTAAACGAATTAAATTTATCAGATGAAACGTTTTCAGTAAAAATTAATTTTGGTATTTCACTACGACAAACTAGACATTGATTTTTTTTATACAAAGCAACATTTCTAAATGAACAAATATGACAAATTTTATGATCACAAGGTGGCAACGATGCAATTCTAATATCTTCTGTACAAATCAAACACATTTCCCGATCAGCATCAACATTGTCATGATTTGTAGTAATTCTAGTTCTTGAAAAGGATACTGATGATGAATCACTATCGTTTTTGATAGTTTGCAAATTGGAAAAATATTGCTTTTCAGTATCTGCAGGTTTCTTTAAATCAATAGCAGCTCCTCTAGTCATTGAAATATATTTATCTAGTATGCGTCTTTCAAAAAATCTTCCCTTTTCCACAGACCTTTGTAACACTTAAGTTAGTTATACTCATTTGAACGTTGACCGCTGAAAAAAAAATCAAAAAATGAGTTTTCCAAATGGGGTAATTTGCATTTCGAGACATGAATTTGGCATGTCTTTTCTGTGTGTTTTACTTGTATGCTTTATTGCGACTTTTTCTCTTTTGCAGAAATATGTCCGGCTTTAACCTCAGTGCAACCTTAAATATTATTAGATTGGTGCTTAATCCCCAAATATGCATGCCACAGATGGTCATACCTAGTTTTAACCAGTTACCTGTACCGCTTTCTATCCCGAATACTACAATCAAAGCGATAGTCTTGGACAAAGATAACTGTTTTGCAAAGGCACATGATGATGAAGTCTGGCCTGAATATCAAGAAAAATGGAACATATTAAAAAAAGAATACCCAGGCGCTAAATTATTAATTGTTAGTAATTCTGCAGGCACAAACGATGATAAGAATGACCATCAGAGTGCACAAATTTTAGAAGAAAGAACTGGTGTTTCCGTCCTTAGACATTCAACAAAAAAACCTGGGTGTCATGAAGAAATCATGGATTTTTTTAAAAAAAATAATATCTGCGAAAAACCATCTGAAGTTGCAGTTGTTGGTGATAGACTTTTCACAGATATGATTATGGCAAATATCATGGGCGCCAAAGGTGTGTGGGTTAATTTTGGTGTTATACAATCAAACAGCATCATTTGCAAATTAGAAAGATGGTGGTACTTCAAATTTAAATAGATACAAACCAATTTAGAATATATCCTTTTTTGTATACAAGTTATACTTTCTCCATAAAATAATAACGTGCATATATTATTACTATATTTCGATTGGCCTTCAGTAAAACATTAAATTATATTTAGCTAAAATAATTATTCTATGATTGGTCGAACTTGAAAAAAACAGCCCGTTTATAGGTCCCCTTTTTTAGTTTGTAAAAATTACGCCTTATTTTCATACAATTATATCATTTTAAATCTTTGGATTTTTGTTTATAAGTTACAATACAAGTTAAAATTTAGTTGCTAATCTTTGCTATGACAACAAGGACTGGTAATAATTTTAAAACACTAAGGGAGATGTTAGATTTCAATGATGTAATTACTCAGTCCAAAAGTATAATGCCTGAGAATGTACAAGCGGCTCAAAAACGTTATACAATTAAGAAAACATCGTTATTATCTGTTACTAATTGGAATGCAATATATTCAAATGATAAATTGTTTAGTTGTATGATGTTAATGCTAGTGACCATTTTATCACAGTTAATTTTTAGTTATATCGCATTTGCGTTAGTAAATATTAAAGAGAGTGTTACGGCGTTTTACCTTTCTCAAGCACTTAACTTAATTCTTTCGTATATTTTACCTTTATCACTTATTTCAGAATTGGAAGATGTTTTAGAAAATCCGTTCTCACAATTAGCAAATGAAATCCAGGTGTATAAACAATTACGAATTTGCCTTATTGCACAATCGTTATGTGTTTTTGTTTCAATAATTGCCTTGATAAAAGTTTTCACCGGTGGTCCATATATTGAACTGAGATATAATTTTCAAGAAATGAAAGAACTACCAATTGATATGACAGTATTTATCAGGATTCTTCAAATTATCTCATTTCAATTAACTTTCATTAATTTCATTTTAGCAGTTACTAATTTTGTTATGACAAATAGAAAAATTCGATCCTGTATCAATAGAATTGAGCGATTACAAAATCCTGACGATTTGGAAGTCATGTTTAATCATGAAATGATCGAAAATAAATTTGCTCATAATATTTTTTAGACAGATTTTCATTGTTTAGTTTAAAGTTGTGTATTCAATAAATAGCGATTAAAGTTTAATAAATAATAAATATTAATTAATTTTTTTAAACAAAATAGAAAAACATGAAATAAAAACATAATACACACAAAAATATAAGTATACGACTAAATCATAAGTACGACATCCATAGTGTATCTGTACTAGCTAGATTTCTAGGATTAACAGCATGCGTAATAAGGTTAATAATGTACTGTGATGAAATTGATTGTCCATACGAATCGTTATTCGCTAGTTGTTGGACCCTTTTAATCAAATATTCAACGTTAACTTTTACGACTTCTCGCAAGTTTGGAGTTTCTTGGTTTGTTGATCTCATTCTTTGTGCATACCAGGATTGAATTTCATCCCTTATAAATAAATTGAGGAAATGCTCAATTTCATATTGCGGATCTGCTAAACATTGGGCAATAAGCATCATGTGAACTGATAAAATACCTTCCGATCCAATAGGTCCAATTAATTCTTGAATATTTGGCGTTAATCTAAATGGAACCAATTCCATAGAGCAGAACATTGGCGCTGCACGTTGTGCTGAGACATCAAGTGAACTATTCTGAAAAATATTATGAGGAGTTTTAGCAATAACAACTTTATATGGTAACATTTCGGATGTCCAAACTCTACCAGAACCTTGATGAATATGAATCTTTTGAGGTTGCCTTGCATTGATGCACAACATATATGTTGCAAATATAAATGTTGCATATTGTGAACTAAATTGTTTACGGAAAACCCAGAAATCTTCAAATTTAGTATAATAATTTAAAAAGTAATTTTTCATAACAGTGTTCGGAACAAATAATGATTGAATTGCACTTAAAATTTCAGTTTTGACACTTAATACATCGGGGCGTGGAAGCCTTGGATCATAGGCTGCATGTAACTTTTCAATTGTATATGCTAAAGGTTCTTCCCTATTTTGTCCCTTTATTTTACAGTATCTTTCATAAATATTCAACATATTAATGTATTCCTCATCATCTGACATTAGCCTAATATGAGGTGATAATGGAATTGCAACAGGTAATGTAAATTCTATATGACGACGTCTAGTCTGAACATTTCTCGATAGTTGATCATTAAACAATCTAAACAACTGAAAAATTCTTTCCTCTCTTCTGCAATGTCTTGCAGCAGGGAATTGAACAGCAAATTTATGCAAGCTACCATCATGGCCACGAATAGTAATACGTTTGTAACATGCAGTTGGACCACGAATCATTTCAATTGTTGGCATAAATCTTTCAATCTTAATAAAATGTTGATTAGTTTCTTTATTTAATAAATACTGGCCTGGAACTTCAATATCCTCAAACTTTTGGTGATGAAATTGACTTAAATGTGGACAAACTCTTTCCAAATTAACCTTACCATATGTTCTATCTAGCTTTTCCTCTAAACAATCCTTCCATTTCTTCAGCTTTGAAATGTAAGTTTCAAGATTTGGTTTACTTTGAATTAAATCAACTTCAAACTCTTCTTTAATGTGCGGTGGTAGCACGGTATTAGCAAATCTAACAATATTGGCTTCAGTTGCTGGTGGTAATCTTGCATCTTCTTTTGGATTGGATAGTCTATTAAAATATTGAACACCATCGTTATACAATGCAACAACCAATCTATACGCATCGCCATCATGATTGGATTTAAAACGTTGACTTATTTGATCAACAAGAGATTCCAATGACAATGCAAGTAAAGGGTACGCAGTTTTCAAAATGCCCATAATTTCCTCAACATGTATCCATGGTTTTGTTTGGGAAACAATATTATCAGGTTGTGTCCCTGGAGATCCAGCTGGGGGTGAACCAGCAGGAGTTGCAGTTGGATTAGCAAGATGTGCTGATGAAGAATCATTGGCAATAGGAATAGTTGTTCCACGAACAACATTTGGTGTACCATTCAAAACAGGATTCGGAACCGTTGAAGCTGCTTCCCCGTTAACAGGTACTGTTGGAGATTGTGAATTATTAGTAGTTGCATCTGGTGTAGCAGTGGAAGACCCTTGGTTTATTATTTGTTGTCTTTGCAAAACCGAATAATCTTCTTTTGAAGTACGTAATTGGAAGTGTAGTGCCTGTGGGTACGCCTTTGCAATCCTAATCAAAATAATACGTGCAAAATTTGCTTCTTTATGTGATAACGCCGATAAAAGTTGCGGAATAAAAGTGACCCAATGCCAGACAGGCATATCACCTTGATGAGATTGAAAGGATTCATTTAATGTTCCTGAATTATCATCTAGACTGATCAACCATAAAATTCTGCATAACAAACGACGTGCTTTATTATTTTTATATAAACTTGCTGCTTGTAAATAACAGCTGATGGCGTGTTTTGCATAATTGATATCATTCGATTCTTTAAATCTATTATCATTAAAGAATCCCCATTCAGCCCACGCTTTTGGAAGATTCAAATCTAGTTGGACCGCAGTTGCAAAAGCTTGATTGGCCTCGTCTGGGACGTTAAGTTTTGCTAAAAACATACCTTTGAGTGTAATAAATTCTGCCTTTTGTTGGGCAGCAAAATAAACCAAATTAGTGTTACTAATTACATCCAAACCAGTACTTAATTCCGCAGGATTTTGGTAATGACATTTAGCTTGTTCTCGTAGTTTCAAAAAAGCTTCTTGAATTTCAATATTTGGGAGTGTATATATCTTAGTCAATTGATTGATACAAACATCAGGCATATTATGCTTTCGAGCGACATGTGCAAATCTGTTGATAACCCAAGCGATTTCATGATAACCACGGAAAGCATATGAATTATTATTGTTGTTATTAGTTTGTTGGATAGCTGGAATCAACGGAATATACACTTTATTAATAACGTCAAAGGCATGTTTTCGCCACGTAACTAAATCATTCCAAATATTGATATCATCCCACACGTTAGGTAAACGCTCCCTCCAAGCTTGTAAAACACGTTTCAAGTCTTGTGACTTGGCGTCCAAATTTTCTGCTGTAGTTGATGTCAAGCTTCTATAGACTTGTGTGGCCTCTGTGAATTCAACATATTGCTGGAAACTATGCAACAATGACACATGTGCGTTTGTTAATCGTTGAGGTAATGTATACCATTTTCTTAATGATAATTGTATGCCTTCATCGACTTGTTTATTAACATTGTGAATACTTTCTGTATTATGTGCATATGATTGTAAAGTTAAAAAAGTTTGGAACATTTGTCTTCTTGGAGTTGGAACATCCATGACAGTCTTAGTTGATTGTTCTAAAGGTTCTTTATCTGTGATCCAATCAGCAACTCTCCAACCACATTCCAGAAGTAAATCAGTAAAACCTTCATGTTTTGCCAGCTCAGTTAATATATCCCAACATTGCAGTTTTTCAGCACAAAGAATCCAATTGTCTTCCCACAATGAATATTCACTTTCACTATATGGAAGAATGCTACTTCTTGCCTTGACTTGTGCAGTTTCATACATTTTCATCGCCTTATCCCACATACCAATTTGTTCATAAGATAATGCTGCATTAGTTTCAAAATATTTGGAGCGTCTACGCCACATACCATAAAACACATCATCTTCTTGTAAAGTGGAATACATTTCAACTAATGCATCTCTATTTGTCTCTTTAATTTTGGAATTATCAATAACAGGATTTAACTCAATTTGTTCTAAAATTCTAACACCAGAATGCCATGCATCATAATTGATACCCAAATATTTAACCAAATGTGGTGGTAATTGTAAATCTGGACATATACCGGCAGCAGTTAACATGGTATTAATTACATTGGGTTTACCTTCTTGCTGACGCATATGATAATCTTTCGATAGTAGTGTAACAAATGAATAAAGAAAATCCGATCTATCATTTTGATCAATTGCAGTATACACTAATGGAAATAATGTACACCATGAATTGTGAATAGCTTCTGGCGATTGGTAAGAAATATCCAATAGCGGTGTCAATATATCAGATGCAGTAGTTTTCAAACTTTCGTTAATAAAGCATTTATGTTTCTTCAGTAATTTAGAAATAGCATCAGTGGCACATTCAACTGTATTTTCTGGCAAAACAACTTTAATTTCTTCCATACTTGCAAGTGTACTTTCCTTAGCTGATAATTTTAGTGGATAGTTGAAATCAAAACAATCATATAGCATTTGTGATGCTTGATTCAACCATGGATATTCTGACAAATACTCCCAATTTTGTTCACGAATAATGTAAAACAATCTACTACGAATGTCTTTATCCAATGATTTGTTGAAAATAGACATTAGTTCTTGACGAATTGAAACATCTGAAATCTTCGTACCAACTAAAAATGGATGCTCTAGTCTAAAAGTAAGTTCACTGTAATTCAAATTATCATTTTTGAAAATATCCATAATAATTTGATAGTATACTTTAGTTAACTCAGAATCACCTTTTAATTCGTAAATCATCATCTTGGATAAAATACCAGCCTTTTCCTTAATAGTTGGAACAACATCGGTTGAGTCAAATAACCAGCCCCTAATAATTTTGGCAATCGTAGTAAGTAAACCTTTATCAATGGATTTATCAATCAATTGGACAAGAACAGACAAATAAATCCTTCTTTGATCACCTAGTGCCGCAATACGATTAGCTCCAAAAGTCAATAGTTTTTCAACAAGTTTTGTGGTCATTCTTGCTTCATATTCTGTGGCATTAGAAGTGTCAGAACCACTTTGATGTTTTCCTTGACTTGCAAGGGTGACATGATCTTTCACCAACTTACCAAGTGTTCTTACCATTAATGGAATATGAGAGTCTAATAACTCTGGTTTAAATTTAGCAACACTAGAAGCTAATATAACACCAGCAGCAACTGAGTTTATTGCATTTAAATCATCAGCAATAACGGAAACTAAAAAGCTCATGAACTTATCGCCATCATTTTCTTCCTCATCTTGTTCGGAAATGGGGGTATTCTCCAATGAAATAGCTTCTAAAATTAGTAACAAAACACTTTGAAGAGCTTCTTGGATGTCGTGATTATTGGATTTAATACATTTATCAAGTAACGTTTGAAATTCTGGCAAGTGCTCCATAATCCAGCATGATGTTTTCCACTCTAATGTAATATTAAGCACCTCTAAAGCATTCAAACAATAAACAAGCATATTACTAACATTGGAATCTGTGTTGACTAAAAATTTTTCAAAGAAAGTGAGTTTTACGGAAACATCAGGCCAGAAATTTGGAGATAAGAAAATATGTAAGATATTCAAAGCACGTCGACCGAGTTCATTTTCAGAAGCTCTTTGAGAACAAATACAAACATGACGAATTAAGAAAGTAATGAACGTGTCTCTTTGACTAATTGGAACACAAAATATTTTGTGAACACGATCCTTAGTTTCAGATTTACTTTCATTATAAATATTATCAACCTTGTGTTTAATGTCAACACCATTTTTTTGAGAGATTCCAGTATTAATATCATCAGCATTGTCATTACTCTCAACTTGTGCTTCTTCTTCTTTATCAATATCCATGGAGTCATCATCTGAATTATTTTGTTCTCTTTCGTTTCTACGATTTCCATTATCAATATCCATTTCAACACTTAAGTTAGTTATTTGAGAAGCTGTTCCAATCTCTTCAACTGTTTTTTTAGATTTAACTTCCCACTGTAAAATAAGTTCAGCTAAATCAATTGCCAACATTTGATTTTCAGTTGCAGCATTATTCACAGCAGATAATTTGCTCATGGCAGTTATAATATTAGGAATAAATTGATCCCTGGATGCATAAAATAAATCAGAATGGCTAACAATAAATTGATAAATATTTGAAACTTGCGTTATAGCATATCCATCCTCAGATAAAACTCTTCTAGTCCAGTTAATCCATTCTCTATCAGAGCCCAATTTTTTATTTAAATAAGGCGCAATTAAGTCTAAGGATTGTCTTATCATGAACTTGACATCTGATTGATTTGCCTTCAAAAGTGCAACAAAAACTTGAATAATAACTTTAGATGGTGTATCAAACGCTCTAATAAAATAAACAGTAGAAATATAAGCAGCTTGTTTAGAGATATTATCTTCTAAACTAATGAAATTCCAGTTAAACTTAATAATGTCTTTCTTCCATTCAATAACAGCATCGGGATAATATTCCAATAACACTGAAGTCAAACGTAATAATTCAACCCTAAACTTGTCAAAAATAAAAGATTCAATCTTTGGAGTTTCTGTGCCTGCTTTCCAAATATTTTCACCTATATTTTTCAACCATGCAGCACATTCTTCACCTGATTTAATAATACTATAGTTTTGCTTAGTTTTTGCAAAATAGTAACACAATGGAATCATAACATGGTGTAATAAGTATATTTTGGAAATTAGTTTAAATTCAGAATCTGTAATAAACTCGGTTAATTCGGTTAAATAGCTAACTGCCTTTGCAGAATCATCCACTTTTATTATGTAATTCAATAGATAATCTTCTAGATCTTCACTAACAACAATTTTGTTGACACATAAATAATTAACAAGTTGAATGGTATCAGTAAAATTGGTTTTATCAAGTTTCAAATATCTAACATAAATTCTCTGAAGCTTTTCAGTTGATTGATCTAGTTGAAAATGAATACGAGAAGAAATTGGTGATGATTTTTCATAATTCATACATACAACAGTAAAATCACCTAATTTCTTTAACAATTCTTTTGAAGAAGCAAACCATTCACTATCATACTTTGAGAGTGATTCAATTGCATCAATCATATTTACCAAAATAACGTATTTCAAATCATTATTCGATTCACTAGCAATCATGTCAATAAACACGTGAATATTCTTTCTGAACTCATTTCTAAATTCTTCACATTTTTCCATACCAAGGAAGTAAGCGAACCTTGAGCCATAATTCCTAGAGGTCATGTGGTCTTTCATAAATATAACTGAATGTTCAGGAAATCTGTTTAGAAAACTAGCAAGTGGTTCTCTAAATGGTGAATTATAATGACGACGTAAATTAGTTTCAAGGAAAAGCAAGGTTTCCATCAATTCCTTCATGAATGTATGTGCTTGAGGGGGCAGTAAATGGAATATTTTGAAAATCGCAACAATAATTTGAACAGTTATATTATTATCAAGTTCTTGTAAGGAAATACGCTGTAATGTTGGTGGACTTGCCCATTCCATTAGATGATCTAATAATTTCCGGCCAATTTCAACTTTAAAATAAGAAATAAGTAATTCTAATAATCTTGATAAAGCTTCTAAACCAGAAACAGTTAATTTTTTATAATCAGATAAATTCATTAACATTGGACGTAAACCACTTTGCAACAACTCTTTCGGTAATTTGGAGTTTTGGGAAAGAACCCTTTGCAAACCGGAATGTGCAGCATTAATAATTCTTGAACTATTTGAACATAAAGTTTTAAAAAAGACACCCAGAATTTTAATTCTAACTTGATTATTCGAAAACTCTTTCTTGGTTAAAGCAATAGATAATAACTCAATACAAACAATCCTTAAATTTATTAACTGCTCAGCAGTTGTATGTTCTGGAACACCACTAACATTAATTAGTGATTCATCTTCTGCATCAACTAACGCTAAGGCTTCAGACAGCAGTCTATTTAGTTCATCATTAAACTCTAAAAATGTATCTTCTAAGCTAAGACAAAAAGTAATTGCATCAATATTACCAATTTGCATATGAAATGGTAACGCCCTAAGAGGTTTTCCAAAAATTGGAGCTAGCAAAATACCCTTACTGGGTGTGATCATGGTTGAAACTGGAACTGATGTAACATCAGATAATACTTGCAGTGATTCTTTGGCAGTCTCCCTAACCTTGATGTTTGAATTACTTAAATCAAATACAATTTGACTAACAAGTGATTGAAATGATTGCTGAAATACGGTATCTTTTGAGACTTCTTTATTGCAATTTTTTAAAATTTCAATAATAATATTTTTTGCGATTTTAAAAACTTCAGCAGGGACATCTTCTGGTGTATCTCTTAAAACAAAGAACATAGCTCTTGAAATTTCTAGTTGCCTAACCCCAAAATATTCATAAGGAATGTTTAGTTCCTTAACCATCATTTGCAAACCAATACACCCACCTAATTTATCATAGTACTTATCTTCAAAACAGTTATGAATGAAAGTTGAACACATTCTCCTAATTGGCATGAACTTTAATGCATCATTAGTAGAACCAAATAATGTAACACAAGTATCAAATATAACTTTAACAGCAAATTTACCGACTTCTCTTACTGAACTAATATAATGGCTTAATGCGTAAGAAATAACTTCATAAATAGTGTTGGTATTAAGAAAGTGTTTGCCTTCATGATTTGCAATTGAAAATTGTCTACTGATTTTGTGATGGTCGATCATCGCTTTACTTAAACTAAGAAGAACATAATGTTGACAAATACCTTCAATCAATGTATATGCTTCATCTTTTGTTTCATCTAAAGAAACAGCAAAAAATAATGACTTCAACAATTTTACCAATAGATCTTCCTGTCTACCAAATTTAGCTGGATCACATGTATCATCAGCTTCAAGTGAAAGTTTATTGTGATCAATTGGGTCTTTACCTTCTTGAATGATAAAATTAACAACTTGTTGTACATTTACTTCATATCCTTCAGGAATGCCGTCTGCATTAACCATTAATTTTAAAATTGTTGATAAATACTTAAAAGCGCTTACCCTATAGTGGAGTTTATATCTAACGCTTTCTAAGGTATTAAATGCTGTATTCATAGCTGCTGTCATTGAAACAGGAACTTCACCTTGCAAGCCTTCAATTTTGAATAAACCTTCCAATTTTTGATCTGTTAGGGTTTCACCGCTAAGATCATTATGTAAAGTTACAAAATTTCTATTCCTCCCACCGAGTTTACCTAGAATTCTCAAAGTAGTATGTGAATGTTGATGATAATATGGAAGTGGTTTTAAATGTTTCCATAACGCTTTCATGACATCTTCAATGACGGGTTCAATTATAGGATCAAAGTACTCAGCTGTTAAGTTATCAACACATAATTCCAAAGTTCTTAAACCTTGACTAATTAAATCTTGACTTCCATTTAAAGCAAAAACTAATGGTTTCATTAAATAACTTAAATATGGAACTAATACACTCAATCTGACAGGTACAGTCAAACATAGCTCAACATAAATATCTCTTTCATGTGCACGACGTGCAGTTTGAACCAATCTATTGAGTGAATCTAATAACAATTGCAAAAGTGGTAAGATTTCCTTGTAAAGTGATTCAAACCTACCACCACCAATACTTCTGAATAATGTTCTGATCAAATAAAAATAAACAATTGGTTCTTTTGTATGCATTGAATATTTTAGACAATCCAATATTAACTTATTAAGATGTGGCAGAATAACATTTTCATTTGCTGTCGGAAATAAATTAACGGACATAAAACATAATTTAAATAGTCTTATTAAAATATTGGATTTGACAATATCCATATCTCCTAGTTTTTCTAATTTTGAAATAACAAAGACAATCAGGATGCTTGAAAAATTAGAGGTTGTAATCTCACTTGCTAAAAAGAATTGTGGAATGTGAAGTAATGCAGGATTTTTCAATGTTTCTTCAAATAAAATTGGTAATTCAGCTTGGATAATTTCATTGAATGCAGCAGGTTCTAAATAGATAAAAAGTGTTGCCAATATTTCCATTAAATCCTTTTCTTCTTTTGATGAAGTTATTGGAAGACTAGGACCACTTGCGTCAAAAGATTGCTTTAGTGATGAGGTGATTGTAGTAATTTTTGAACTTTGAAAAAATTTCAATCCGCCAGTTGATTCTCTAAACAATCTTTTAAAAATATTTAACTCTTCTATTGAAATAAGACGTGCACTTTCTTGCCAGACTTGTTGTGTGTAATCTTTTGGTGGTGCCATATTACAATTTTTGAAACCATAGCAAATTGATTTCAAAAATGTCATTAGAGTTCTAAATAAGTAACGTGCACTATCTAGTGGATCTTGTGTTGGTGGTTGTGTTATTTGGATTGGTAATTCTCTTTCAATTTGAGCAAAAGAAATATTAGTAACTAAATCCTTTTCATCATCTATATCCATTTTAGTATCTGTTGATTTATCATCAAGATGTAATTTTTCTGATAAATTTCTGATATGATGATTTTCATCGATTGATTTGCCAGTTAAATTTTTACCGAATGTCTCTAATTCTTTTAATTTTAAGGCTCTATCTTTTCTGTTATTTTTAAATTCTTCATGTTGTTGCATTATATTATCATATTGATAATTTAAAGCTGCAAATCTTTTACCAAAAGTATCAATAATTAACAGTAATAGTTGTCTGGAATCATTTTTATTTTCTAATTTTAGTATTCTATCCATTAAATTCAAAAGTAGTTTTGCACTCATTATATGAACAGTCTGAGCTAATGAATCATCTTGAAGATATCTACTGTATTTTTTAACACTTTTCCAAATTTGTTCGGATGTAAGTGAATTATTAACGTGAATGAAATCTGCAACAATTGAGTATGCCAGTGGCCTCAATGTTTCATGTGCTGTTAAACCATCCCCAATAAGTATATTATCATCAAATAATAAATCCATTTTTGGTAAAAATAGTACTCTTAAATTAGTTGATAAGACATGTCTAGTAGCATGTAATAATTCTTTTCTTGCAGTTGATAACTCTCTTGGACAATCTTGTAATAATCTGATGATTAAATCAGGTATATCCTTTTGATATTCTTCAACATTTGGTGATGAAATTTTTCTAATAAATACGTAAGCCATAAAGGAAGAAGCTTTGACTTGTGCAAAATTAAAATCATTATATATGGAATTATTGTGAAGTGATGGAGCAATCTTAACAACATTGGAATTCAATAGTTTCACTTTATCGTGTTCTTTACGTTGTGCAGGGGCTTGTAACTTCAATACATTAATAACTAATGGCAAAATTGAATCAACAGTTGAATCGAGTAATGGTTTATAAGTACTGTATAATGAAACCAAAGTAATTGGGCATTCAGATGCCATCTTGAATGAATGTGTTGCTTTGAATAATATACGTACAGAGTTTAGCTCGTCATTAGAGGAGAAATCGGATGGTGAAGTGGCAGTATCTGATTTATTAACCGTTTCATCCTTTCCTTTCTTTTCATTAATGGTATCATTTTCGTTATTATTTCTATCAATTTCTATCGATTCAGTATCAGGTGTATAAATTCCAAATTGCTCATCAACTAAACTTGATAAATTTTCATACACTAATTTCAAGAAATCCATGTACTCATCAACTTTTGAAGACATGAAATTTTTATAGGATTTGTGTAATGCAGTAATAATTTTCATACATTGTAAACCATTTTCTTCATTATCAACTTTCAAAATTTCAATTAATTTATCAGAAACTTTTATTGCAAAAGGTTGGAAGGTCTCATTATATTGTAATCTATGAATTATATCCAATATTAAAAATCTTAATTTTTGTTCATTTGAATTTGATATAAAAGAAACCGGTACAGTATCTAGATGATCAAAAAAAACATCGATAATTTTATTTAAAAAATACTCATATTCATTAAGACCATTGTAAGTTTCTATTGTGTCACATAATTCAGAGAACAAAGAATGTTTTCCTTGATAATCCAACGATTTATCATCGAGTTTTTTAACGAAAACATCTAAATGCTCAGTGTAAGACATGGTGCAGCTAAACAGATAATATTATTGGTATATATTTGCAATGATATATGGATATACACTCTCTATAAAATTAAAAAAGATAAAAATAACAAAGAATATGTTGTCTAACTTTTTTTAGGTAGAGAGAAAAGCTACAGTTGAAAACATGAACAAGTTGAAAATAAACAAGTGAATAGATCAGAAAAAAAAAGTGGAAATGCGGTTTACCCTATATCTTATCAGATCACGTGACTAATGTTCTTCTTTAACTGTTTGTTGTTGAACGTGGTTCCATAAACGTTCATAGTCGTAAAGAAGCATATGGAAGTCCTCTAAAAGAATAGTGGAATCATTTTGTTGATGACTAAAAATAGTATTCCAGTAATATTGTGGAGAAAAAAGCAAAACGTTTTCATATTTTGGAGAACATGTTGCACTTGGATCAGCAACTTGTTTTTCTGAAGGAATACTAAGCACATTCTCCTTATTTTCAGGTTTTACACTTATTTTTAGTGACGATACATGTTGGTTTTGTTTAAATTTGTGATTTGACAGAGTATTTGGGTCTAACCATTTGATGTGAGAAATGGTAGCCAATGCATTTCTAATCATTGGCTTTTTACCAAAATAATCAAGGGAAATGTTACGTTTTCTTTCAACTGGATGTTGTTTATTCCAGTTCTTATTTGAAACATTAGATTTTTCCCTGGAAATTTGTTCATTATCACTTGAAAAACTACGTTTTGTTAATACTGTATCACTAATAACCCTTAAACCGCAAAACTTGTTACTCGAGCTATTTGTTTTATAAAAATAAGTTTTTTTTTTATTTTTATCTTTTTTTTCTGATGATTTATCAAAACTCGGTGACTTTCTGTAATTATAAGGACAAAAATTATCTTGAAAAATAACAATTTCATCACTTGTTTTGGACCTAAGTCTTGCTAATGGTGCTGGTATTGTGCTTTTCATATCATTATCTAGAACGACCAGTGATTGTGTCTCAATCACTGAGTTAAAATTTCTTAAAGGTTTATTAATACTTGGATGAAAGTTTACATCTGGGTTGATAGTTATATCAATAACATCCTTATCGGGTGTTGGCTCATTTTGATCTGGCTTATTTACTACTTCCATTTTCTGTTTGAAAATAAATTTTGCAACGCTTGAGTTTTTATCAAAATATATAGATATATATATATTTAATTTCAAATAATCCAAAAATAAATGGACCAGAGAAATAATGAGAAAAACTCGATTGTTAACATTATTACAATAACATGTTATCTAACGTGCTCCCATTTAAAAAGTCCAACATGTGCCACAGCGCAAAAGGTAAACGTGGCGCGGTTTCTTTTCTTGTTTCTTATTTTTCTTCTTTTTACTTTAATTTTTCAATCTTGGAAAGAAATTTTTTACATCTGATAGAATTTATTAATATTTTGTTTTCAATTAAAGTATATCACTTGAACATGGGTAAAGCAAAGAAAACAAGAAAGTTCTCTGTCAAAAGAATGGTAAAATCAGATGACCAGAGAATTAGAAAAAATCAAGTTGAGGATAATAAGAAAGAAGAGGACAAAGAAGTAATTAAATCAGTTCCGCAAGTTTCATCTGCTTTATTTTTTCAATTCAATCAAGCTATTAAACCACCTTACCAAATCATTATAGATACAAATTTTTTTAATTTCAGTATTCAAAAGAAAATTGATATTGTTAGAGGTATGATGGACTGTTTATTGGCAAAATGTATACCAATGGTTACAGATTGTGTTCTTGCAGAATTAGAAAAATTAGGCCATAGGTATAGAATTGCTTTAACACTTGCGAAAGATCCAAGAATCCAAAGACTTAAATGTTCTCATAAAGGTACATATGCAGATGATTGTTTAGTCAGTAGAGTAATTCAAAATAAATGTTATATTGTTGCAACAAACGATGCTGATTTAAAAAGGAGAATTAGAAAAGTTCCTGGTATTCCAATCATGAGTGTTGGTGCCCATTCCTATGTAATTGAAAGATTACCTGATGTTTTTTAACTCATTTTGTATCCTTGTTTTATCCTTTTGTTGTTATCTTTGTACATTATTATCAGTATATCTTTATAAATAGTATATTTCCACTCTTTTATATGGATGATAGAAAAATAAATAATTTTTCCAATAAAAAAGTTAAGCTTATGGTAGAGATATTATAAACTTATTATAAATTATTAACGATAATTATTAATTATTCTCGCTATCAAAATAAAACTTTTGAATCAATTATCTCTCTGATTCATATCCTAAGACTAAATATTCTTCTCAATTTTATTACTTAAATATACATTATGATGGATGACAAGAAAGACTATCAATACAATAAGGGAAAAGATGATGATGAAAGTGCAGACTTGACACATGTTCCTGTGAATTTAGCACATCAAACAAAAAAGAAAACCCCCCCACAGCCGCCACCGGCACGTCATTCAACTGCTGTACCAACAGTCCCAATTCCTACGATTGATTTAACAGAACCTCCAACGTATTCTGACACATATTGTGCTGATGACAATTTTTATAGTAACGACATAAACATTGATGTACCAATTGACTCAGAGATCCAAAATAGACTTGGGTTTTCATTAAATCAACATATTGCCCTGAATCATCACATACCGGATTATGAAAATGAACTTCCAGAAACTGAAAAGTATATTCCAAAGCCAATTGATTACTACACTGATATTAGTAAAATGGTTAGGAAAGCATCTGAACCAGGTGTACTTCTACCATTACGGGGTGATCTTTTTGAATCATATTTAGCAGGATTGTTGTCAATATTTTCACAAGTTCCACGATTTAATAATATCGTTTTAAGCCATCAATTCTTGACACTTCCATATAAGCCAAATTGGTGGAATAGAGAAAAATGCTCTGAAAATCCATTATTGTATCAAGAATTGCAAAGGTTAATTGCGTTTTTAAATTATAATTCTAACAGATCATTTTCCTCTATATACAATCTTGTTAATTGTTTAAGTAAGTTACAAACTAGTGAAATTGATTCGTTATCTGAATTTCAACATTTTGCGTTTAGTGAAATTTTGGCATTACTAATAAAGAATAATCATCATTTAAAAGCTGATTGTGAAAATTTGTTCAAAATGGTTTGCTTTGCTGAAGATAATTTTGATGAAACACATGATATTTTTACTATTCCGATTCAAGTAGACACCGTTAAACCATCATTATATGAGACCATTCATAATTGTTTTTTTCAAAGTGACAATAGAATATTGCTAATGAACATATCAGATATTGTACCAATTACATTTGAATCGGGTATGAATAATTTAAATATTGGTCTCAAAGTTGAAGAAAAAATATATCCGCAAATTTATACATACGATAATGCAAATATATTATTAAATATTGAAGACAAGATTCAAGAAATCAAATTAAAACAACAAGAATTAGGTCAAAAAAGTTTGAAATTAAGAGCATTCAATAATAGGAGCGTTCATGGGTTTCTAAATGATGCTAAGAACTACCTAAAAAACGAATCAATAAATATGAAAGATGATTCAAAACTAATTGATGTTCCAGCAGATTCAAATACTTTTTCAGAGAAAGATAAATATTCAGCTGCAAGTCAAAGTATCGAGATAGTTGCTTCACATATTCGTGAAACTGTTAAACAAATTGAAAATGAACAAAAATTCTTGAATGATAAAATCTCTATGCTTAATGCCAGCAAATATGATATTAATCAGCTTCTGACACCTGAAATGAAAGCGAATTTTGAACCCTGGATTTTGACTGGTGTTATGTTTAATGCAGCACAATTTTACTATCGTGAAAAAAAGGGCTATTCATGGATTAGTATTTCAATAAATGATGAAACATGTAAGGAATTTATAATTTCTCGGTTAGAAATTAATGAAATTATTAACAATGTTCAGTTATATACTGAAGAAGATTTTGGTGATGGTATGGTTTTAATTTATGTCAAAGAGTCAACATTTTATAAAGATGACTTCTCTCCCTTGAATAGGACATTACAAGATTTTATTACTAAAGACAACGTGAAGTTACGTGAACAATTGAGTACTTTAGAATTAGATGATATGATTTTCGATGATAGCAAATCAAATGATCCTTTTCAAGATCCCTAGTTCATGAGCTATATGTATACTGTTTGTTTAAACTTGTGTAATCATTTGTTAATGAACCCGTACACCGGTAAGGCATAAATACCACGTACACTGTACATATCACTTGTGCGAGAACTCGAACGAGAGGATCACGAATGGCCAATTTCGTAGTTATTTTCTGTCCAAGGTGTACATATGCCCTATTAATTTTAAGATTCTTGCATTTACTTACAAACCAACAAAGACAAAATGGCATCACGTTTTTTTGTTAATGCATTGAGAACCATCAACAGAGCTTCTGGTATGTTAAAGAAAAATATTTCACTCACAATATCGGCGTCTTTATATGTTTCAAAGTTTGAACTTTTTTGAGTGTTCGTTGCAAAAATTCAACAAAATACTAACATTTTTTATTTTTATCTATATATTTGGATATTATTTATTACAGTTGCTAGTGTTCCAAGATTTGTATCAAGAACTACTGTTAGATTCGCTTCTTTTGACAGATCTAAACCCCATGTTAACATTGGTACCATTGGTCACGTCGATCATGGTAAGACCACCTTAACTGCTGCAATTACCAAGGTTTTATCTGAAAATGGTGGTGCAGATTTCTTAGATTACTCATCTATTGATAAAGCACCAGAAGAAAGAGCAAGAGGTATTACCATTTCCACTGCTCATGTTGAGTATGAAACTGCTAACAGACATTATTCTCATGTTGATTGTCCAGGACATCAAGATTATATTAAGAATATGATTACAGGTGCTGCTCAAATGGATGGTGCGATTATTGTTGTTGCTGCTACCGATGGTCAAATGCCACAAACTAGAGAACATTTATTATTAGCAAGACAAGTTGGTGTTCAACATTTAGTTGTTTTTGTTAATAAATGTGATACTATTGATGATCCAGAAATGTTAGAATTAGTTGAAATGGAAATGAGAGAATTATTATCTGAATATGGTTTTGATGGTGATAACACACCAGTTATTATGGGTTCTGCTTTAATGGCATTAGAAGATAAGAGACCTGAAGTTGGTAAGGAATCTATTCTTAAGTTAATGGAAGCTGTTGATACCTGGATTCCAACTCCACAAAGAGATTTAGAAAAACCATTCTTATTACCAATTGATGAAGTCTTTTCAATTTCTGGTAGAGGTACCGTTGTTTCAGGTACTGTTGAAAGAGGTTCATTAAAGAAGGGTGAAGAAGTTGAAATCGTTGGTGGTAAAGATGGTGCAATCAAGACAATTGTCACTGGTATTGAAATGTATCACAAAGATCTAGATCAAGCACAAGCTGGTGACACTCCAGGTATTTTATTAAGAGGTGTTAAGAGAGAACAAATTAAGAGAGGTCAGATCTTAGCAAAGCCAGGATCCGTTAAGGCATACAAGAAATTCTTAGCTTCCTTATATATTTTAACTAAGGAAGAAGGTGGTAGACATACTCCATTCTCTGAAAATTACAGACCACAAATGTACATTAGAACTACTAACGTTAATGTTACATTATTATTCCCAGAAACTGAAGAAGATCATTCCAAACAAGTTGCACCAGGTGATAACGTTGAAATGGTTGTTGAATTATTATATCCAGTTGTTCTAGAAGTCGGTCAAAGATTCAACTTAAGAGAATCTGGTAAGACTGTTGGTACTGGTATGATTACTAGAGTTTATGAAGAATAAACTATGTAAACTTTCTTTATTATCTTACATACATGCTTATAGTTTATAGTTTTTATTTTATTTATTGACAATTTAATCATTAATTATAATATAAAAACAAAAAAAAAGAATAAAAATAAAAAACCAAATTATTTATTCAATAAAAAAAAAAAGAAACGGCTTACTTTGATGTGGGGTTACCCCGGGTTACTACTTCCATCAAAATTGCGCACAAGGTGAAAAAAATTTTCACTACCGTAAGCACCCGCTATAGCCGTATCGATGTTAATTTATACGAAGTTTAGTAAAGCTGTAGCAAAATATATGCTTAACTATAGTGTTACCCCACGAGACTATAATAATGTGCAAAGTATGAAGCCATTTGTATTGTTGGTCCAACAATTTATTGATCAGTAGTATATGCAAGCAGATGAAAACGTCATAAAAAATGACCCAATATAGTCATGGAGTGATGTAATGGTTTGTAGTGATATTTTGCAAAAAAATCAATTAAACTATCACACCTGCGTGTCCTGTTGCGAAAAATAAAAAAGAAACAAAAGGCAAACCACTGCAGGGCCACAATGCCTGTCACCCCAATCCATGGGGAGCAGATATTCCGAGTCGGGGTTCGGGTAAAAAAATGGTATCACGCCTCTCCTGGCGTTGTCAAGCGATAGGTAATGAGACGGGCTGGTCAGTTTTCATGTTTTTCCCGTAGCCCCGCCTGGAAAATTGCCCCACCTGCTGCAGGTGTAACAGGTCGCGACGTTTATCCGCCTTTGTTTGGTTGTTGCGAGACGCGGAACATTTCCGGGCTGGAAAAACAGCTCGTCGTTTCTTATTTTTCCTTTTCTCTATATGCTCGAAAACATATAAAAGTTGGGGTTTCTCCATTTTTTTTCATCAGGTGGTTGTCCCCACTTTTTTTAAATAAATTGGCTGACTTTTCTTTTCTTTTCTGTCTGTTTTTCACGTCCTTTTCTTTTCCTTTCTCTTTCTCTTTCTCTTTATCCAGCAAACTTTTTATTACTTACGATATGTCGTCAAGTTCTTCTGTCAATAAGGCTGAACAAGCCTCACATAACGAATATACTCCTGACCAACACATAATGAGTTCAGAAGATGAACAAAAACAAGTGGACCAGCTTGATATCATTCCTCCAGCACCAAAATCCACTTATGCTATGGCAGCAATTTTATGTCTTCTTATTGCTTTTGGTGGTTTTGTTTTTGGTTGGGATACTGGTACCATTTCTGGTTTTGTTAACATGCCTGAATTCAAGCATAGATTCGGTCAAATTAATAGTGAAGGTGAACACTATCTTTCCAAAGCTAGAGTCGGTTTAATGGTTTCTATTTTCAATATTGGTTGTGCACTCGGTGGTGTTACCTTGGGTAAAACGGCTGATATGTACGGTAGAAAGAAAGGTTTAATGATTACCATGGTGGTGTATATTGTTGGTATTGTTATTCAAATAGCTTCCGTTTATTCATGGGTCCAATATTTTATTGGTAGAATTATTTCCGGTTTGGCTGTTGGTTCCATTTCTGTTTTAGCTCCAATGTTTATTTCTGAAACTTCCCCAAAGGCAATTAGAGGTAGTTTAGTTTCCATGTATCAATTAATGATTACTTTAGGTATTTTCTTAGGTTATTGTACTACTTATGGTACTGTTCATGCTTATGATGATTCAAGACAATGGAGAATTCCTTTAGGTCTGTCATTTGCGTGGGCATTATTAATGATTGTTGGTATGGTTTTCACACCAGAATCTCCAAGATTTTTAATTGAAGTTGGTAGAATTGAAGAAGCAAAAAAGTCTTTATCTATTGTTAACAAGCAACCGATTGATTCAACGTTTGTCAATTCTGAATTAGAAATTTTAGTCAATGGTATTGAATTTGAAAGAAGTGAGGGTAATGCAAGTTGGAAAGAATTATTCACTGGTAAACCAAAGCTTTTTTACAGATTGGTTGTTGGTATTGTGTTACAATCTTTACAACAATTAACTGGTAATAATTATTTCTTCTATTATGGTACTACTATTTTCAAGTCTGTTGGTTTAGAAGATTCTTTTGAAACCTCCATTGTTTTAGGTGTTGTTAACTTCTGTTCTACGTTCTTGGCCTTATATGTTGTTGATAGATTTGGTAGAAGAAAAACTCTTATGGGTGGTTCCACTGGTATGTTAGTTTGTTTAGTTATCTTTGCTTCTATTGGTGTTAAATCTTTATATGTGGATGGTTATAACAGTGAAGCAAGAAAACCAGTTGGTAATGCCATGATTTTCTTATCTTGTTTTTTCATTTTCTTCTTTGCAACCACATGGGGTCCAGCCGTTTTCGTCGTTGTCTCCGAAACTTATCCTTTGAGAATTAGATCCAAGGGTATGGCACTTGCTACTGCCGCAAATTGGATTTGGGGTTTCTTAATTGCTTTTTTCACACCATTTATTACTGATGCAATTCACTTTGCTTATGGTTATGTTTTCTTCGGTTGTGTTGTTTTTTCATTATTTTTTGTCTTTGCGTTTGTTCCGGAAACAAAGGGTCTTTCATTAGAAGATGTTGATGAACTGTACTCAAATTATACCCCAGGTTTAGCGTTTATGAGTAAATTTGGTAGAACTGCAACTGAATCAAAGGAATTTGAAGATGATACCGAAAAGTTAGCTAATTCCACCAATATCTAAGCAGTTGGTTTTGAAAATTTAATGATGAATATTTTGTATTTTATAGTTTAGATTGGTTTATATAACCACTAGTTTTTAATGGAAAAAATTATGTACGATGTTTAATAATTTATTCTAATATTTTAGATAGAATAATGAAATCAAAATCTTCAATGAGAAGTTCCAAACAGATGTAGTTGTTACTTGTATTGGATTTTTTTTATGAAAGACAGTTTTTTTCTATTTTTTTGAATACACAGACTTCAAATTTAAAAAAATTATAATTCATATTTAGTAATAAAAGAATCCAAAAATTTATTCTCCAAATCCGTAAAAAGACTAAAAATTTCAACAATTCTGTTCAGTTTAATTTCACTTTTACAATATTTCATAATATAATCATTTAATTTAGATTCTTCAAGCTTCGAAGATCTGTAATAATTTTCTGACGTGATTTCGTCCAACCACAATGGAAACAATTTATGCCTCAAATCTTTCATATCAGGATTAAGATCCGGATTTTTATTATTTTCTATTTCTTTACATGCGTTAATACATGACAGATAGTATCCATAATAGCATGGTGAAACAGCAATAACTATGTCTAGTAAATCACCGGAAAACCTTGACAGATCTAATAATGTATCGATATATTGTTTACATTCTTTAGTTGCTTGTATATTCGAAATTTTTGAATCATCATAACCTGCTATTTTTAAAATATTTTTCAGTTTCGTTATTTCCGAAAGAATTACGTCCATTTTATTAATAACAGCATCCATATCTTCGGCCGTTGTTAATTTGGTAAATAAAAAACCTAACGCATGTTGATAATTTATCATATATACTAAATTTTGTTCCATAAAACAAATGAAGGTATCTAAGTTCATTTTATAACTATACAGTAACTTCATAAAGGAATGACTTGAATATTTTTTCCAAGACTCTTTTATTTTTGGGTGATTGTAAAAATAGTTTAAAGCATCCTCTTTCTCAAATGGTAATTTAAAATCATTTGTCCTGGACTCATAATTGAACAATTGAAAGTTTTGGATATGATTTAATGGTCCATTTCCATTACCTAATTGAGGCGCAGATTTAATACCGTTTTGAACATAGACAATACCATTGGCAACGGAATTAACAATCGATAACCCATTTGCCAAATTAGATGCAATTGAAGAGGATAATGTACATCCTGTACCATGTGTATGTTTAGAAGCTAGCATTTCTGAACGCATTACATAATATGTATTATTTGAAGAGCAGTACAAAGTATCTGTCAAAAGTTTAGAATTTGCAGACCACTTCTGATGGCCACCTTTAATAAGGACATTTTTTATGCCTGTTGATTTAGAAATTTGCAAACACATATCACAGATTTCTTCAATTGATTCAATTGGTTCCTTATCATATAGTTCTTGATTGCTTAATGTATTCAATAATGCCTTTGCTTCCATCATGTTTGGTGTGATTAATGTAGTATACGGCGATAATACTTCGACAATTAATTTGAGGACGTCAGATTTCACGAAGTTGTATCCTGACGTGCTACCCATAACTGGATCAATCACAAGATTTCCTTTATACTGAAATTTTTCTATTGCATTTTTTAATGCAGAGATAGATTCAGGTGTAAGCAAACCGGTCTTGATTGAATTGATTGGAATGTCAGTAAAATTTTCATCAAGTATTGAAGATACAGTTGATTTTGCCGAAGGATAAGCAGCTTTAACACCTGTAGTATTTTGTGCTGTTAAACATACTATGCTTGTTAACGCATAACATTTATGTTCGGTAATTGTTTTTATGTCTGCTTCAATACCTGCACCACCAGATGAATCAGACCCTGCGACAGTCATAACAGTTGGTAATTTCACACCTTTTTTGATTGGGGTAATTGATTCTAGTTCAACATTGCCATATAGATTCAAATTCACCAAATTTGATGATAACATTTTAAGAATGACAATTATTGACTTAATGTAATAGTTAAAAGAAAACTCATCAAGAGGTATTGCGCAAAATCACTTGTTCTCTAAATTAGTGGTGCTAGGAAAATGGTGTAGAATCGCATTCTGTTGAGCATTTTTTTTTCTCAATCTCGACCTAATCAGTATGACTATGTGAATTGTCTAACTTTTTTCCCTTTAGGTTATTATTAATTCAATTAAGAGGTTGGTTTTTTCTTAGTTAAGTATGAAAGTAGATAAAGCGACCGTTGATTACTCTTTTTACTTGGTAACTGATAATAACCTTATTCCTAAAGGTCTGGATATTTACCAACAAGTTGAGAAAGCATTACAAAATGGCGCAACTCTTATTCAATTAAGAGAAAAAGATTTAGATACAGGAGATTTCATTAAAAGAGCTGAACAGATACATCAACTAACACAAAAATATAATGTCCCACTGATTATTAATGATCGTGTTGATGTTGCAATTGCAATTGGTGCAGAAGGTGTTCACATCGGTCAGTCCGATATGAATCCTTCTTTAGTTAGAAAAATGATAGGTGATGATAAAATATTAGGGTTAAGTACACGAAATGCACAAGAACTTCATGAAGTATTTGAGTCGGAAGCCCTGATCGACTATGTTGGTATTGGTGCGGTATATGCAACGACTACTAAAGATGTTAAAATTCCACCACTTGGAATTGATGGGGTTAAGAGTTTACTGCAATTAATTAAAGAAAATAAACCTAGTCTGAAAAGCGTTTTGATCGGTGGTTTAAATAAGCATAATATTGCTTCGACTTTATCAAATTGTCATTATGATGGATTTAATACTAATGGTGTTGCAGTTGTGTCGTGTATTATGGCACAATATGATGCAGGTTTAGAGGCTAGGGAAACTTTAAATAGTATTAACATTGGATTTGGCAGATTTCAACCCACTAAATTGTCTGGAAAAACGGAAAAGGCGGTTATTCACTTTATTACTAATTCGGTAGCTACAAACATATGTGCAAATGTATGTATTGCAGTTGGTGGTTCGCCGATTATGTCTGAACATCCTGGAGAATTTTCTGAATTTACAGCATTTCCAAATGTGGGTTTGGTGTTGAATACAGGTACACCGGATGAAAGAAAAATTCAAATGTATAAAGATGCAGTTAAAATCTATAATTTCAATATGAGGCCAATTGTTTATGATCCTGTTGGATGTGGTGCATCAACAGTTAGACGTGAATTAATGAATGAACTTTTATCACTTGCACATTTTAGAGTTATAAAGGGGAATTTAGCAGAATTGTCAGCTGTTGCAGGTATTGATAATAGTTCAATGATAGGAGTTGACTCGAATATGAAATTAGATCTTGATAAAGCAGTTGAATGTTTTAGAAAACTTGCAATAAAAACAAGAGCTATAATTGTGATGACGGGTGAAATTGATATAATTGTCGATGGTATAACACCAGATAAAGTACCAAAAGTGGCAGCCATACATGGGGGACATCCATTAATGGCAAATATAACGGCATCTGGGTGTGCTTTGGGTGGTGTAATTGCAAGGTATATATCTGCGGTTTCGTATTTCCATTCATTTGAAGCAACCGTTAAGGCGGTTGCATTATACAAAGAGGCGGGCTTTAGAGCTTCTCAAAATAGTCGTGGTCCTGGAAGTTTTATGGTTAACTTTTTGGATGAACTTTATGATGTTTCTAAATTAACAGAATTCAAAAATACAAAAATAACTTTACTGTAAGATTTATTAACTATCTATACAATTTAATACATTAATTAAAACGGTAGTTTACTTTGAAACTTATCAGATTTTTTCTTTGGCGTTGATTTCCCACTGTTCTTGTTCGAATTTTGTAATAATTTCAGCCCGTAGGATTCTTCCAAGTTAATATTTATTTTACCATCAAGATTAACAGCAACATGGTAATCTCTATGTGTTTGCCAATCATTTTTTTCTATAGTTTCTCCACAATCTGAACATAAAACTGAGTTATCCTCTTCTTGAAAGTTATTTTCTGGCTCCTTTTTACTGAAAAAGTTATCAGTAGCTCCTGATTGAAGTTTTAAGAGGTCCAGATCATTAGAATTTGTAATATTGTTAGAACCGTTTGAAGGCTCTTTTTTCAGAATTAAAAGACTATCTATCGAATTTTTTAGTTTCTTTTTCTTCTCTGGTAATTCTTCGGCTTTTTCAGTGGTACGTAAGGTTTTTCTTTTTCTTTTTTCAGCATTTTGAATCAAATCATCTAAAGTATTTGATGTGCTTATATCTTTAAATATAGAAACTCCTAATCCTGTATTTTTTATAGGGTACATTCGAGAACTCGGTGATTGTAATTTCCAATTATCTTCTAGAGATGCGAGTAACTCTTTTGATAACGTATAAAACATTCGGCGTAAAACTTCATAATCTTTTGGTGGTCGGCTCATTGAGCATTGTTTTGAATGACTTGTTCCATTGAAATTTGTTATAGATAATGTCATTTTTGTGGGCCTCAAATTTGTATTATATTCATCATCTAAATCTTGAATTCGTAATAGTAATTCTCCAACAAAAACATCAATCCATGGTAGCAAATCTTTTGTACTAGAAACTGATTGACCCCTAAAATTTTTATTAGCCATCATTGATTTAATTAATACTTTATTCTCAATTTCTACATATAACTCGCCACGTACAATCCTATACAATTTATTCGCCAGTTCAGTATCGCCACCTAATAATTTTGCAAGTTTTGTTGGTGAATCATAAGTATCACGTAAAGAAGATATAGATATATCATCACCTAGCCGTTCCTTTATATAATCTCCCATCTTACCGCCTAACGACCAAAAATCAGTTAGTTTAAAATACTTCAAAAATGCAGATATAGAATCATTCCGAACAATAGTCTGTTGGTCAGGTTTCTGAAAACCACTTGCCAATTTTGCAATCGTCTTAACTCTGCCAACACCACCAGAAGTTTTATAACCTAATTCGTTCTCAACTTTTTTTCTTAAATCAAAACATATGTTTGATCCTATAAGTATACATAAATCATCCCAATCTTCTACTAAATAATTATGTTCCTCGTCAACGATTGAAGATTCATTTTCGGCGGCATTTTTACGTATGACATAACCTTTGAATTCTAAACTGCCAGGTAAACTTTCAATTGGGCTTAAAAGATCAGACCTATCCGACATTTGTTCTAAAATATTTGGAAATAATTCTAATATTTTTTTAAAAACCAATCTGCCCAAATCCATGAAACTTTCATCAACACTTGCCTTTTCAACCAAATCACATTCGGACCTGAAAATATCTAGAACTTTCTTTCCCTCTCGTCGATACGGATCTAACGAAACTTTATGATCGACTGGAGACGGCATATAATCAACATACTTCCATAATGGCTGGCCCTTTTTGAAAACAGCAGTATGAGCAGGTATTAGATTCGGACATTTTAGTTTTGCTTGTTGCAAGCGGTCCATTCTAGTAATTCCATACTCCCTTGCAGCATAAGAAACAGCAATCAAAGAATTCCATTGCACACAAACAACTGGATCATCTAAGGACAACCCAAGTCGGAGCTGTTCACATTGTGCAAAAAACGCGTTAAGATCAATGTGGCAAACCACTGCCAAGGGACTCTTATAAGCTCGTTTTGGGTCATTTAAATCCAGTAAGTTTCTATATGTAAACTTAGACTCGTTTCTGGCTTGAAATACAACCATTGCCTTTCAAAATTGCATGTGAAACCGGACTCAACAACAAAGAAAGTACACCTGTGGAGGTTAAGAATCATGTTGCAAAAGCAACAAGCTGTAATCAATTCTATATTTCCTCTTTGAGAAACCCTCAATTTTCTACTTTTTATTCAACATTTTTAAAAATTTTTCATTTTCTGTTTTCCACTTTTTTTTCACATATAAAAGACTCCATTCCCACCTCTCTATCTTCTGCAAGGATAAGTTGATCCCATCTTTTTTTCTCTATTCTTCTAAGAATAAACAACAACTAGTGAATGCATTGTTCCCAGGAGGGGCTTGTAAAACACAGGACTGCATGCAGTGTTCTATCCGTTGTTTTTTTTTTTCTTCACTTGACCAAATTTCATGAACTACATTTATACTGTGATGACAAACTGTCGCCCCAATCGGAACTACATGACCGACTCGACAAGCCAAACACTGAAAATTCTGAAACGTATATTATGTTAGTTTATTGATTAATATTTCTTGTATGATTTTTTTTGATGAGTGTTTTATCTACTCTTATTTTCTTTATTTGTAAAGTAAAAGAACATAGTGCTAACGTTACTTTAACATCATAAATTTTGTAAAACAATGTTGCACGTTATCTATAAATCTTTCTGTCGAAGTAGTGACTAAAATTAAGACGGCACTTCGTTTGCTAATTATTTCAAAATTATTTTATATTGGCTCACTTAACATATTTTGATTTTTTTTTTTTTTTGGACCATTCAACAAGAGTGGCTTTTTTGATCATTCACTGAAAAATACTTACACTTTTAAACATTAACTGTTATGAGTGAAGATGCCCCAATTACCTTTTTTGATCTGTTCTTCCCATTACCTTATCGTGTGGTGTTACTAATTAATGTCGGTTTTTTATTTTGGCATGTAAACTTAGTTACATGTAGAAGGTTTAAAATTAACATTCTTATGGTTTTAAAACTTCACAATCAAGATATAACAATTGGGAGACTTATCTATAAAAGTAAGAAGCGTTTAATTAATGTAAGTCTCATAAATGTGATAAGTTACTCAATATATTTCTTTTTCACCTCTAATCGTTTTGATGTTACTTTAATTGATTGGTTACCTTTAATAACAATCGGTTTAATATGTTCGATCTTATTAAACTCCGATCCATCATCTGAAACTACAAGGTTATCACAAACAATGAAAAGGGTTATTAGAGGTAACATTGATGTATCAATTAGAAATAATGATATCCTATTAACTGATACATTTACTTCTTATAACAAAGTCCTAGTTGACTTCCTCGTTTATGTTTCAGCATTATTTCTAGGTCTTCAAACATTACCATATGGAACTAATTTATCAAAAAAATTATCAAAATCACATTTACAAGTTTACAGTATTGATTTATTATTGGCAAATGTTCCTTCATTTTTAAGATTTAAACAATGTTTACAAGAGTATAATCTAAGTAGACAACAGAATAAATCACATTTGTTAAATGCAATAAAATATTCAACGGCATTTTTACCAACAATTTCAATAATTCTTTTCAAAACTGGTGTGCTTAGAACTCAAACATTATGGTACTTGACAAGTTTAATTAATTCATCATATTCGTTTTATTGGGATATTACAAATGATTGGAATTTTGGATTTTTTATTAAATTTTTGTCGTCAAATTCAAATCCTAATACTTTGATGTTACGAAGTGATTTATTATATAGTAGGTCGGCATATCTCTTGGCGATCATAATCGATTTTCAATTGAGATTTTTATGGGTTTATAAATTAATATATGTGGGTACATCATCAGACGGCTTTTTTGCTAACTTTTTCATTTTACTATTTACTACAGAAATGGGAAATTTCATTCTTGAAATTTTGGAAATTTTTAGAAGATGGGTTTGGGTGTTCTTAAAAGTTGAAACTGAATTCGTTAAAATGGTCTCTATGGATTCAATGATTGAGTTACAAAATATAGATTAAAGAATTACTTTTCAGCTTTGTAATTTTAGCTTTTGTATTGATTAACTTACTTTTAAACAAAATATGATTACGTATTATTTAATCTTTCTTTCTTCTCTTAAAAGACTTACTCTTTTCTTTGAAATTCTTTGTTTTTCTTTCCGTTTTACTTAAATATCTGAATTTCTTCTTCTTTGGTTTTGCAACTTTATCACTTTCAGCAGCCGTATCACTCATGCCCATTAACCTTGCATATTTCTTTGCCCTAACAATTGAACTGTGTAATACTTCATCTGCCTTTGAAAGATCAACATTCATTTTCTTTGAAACCGATGATAGATCAAATTTATTTGGATTATCTAAGCTTTCAATAACAACTTCAGAAATACCGGTGACTGGTGCATTTTCACTATCAACTTCATATATTTGTTTCTTGAGTATTCCCTTTGATTTTGACATTTTCTTTGCTTTTTCTTCATCATTTTCATCAAATCCGTTCCATTTTTCATAATTTCCATCTTCAAATTTTACACCATCTTTATCATTGTTGTCATTCTTAGCATCATCACCTTCACTATCATCGCTAGATTTTCCTTCTTCTTCTTCTTCTTCTTCTTCCTCTTCTTCTTCTTCTTCTTCTTCTTCTTCTTCTTCGCTAGTCGAATTATCTTTATCGAGAAATGGGTTTAGCTCCATTGCCTCTTTCATTTCAGCTAATTTTTGCTGCACTTGAGCTTTTCTTTCTTCACGGATCCTAGCTCTTTCTTCTAATCTCTCCTTTTTACTTTGTTCCTCGAGATATTCTTGTGCTTTCTTCTTTCTTTCAAGCTTACGTTTATGAAATCCGGTAAGATAATCTTTACGTTTATCTTTATCAAAAACAACTTCATCAACTCTGTTTCTCAATTTTTTGGCATCTTTATAACGTTTTCCTCCCGTAAGAATTTCTCTATTTGGTTTAGCCATCTTAAAATAATCACGTCAAGCTTATAAAATATTCAGATGAGGATGTTGAATATGTTTAAACACATTAATAAGAACATAGAAAAATTATTAAAAAATACTTCTGAAAAAAAATTGAAAAAAAAAAAAATCATGTCTCAAATTCAAAATCTGAAATTATAATACAATTTTTTCTTTACATGTTTTGGGCTTTACGCAAGTTCAGCAAAATACTGTATTAATTTAAATTTATTGCTAAAAAATAAACAAAATAAATAAATTAATATTCATAGAAGAGCAACAATGTTCTAACTCATTTGTCATCTTCAATACCCATTTCATTCATTATTGCTCGAAGCGTTAATTGCCTTTGGTCCGCAATTACCTGAATTAGCTTCATACTTAAATCTTTTAATTCATTATATGTTTTTAACTGCCTGATATGCTTTTGCATCTCTTTATTATAATCAGCATTTGTTATAGTACTATTTATATCTAAATCCTTAGATAATATAGAATGTTCAGCTTTTAACTTATTAAGCTTCATCTCCAATGATTCGATTTTTTTTTCCAGTTTAATTTCGTTTGAACTGGGGTCAATTGATAATGAAGATTTTAAAAGAGTCGGTTGTATTTCCGTTGCTTTGGTATCATTATTTATTGTGGGCCTTGTAAATATGTTTTTAGAAATGGGCATGGCTTTTTAGCTTACCATTCAAGAAGAAATAAACTGGTTTGAACGATGGCTCATGCATGTCGTGTCAAGCGAAATCATTTTATTAGAATTCTAAGATTTTAATTTTCAGAAGTTTACATCCTACACAATAATAAACAAACATAACTATGAAATGCCTATAACAAAGAATCAATGTTATCGGCCCTTTCCTTCAATGCAGAAAGTTGTTGTTCCATCATATCGATAGTATCTTTAAGTTTTTGTTGAGATATTTTACGTTTTGCTGTGTTTTTTAGAGAGTTTATTGATGACCCTACTTTTGGTTTTTTATCGAATTCGATTGAATCTATGTTTACTTTGGAAACCCGTTCATGCTCACGTTCTCTGATCCATTCCCATAAATTGGATTCACTCATTAACATTCTTTCACTAGAGTAAAGTTCATAACCTTGTGAGGTTTTCGAAGATTTAAATTTATCGGAAATCATAAATATGAATAAAACAATAATTAGAATAAACTTCAAATCAAATTGTTCAATGAATATATCCATATACGATTTTGAAATTTGGGGTTCAGATATAACTTCAGGTTCATGGTCATTAACCTCTTCAACAAAATTTTCCTTTTGTTTCTTTCTATCTTTCTTTTTAGGCTTACCTGCAATAGTTGCCCCACCTGCGGAGATTGTCTTTTTAATTTCATTAACCAATATACCCAAGGCTTCCTTTTGGCCTGAGATTGTACCTTTCTCGATTGCGCCTTTGATCCATGACTTACCAGACCATACAATATTTGTGACAATGAATAATCTGGTTGAATTATTTGTCGCCCAACTTAAGTAAATTTTGGTTTTAACTTTGAACGAATTACCAGAAGGAACATCGGGAGATTCTGTCAGCTGAACAACCAAACAAGATTTACTAAAATCCTTTGTTTCGACAACTTCCTCAACAATACATTTGGTTTGTTTTGGGCCAACTGGACCACCATTAACAGGTTTTGTATATTGATAAACTCTTTTATTATTTGCAAATTTTGGTATATCTCCGATATCAAAATTCTTTTGAACTTTAAGTAAATTTTTCATAAATGAAACATCATCACCAAACAATAAGTTATAAACTAGTCCAACTGGTGCAATCAAATTAACATCAATAATTTTAGTATCGGAAGAATCAGCTGTATATCCATTTGAAGTTTCAGCATGGGTCTTCGGTCCTTCAAATACTAATCCATTAAATAAGTTATCATCTTTTGTTGACTTCGCTTCTTCATTTTGCTCACCTGAATCATCTTCCTTAATCATATTCTCTTGATCAGAAATACTTGTATCTGATGTATCATCATCTAGAACAGTAGTTTTAGGATTACCATTGGTGTTGCTAGTTATTGCCATATCGCCCTTTTTATGATCAGACTCATCTTCTTCATTTTCAGATGATTGAGTTGAACCCGATTCTATCGAATCAACTTCATCTTCATCAATATCTAGGTATATTGATCCATAACCCTCATTATTAATATTTAGTTTCCAGATTTTGTAAATTAATGAGTATGCGGAATCTCTTGAAAGAAAAGTTGCAAAAACATATTTATTATGTAAATTGCTAAATTCGATAGAATTAGGTATACCTACAGTTTTCTTTTTTTGGACTTTTAGAATTGCATTTAATGGAATGGTTAAGTGTGTGATAAGACCAATAATATTTGAATGAAAACAGATATGATGTTCAGTTAAATATAATTTACCTTGGACTAAAATTTCTTTTTTGAATGCACACGTGAAATCTTCTATTAGTAATTCATCCTCTGATAAATTTGAAAATAATGAATGAAACGATTCTTGTCTTTTTTCACTTGGTGGCTTTAAATCGATTTTTTCGAATAATAATTCCTTATTATTATTGCTAGTATTGTTATGATTATTGGGATTATTAAGTTCATCATTTGATGGATTCCTTGATAGATTTATATCAACTGATTGTCTTTTAGTTGTTAAAGGTAGTTTTAATTTCTTCTTAAAGCTCAAGCTATGAGCCATTGCTGCCGGTGATGACAAGTTTCCAATATGGGTTCCATTTGCAGTATCAAATTCATCTTCTGAAGAAATAATCGACGATAGTGAATTTCTAATTGCTGATTTTCTTGGTAGTGGTGATAAAGAAGATTTTGTCCTTGATTCTCGTGACGTTGAATTTGGTTTTTTATCCATATCTGAGCTAGTACTTTTATTTAATAAATTATCTGCTGCTGAAATAGACTTATCTTGGGGTGGTATCAGGTTCGATTGTTCTTGGGGTTTTTTTATTGGTCCATTATTATCAATTAAAACATTATTATTATCATCATTGAGTAATTGAGTTTGATTATTCGGAAATGCATCTAAAGTTAATGACCCCTGACCCAATGTTGTAATAAGAGCTTTTTTAACAGGAACAAAATTCACTGTACTACTGAGAGCCTTGTTAGAATTGACTAATCCATTACTATGGCTATTTTCATCGGATAAAGAAGATTGAAGTGAATTTGTGTCAAGCGAGTTTAGGTCATCTTGGTCTTTAGTTAAATCAGCAAATGATTTAAGATTAAAAGTACTTAAGAGTGTTGAAAATAAACCTGTGTTTCCAGCTGTAACTGTACTTGCATTTGTTGGTTTCCCTATCTCATCATCTGAATGATTTGGTGTTGAGCTTCTCAGACGTAATGCAGATCTTGATTTACGTGATAATGACATGTGAGAGTTCTGATTGTTTAGCCCAGTATGTTTTTGTTTTTTTTCATCAATATTTGCTCTGATTTCTTTTCCATCTAACAAGACACGATTTGGAATGGATTTTGTGTCATCTTCCTCATCTACATCAAAATCGACCTCATCATCTTCTCCTTCATTTTCATCGTCACTATTATCGTCACCACTATCAATATAATATTCATCATTATTCCTTTCTTTAGACAAACTATTTCTTTTAAAGGACAAATGTGAATTGGATCCATTATTACCAATAAGTTTTTTTCTAACAGCGTTTAATTCCTCCATTTTTGATTTTGAAGGTTTGATTGACTGAACAAGTGGCAGTTTGGGCATTTTCGACAGATCTAATTGATCACCATTAATTGTAATAGTTCTATTACTTTTATTATGATCAAACGATAAATTGTTTGGGACAGACCTTGATTTTGGTACTCGACCGTTTCCTATACTAAAAGCTTTTCCATTTGGTAAACCTCCTATATCAATTGAAAGTTTATGCTTTGATTGTGAAGAGTTACCAGAATTTGAGTTTGAATCTTGAATTGAATTTAATGATTCCTTTGAGTCAGGTCTTGAAATTGACATCGAATGACGTTTAAAAAGCTTTGCTAATGTATTTGATTTTTTCTTTCTTGATTTGCTAGAATCTAATGAGTCCATTTCAGGATTCGACTCTTTTTTTTTTAGACGAAAGCTTCGGGAATGTGAAAGTGACATCAGAAATAATTTTGGGTGGTAAATCTATAATTATGCAACACCAATTGAAGGAGATTAATTAACATGGACGTTTTTACTGCCTTTGGCTTCCAACAACAAATGTTTTTCTAACATCTGACGCCTTCGATTTTTTTACTGCAGACTTAATTCCGAAAATGCGAAAATCAGAGGTTCAACTAAAGCTAATTATAAATTAAGAAGAAAGTTGATGATTATTAAAAGGAAATTATAGTATATAGTATAGTAAAAAAATATTAACGGTCTTCTGCCCATTCGTTTTCCCTTCTAATTGCGGCTTCTTCTTCCGGAGTGAAGTCGTTGACAATGTTGAAGGTTTTTCTAATTTCTTCTGGTGATTTACCTCTAATCATTTCTGCAACAATTTTACATCCAGCATTTAACAATGGCTTGATGTTCAAATAATTTGCTGCAAGAATGATTTCATAAAGCATTTCTTGATCAACATTAAGGAAGTTCTTATCCCATGGGTCAATCGGTGCAGATTTTTTAGAATCATCATCTTGATCATCTTCTGGAAAATCAGTATCTTTATAATGTTCACACCACTCAATAATGTTCTTCATGACAGCCGAGCGCACATTTTGAGTTGGAACTTCAATGGTATCCTGTTCTTGCTCTTCATCGGAATCTAAGTCTTCGCCTTCAGCTGAAAGAAGATTTTTCAGCATGTTCTTGATAAGGAGGGATTTTTCTGCAACCTTTCTCTCTACAGTAAAACGGTCATTGTCAGAGGTAATTATAACAATTGATTTAGATGCAGACATCGTTATTATGATTCAAAAATATATTAAGTCGAACAACACAAACATCCTAAGTAACATGTCTAAGTTAGAAATGCCAACAACGCAAAAGAAACAGATTTTTTCTTGGGATTCGCTGAGCATTTTTTATTTTTCGTTTTTATTTTCTACTATTTTTCTATAAATTTTTTCAAAACTTTTCACATTTGAACTGTTTCACTCTAAGTCTGCAACAATTACCGATACATACAATGGCTGCTTCCAAAGAATATGTCCTTGCCAAAATTTATAAATACCTTGTTGATAACGATTTTCAAAAAACTGCCACAGCTTTAGTCAACGAAGCAAAATCGAACGTTGAAACTACAAAAACTGGTACTCTTTCTTTAGAAAGTGCTTTATCACAAGATCAATCCACAATTTCCGAAAAAGATCTATCTTCTGACTCTTCATCTGACTCTTCATCTGATTCCTCTTCGGATTCTGATTCTGATTCTGATTCTGATTCTGATTCTGATTCTGATTCTGATTCATCTGATTCTGATTCTGATTCTTCTGATTCTGATTCTTCTGATGATGACGATATTAATAAACAGGAAAAAATGAAAACCATTGAAGATGGTGATGTTGAAATGAATGACGATTCTTCTTCTTCTTCTTCTTCTTCTTCTTCTTCTTCTTCTTCTTCTGATTCTTCTTCTTCTTCTGATTCTTCTTCTTCTTCTGATTCTTCTTCTGATTCTTCTTCTGATTCTTCTTCTTCTTCTTCTGATTCTTCTTCTTCTGATGATGACGATAGTGACGATAGTGACGATAGTGAAGATAATGAAGATAATGAAGATAATGAAAATAAAGAGAAAGAAACAGCATCTTCTGATTCTCCATCTTCTACTTCATTAAGCACTGGACTATCCGGTTCTCATAAAGAAGAGGAAAAGAATGAAGAAGCATCTGGATCTGATTCTGATTCTGATTCTTCATCTAACTCTTCATCTAATTCTGATTCTGATTCTGATTCATCTTCGGATTCTGATTCATCTTCGGATTCTGATTCATCTGATTCGGATTCATCTTCGGATTCGGATTCTGATTCTGATTCTGATTCATCTGATTCTGATTCATCTGATTCTGATTCTGATTCATCTGATTCTGATTCTGATTCATCTGATTCTGATTCATCTTCGGATTCTGATTCTGATTCATCTGATTCTGATTCATCTTCGGATTCTGATTCTGATTCTGATTCTGATTCCGATTCCGCTTCAGAAACTAAAAAGAGAAAACATGATTCAACTGAAGAAGAAAATTCATCTAAAAAATCAAAAACCACCAGACAACAGTCACCTTTAGGTAGTGAGACTGAAACTGCGAAAGATTCATCATCAAGAACACAATCTCCTCAAGAATTGGATTTAATTCCTGCGGGTGTTGAAGAACTGAAACCAGGACAGAAGCAACATTTTTCAAGAATAGATAGATCCAAAATTGGTTTTGAGTCCCAAGAGTTAATGAACAATACATATCAAGGTGTTGCTGGTACCTGGGGTGAACTGGCTAATGAAAAACTTGGTAGAGTTAAAGGTAAAGATTTTACAAAAGGTAAAAACAAGATGAAAAGAGGTTCCTACAGAGGTGGTTCGATCACTATGGCTGTGGGCTCATATAAATTCCAAGACTAAATGAAACAGTTTAGTAAATCGTAATAGATTTAGCTACTATTAACACATATCCCTCTTTTCTGTATTTTTTTACACATATTCATTCATACATTTTTCTTATAAAAAATTATTAATTTAAACTAATATATTATATATTTCAATCAGTAGTTGGTTAATAATAAATTCCCTTTTGGGAAATTATAAACTAAATTTTCATGTTGCGAGTAAATCTAAATAGAAAATCAATAATTCGCCTTTGTCCTAATTCACTTCGGATTTCTTTCCTTTTCCTACTTAGACGTTGATCTCGTCTATCTTGTTATCATAGTATACTTATTATGAATTCTTTAACAGTAGAAAGAAATCCTGGAAATGAAAACTTGGAAACCTTGTTTTCTGATGACGGTTCAACTGATGATACTGATTTTGAAAATGAACCAGTTCTTTTAAAAAAACCAAGAAAGAAAAAACTTTCACAAAAAGCAAAAGACTCAATTAATGCAATCAAAAATGCAACAGATGATGATGAAGATTTCGATGATGAGAAATTAATTAAAATACAACTTGATAGACCAAGTGATTTTATACCTGATTCAGTTGCACATATTTTTGTTAATAGTGATTTCTCTTACTTAAAATTGAAACCCGATCATCATTCAAGACCAATCTGGATTAGTCCAAGCGATGGTAAAATTTATCTAGAAAGTTTTTCACCATTATCTGAACAAGCACAAGACTTCTTGGTTACAATTGCGGAACCTGTTAGTAGACCAAGTTTTATGCATGAATATAAAATTACAACACATTCACTATATGCAGCAGTTTCTGTTGGTTTGGAAACTGATGATATTATTGGTGTTTTAAATAGATTATCTAAGGTTCCAGTTGCAACTTCTGTGATTGAATTCATTAAAAATGCTACTCACTCGTATGGTAAAGTTAAACTTGTTTTAAAACACAATAGATATTTTGTGGAATCGTCTTCTGCTGAAATTTTGAGAATGTTACTAAAGGATGATATTATTGGTAAAATGAGGTTAGTCACTGTTAATGAAGGTAATCAGGAAAATAATGATGGGCTAGTTGAGACTTTGGCTCCAACTCAAGGTGATCTTATTATTCCTGGTACAAAGAAAGTTAATGATGATAAAATAAAGGCCGAAAATGATATTGAAAAGGACAAAGAAATCGAAGAAGTTGAAAATATTTATGCGGGTGTTATTGCAGATGCCGAAGATGAGAATGCAGATGATACGGTTCATTCTTTCGAAATTGCGGCTGAAAATGTTGAAACAGTTAAAAAGAGATGTCAAGAAATTGATTATCCAATGTTAGAAGAATACGATTTCAGAAATGATACACGTAATCCAGATTTAGAAATTGATCTCAAACCCTCTACTCAAATCAGACCTTATCAGGAAAAATCATTGAGTAAAATGTTTGGTAATGGACGTGCAAGATCTGGTATTATTGTTTTGCCATGTGGTGCAGGTAAGACTTTAGTTGGTATTACTGCAGCATGTACAATCAGAAAATCTGTTATTGTTTTATGTACATCTTCGGTTTCTGTCATGCAGTGGAGGCAGCAATTTTTACAATGGTGTACAATTCAACCAGAAAATGTTGCAGTGTTCACATCAGAAAATAAACAAATGTTCAGAGGTGATTCAGGTTTAGTTGTTTCCACCTATTCAATGGTTGCCAACACTAGAAATAGATCACATGATTCTCAAAAGGTCATGGATTTTTTAACATCAAGAGAATGGGGTTTTATTATTTTAGATGAAGTGCATGTTGTTCCGGCTGCGATGTTTAGAAGAGTTGTTACTGCGTTGGCGACGCATGCAAAATTGGGTTTGACAGCAACATTGGTTAGAGAAGATGAAAAAATTTCAGATCTTAATTTCCTTATTGGTCCAAAAATGTACGAAGCAAATTGGATGGAATTATCACAAAAAGGACATATTGCAAAAGTTCAGTGTGCAGAAGTTTGGTGTCCAATGACAAGTGAATTTTATCAAGAATATTTAAGAGAAAGTGCACGTAAAAGAATGCTATTATATATCATGAATCCAACCAAATTCCAAGCCTGTCAATTTTTAATTCAATATCATGAAAGTAGGGGTGATAAGATTATTGTTTTTTCTGATAATGTTTATGCATTACAAGAATATGCACTTAAGTTGGGGAAACCATTTATTTATGGTTCAACGCCACAACAAGAGAGAATGAACATTTTACAAAATTTCCAATATAATGATCAAGTTAGCACGATTTTCCTTTCGAAAGTTGGTGATACATCAATTGATTTACCTGAAGCTACTTGTTTGATTCAAATTTCATCACATTATGGATCAAGAAGACAAGAAGCACAAAGATTAGGTAGAATTTTACGTGCAAAACGTAGAAATGATGAAGGTTTTAATGCATTTTTTTATTCCTTAGTTTCAAAAGATACCCAAGAAATGTATTATTCAACTAAAAGACAAGCGTTTTTAGTTGATCAGGGTTACGCGTTTAAAATTATTACACATTTACATGGTATGGAAGATTTACCAGATCTTGCATATGCATCACCGAAGGAACGTAGAGAATTATTACAAGAAGTTTTATTGAAAAATGAAGAAGCCGCAGGGGTAGAGGTTGGTGAAGATGCAGATAATTTAATTGGACATGGTATATCCAAACGTTTGAAATCAAGTTCTATTAAAAATCAAGCTTCTATGGCTGGTTTAGCAGGTGGTGAAGATATGGCATATGTTGAATATTCAAGAAATAAAAACAAAGAAGCTGAGGTTTCACATCATCCTTTCTTTGAAAAGAATTATTATAGAAGACGAAAGAGATAAATTTTCCAATTTTAACACTCCACAGACACCCGCTTTCCTACATAGTTTACAATTCGATGTTTATTTTTGTATTTTACATTATTTAATGTTATACTTCTACTAATTTTTTACACCAGCTATTATACATGCATTTAAAAATACATTATTTTATTATATATCATTTGATTCATTATTTGATTCATATTTAAGATGATCTTTAATTTCTTGTTTAACTTCATTTAGAGTATTTTCTAAGCTTAACATTATGTCACTTTTGAAACTTACTGCATCATCTAAAGATTTTACAATATCACAAACTAATTGAGATTTACGTTCATGGATATTTGTGATTACCCTTTTATAATCACGTTGAGTTTCCTTCCACTTGTTTTCAATTGCTTTTCTTCTCTCGCTATTTTGTAGTTTGAATAATCTAATGTTTTTCAATTTTTCTTCAATCTCAATTTGAAGATTTGAGGAATCTGCCAAATATCTACTATCTAATTCAGTGTATTCGTTCTTCAACTTTGTTAAGGAATCTTCTAATTCCTCAAGTTTATCATTAGACGTAACAATGGATAACTTTAGATCATCTAATAATTTTTGTGACTGGAACGTTTCATCTTGAATCTCAGAAATTTGGGATTGAATTTCTTTCTTTAAATCTAACAAAGATACTCTTAACGTTGAAAAATTTGGTATAATTTCATCTGATGATAAACCAAATTTGGAAGTTTGTAATTCATCGTTGATTGAATTAATTATCAATCGTTTCGGATCAAAAGGTGTTGATAGATTTAGGTTGTTTAAAACTTGATAAGCTAAACTATTATAATTAAAAATATCTGATTTTAGTTTAATAAACTGATTTTGCAAAAACTTCAATCTATCATTATCAATTAAATCTTTAATTTTCTTCTGATTTGAATCAAGTAAATTCAAATCGGAAGTTAGCTCTGCTCTTTCTCGATGTAAATCTTCAATATCTTTCAAAGTTAAGTTTCTTTTACTCAAATCTAATTCAATATCTTGTTTTTCTTTTTTGCTGTTTTTGATCGATTCTTTAATGTTATTGATATTGAAGTTTGCCTTTTCAAGCATGCTTGGCCATTTAGTTTGTCTTTGTTTTTGAATATCAATGTAATTTTCAAATTTCGTAACATCACTTTTTAAAGCATTTGATCTATTTAATTCTTCGCAATATGAATTATATTGTTCAGTTAAGGAATTTAAAGTACTCTGTAAATTTTCATTAATTTCAAAATTTAAATCATGTTTATTTTGAATCTCTTCAATATACTGCTTATATTCGAATTGCATTTCATTATAAAAAGAGCTGTAATCATCTTCACCAAATGATAAAAATGCTTTGTATGACTTTAAAGCATAGCTTATAAACAATTTATTTAAAATGGTTTGTTCATTTATGATAATTGAATCATTATAATTAGTGTTATCTTGTTTATGACTGGTATTTGAAAGTTGAGTTTCTTGAATTGCATCTAAATCTAAATCATCAAATTTCATTGATTTTTTAACCAATTGTAACAACCAGTGTAACATTCCCAGAAATACAGGCCAATTTGAGCCAACTGCAGTTATTTGAGATTTATAAATAGTGTCAAGGTATGGATATTCTAAATACTTTAATAACATCGAAACTTCATTATTAAAAGATCTTTCAAATTTATAACCAGGATCCAATTTATTATATAACCACTTAAAAATACTTTCAAAATCCTTTTGCGTTGGATTCTTCAAAGTTGATAATTCAATATTAAAGTTGTTCAATAATAAATAATCATATAATTCAGTTTGTACTTTATTTTGAAATTTATGACTTCTTAGAGGTCTTGGATCTGAAGGCTTTATTGACACGTATTTCGAAGTTGAAGAATTATTGTTGCCAGCTGATGATGGTGGAATAGTCGAATCACGTCTATTATCTCTATGTTTTGGTATATTGTTTCTACTTGCAGAATTTTGAACTAATTCTTGTACGGATGATTGAGTGGCTGTGTTTCTAATCGAGGAAGATGGAGTATTTAATAAATATCTGTTATTTAAATCATGATTATGGATGTTTGACTGTCGACGTAATGAACTTTGTTGGGGTGGAAGCGATGCAGTTTTTTGAGTAACTAATTTAGGAGCACCTAAATCAATAGTCGAATTGGGCAACAAACTTAGTCTTCTCTTTTTCATACATTTATCAGATTCCATACGATCTGGAGAACGTACCAAAGATGATCTTGAAGAAGAATTGGGTCTTTGACTCCCCGTGAGAGGTGATAAAAAGCTGTCCTGTCGGTGTGACAATTTATATCGCTTCACACCTGTATATGACTCTCTGTGGGGTTTCATTGCGAGATTAGATAATGTTATTTTGAACAAAAGAAAACCGCTGTTTTAAGATGTAAACAAACCAAAAAAGATAAAAAGCACCAAAGATACAAAAAAATTCATGTTGCAATTTTGAAACTTTAGCGGTGCACGGATTTAGTGAGAAACATTTCATATTATCTATTGTTTTTCTGGTATTTTTATTTTTCATTTTTTTGAAATGAATAAAACAATACAACATCAAAGAATAGAAATTGAAATTTTTAATTGATAAACTACGTTAGTACCCTGATATATAAACTATCGTTGGATTTATTATGCTTAGACAAATTGCACGCAAATTTAACATAGTGAGAACCCGAAATTTGAAGGTTAGTGTAAGATTTCAATCAACTGGAAATAGTCAGAAAATAGGGTCTAATATTAATTCAACAGGAACTAAAAACAATGAAATTTACAATAATGAATTAGGATATAAGAAGTTAGGATTTAATACAATTGGTAATACTAATAATTATGATATAAAAACAAATCCGGAATGTCATTCAGTTATTGATAAGAAACTAATAGAATTAGAACTAAAACCAATTGATTTTAATTATTATTTATATTATTTAAATGATATCAAAAGTGATGATCAATTACCTTATAAATTTGGTATGAATCAAATGCACACTTCAGCAAGGGATGGCAATTTAGGTATGGATAAAACATTGAATCAAGTTTTGGATAGGTTTGATATTCATAATAATCCAATCAATTATGCATTTGGATATGGATCAAAGATTTTTTCACAAGGTTCAAATACTGATAATTCTAATTCACAAATTGACATGATATTGTCAGTTGATAATCCAACTCAATGGCATAATAACAATATAAAATTGAATAATTTAGATTATTCATTTCTAAAATTTGGTGGTTCAAAATTAGTTAATTATATTGGTACATTAGGAGCAGGAATTTATTTCAATCCATTTATTAAAATCAACTCAAATTTGGAACTAAAATATGGTATAACATCAACAGAAACATTAATGAATGATTTATTAAATTGGAATACCTTTTACTTAGCTGGTAGATTGCAAAAACCAGTTGCAATTGTTAAAAATGATTCAAAACTGAAATTTCTTAATCAATTTAATTTATCAAACGCTATTAAATTATCAATTTTATTGCTAGGTAAATCCAAAATCAAAGAATCTGAACTTTATTTGCAAATTGCAGGATTATCATATTTAGGGGACCCAAGGTTAAAGGTTAAAGGTGAAAATCCAGATAAAGTTAAGAATATAGTTGAAAATCAATTTAAGTTATTTCAAGATTTATATAAACCAGTTTTAAGCCATTATTATCCAAATTTAATTGAGTCAATGGGTGGAGAGATGGATGAATTAACATACAAAATCAATCTTAGTTTTGAAGAAATTGGTAAAATATTAATTGAATTACCAAGAGAATTTAGATTATTATTAATTGAGAAGTTCATAAAAGCAAATCCAAATTTGAAACTTGATAACGATTTAATTGTGCAAAACATGTTAACATATGAAATAAATAACAATGTTACAAAAGAAAAGGAAATATCTCCAAAATATAATGAACTAAAATCAATACCTTTGGCATCATCAATTGATGTACTTAATGATATACCATCAAACAAATGGGAATACTTAACGTCAGATTCCAAATTGGCTAACTCTGAAATAATCAAAGAAATGGCTAAAAGTTATGTAAATTCGAAAACCAATTTTAAAAATTTATTAATTGAAACGGTTGAAGAAACAGTTCGTTCTGGTGCTCTAGTTCAAAGTATTAAAGGTATTTTAACTGCTGGTATTGGACGTAGTTGGAAGTATGCTATGGCTAAACGTATGAAGTATGAAGAATCGTTACTTAAAAGGAATAAGGGCAAAAAGAAATGAGAATAAGTATATTATAATATAATACAATATATATGAATGAATAAATAATTTATGTACAATAATAAATAATTAAAAAATTAATAAAAATGAAAAAAAAATGAAAAAAAATGAAAAGTACAGTTGAATGTGATTAATTATAATTATACATGATAAAAATTTACAAAAAAAAAGTGAAGAAGCAGGGAAGAACCTATAATTACATAACAACATCTTTATCTGGGTGGTCTTGTTGATTATTATCATCACCATTATAATTAATATCTAAAGTAACACTATTCCCCACCGTATAACATACAGCTAGTTTCGAACCATTTAAGTTCCATGATAAGTCTGCTATGTAACCTGTATTCTCTGTTGTTGTTGTTGTTGTTGTTGTTGTTGTTGTTGTTGTTGTTGATAAATCAGGTTTATTATCATGCTGATAATATTTAATCTGTCGTATAGATACAGCATTTTCATCATTACCATTATGGATTTTCCAAATATAAACAGAGCCTAAAGAATCACCGGTTGCCAAAAGATAAAAATTTTTATCAACAAAATGAAACAATTTTGAAATTATAACAGATTGAGAATCAAATACATAATTTAAAGATAATAATTTATTTTTGAAAAAATCCCAAATCTTAATAGTACCATCCAAAGAGGTTGACAATATAAACCATTGATTATTAATATTAATCCAATCAATGAAAGAAATTGATAATGAATGAGCGACAATAATTTGTAAACTGTTAATTGAATTTCCTTTATAAATTCTAATTATACCATCATCATTTGAACAGCATAGTAATCTTAAAAATTGATTGTATTTAATTGAAGAAATTGAATTTTCATTACCTAATAGCACACCAATAATAGAATGATTACCATCATTATTTATTTGATTAACTAATAAATTAAAATTAGAACCAGGTATAATAAATTTATTATCATCTAACCAACAAGTTTCTGTACCATATATAAGATCATTATTTGTGGTATTGGTATTTGGAGTATTAGTAGTAGTATTTGATAGTAAATTGTTTAAATTATGTAAATTTGATTTTAATTTTAAATTAATTGCCTCATTATCTAAATATAAGTACATTGATTTTAATTCTATGTCCCAAACAATGATTATATTTTTAATGTCTAAACTTAGAAGATATCTACCATTAGGAGACCATGTAGTTGAGATAATTGGACTTTTATGCATTGCGAAAATTGCTAATAAATTCCCATTTTCTGAATCCCATAAATGTAATTCACCATTTTCACTTGCTATTATTAATAACTTACCATTTGGAGAATATGATATAAGTAGTTGGTTTTTACAATTGCTCGAAAATGGTAAGTTAACTTGAACTTTGGTATCTAAATTATAAATTATTGATTCGTTTTTATTTATTTGTGAATATGTTAAAGAATTCAATAAGACTGGGGAGAATGAAGTCGAATAGGAAGCATCAAAAACCATGGATTCTTTGATTACTTTAATGAAGTCATTATTATTATTGATGGATTTTTGATTTGAAATTATTGGATTGGTTGATGATGGTGACAAAGACGACGACGACGGTGATGGTGGTGATGATGATGATGGTTCCTTTTTAAGTTTTAAAATTTTACGATCTTCAACATCATCAATTTCATTAACACTACTAAATAAGTTAAAATTCATATTGATCACTGCATCATTATCTAAAACAGTAGTAGTGTCGACTACATTTTTTAGTTTTGAATATAGTATACCCTTTTGGATCAAGTCAACCAAACAACCAACAGGTATAATTTTAGATAATTTAGGATCCATTTGAGAAATTGACGTTTCATCATCCAATGCATAAGAGGACACTTCCAATCCAGATTCTTGAAGATATCTCCAAATCATGTAGTTGACTTCATCGGATGAGACAGACATGTTGGTGAGAGATGATAAAAAGAAAGGAGTCAATTGAAAAAGTTATGTTTAATTAGTTAGAGTACTTTGTTCATTATTTTATTTTTTGTGTTTTATTTTATCGTATAATGACATTTTTTGTTTATTCGATTTAGTCTTTTTTTTTTTCTTACGATTTCAGCGAATGACGAATTTAAATTGCATAGAAAAATGGAAAATGGAAAATACAGAATAGAAAATAGAGAGTAGAAAAAAAGTTGTAACACTGAGAAACGTAGAAAAATGGAGAATATATAAATAAGTGTATATCTCTGAGCGAAGATAAGCATAGAATAGTACAAAGAGGCCTTTATTAGATTACCATACAAGGATGTTAAACTATGGTGGCTATTCTAGTAAAGAAATTTACGTTAGTAACGTTTTTTGACCTGGAAAAACCATTCAAATATCATGGTTTAGATAATGGCAATAGAGAATACAAGATTGGCATTGAATTTAATCATCGAGATCATGGTAGGTATTTGTTTAATGGATATATTGAGTTGTATAAGATAGATTGTAGATTGAATATGGTTATTAGAAAATGCACTGGGGAGTTGATTGGGTATTTAAATTATGAATATATATTGATAAATAACGGTATCAAATGTGTTGATCTGAAGAGTGACAAGGTTCTTAAAACGATTTATCATTTAAATAATGAGAGTTATTTAGTTAAAATCCAAAGTAAGGATGATTTCAAAGTATTAAAGATGGAATTATGTCCAGGAGATGAAATTGAATTTAGTAATATAATTAAAGAATTCGAGCAAGGTGTTATATAGGGGTAAGTACTAGTTAGTTACACATATATATATTTATATACAAGATAAAAGATTTGTTTGTTGATTTGTTTATAAATCTCTTTCCCATTGAAGTTTCCTAGTTTCTCTTGCTTTCCTAGCAACAAGAGTTTTGGTTGACCATTTCTTGGATTGGAATTTGAGTAGTTTGGACTGTTTTTGAATAGTGGAAGGATTTGGTTTTGTAGTTAAAGAAATGAAGTTATCAGTAACATTGAATTTCTGTTTCATTTCCTTTCTTGTAAACCCTTGGTCCCTCATTGACTGTAGTTCTTCGACATCGTTTGAAGACAACTTGTAGTTTCTAGGATATTTTATGTTAGTGATGGTAGGCATATGAGGAAGATTTGTACCAATGTAGGATGTTTGTTCGGGATAATATTCTGGAGCACTGCTTCTTACATCCTGTTTTGGCAGGAAAGCCTTTGGGGTTATTTCAGGATTGAGTGAAGCAGGAGCAGGATGGAAAAACAAGCCATCGGGAAGAACAGGTTTGAGGTTGAAAGCCGAAGACCTGGCGTTGTATTTGTTAGGGGTGGTGGCCAGTTTTGGAATGGAGGAGTTGAGACGGGTGAAGATACGAGAGAACATTGTGTGGATGGATGGGGGGAGTCCAGCTGGAGTGGGTACTGTGGGTGTTGTGTTCTATTCTATTGTACACCTGGTGTGGTATGCCTGTGTTGTACCCTTGCGTAGTCGTCTTCACAGGTGTTTTGGGAGGGCAAAAACTGGGAAAAGGAAAAAAAAAACACCACGCCGGGTAAGTTCTCGTTTCCTTGTGCATTTTTCACTTTGCGCTGGTCTAAATGTTTGGTATTTGCTGTGTTGCAGTTGGCTGCACGTTATTCACCCACCTTCGACACCTGTTTGTTCCAGTGTACCCCAACCATGCTCAGAGCTTCTGCAAGAACCACCATCTCGCGTTCCATCTTCTCGTCCACCTTCATCGTCGCCTTCTCTCTAGTGGTTGCCAACTCGCTTGTGCCGTGTCCTGTCGACCGATCCATTGCTAACGATTCTCATCACCCGCATGCCAAACGGCCTGTGGTGCAAACCCCTACCTCTGATGAGGTCTGATGCCTGAACATGGATGGACACATGTGGGTGCGTCGTATGTCATGTTGTGTCATGTTGGGGTTGTCTACCAAACTGCCGGCCAACCTGTTTATCAAAACCAGATCTTAGTACAATATGATCTCTCCTTCTATTCATATCTACACTACTTTATACACTTTATACATCTCCATAGAAATAGCCATATCCGTATAATAATAATACCAAATGTTTCGCTTGTCATTCGCTGAAATTGCTCGTTCTGCGTTTTCCACCCACCTTCGCTGTTTTTCCTCAGTGGGGGCCTGTTGTTTTCTGCAACGAACGAGGGCCGCCAAAAACTGTTTCTCCAACGCTTTCTCCAACGCTTGGTCCAACCCTCTTTTCTTTCCGTCTTGCAACAATACATCCATGTCCGACTCCGATTCCGACGATTACAATCCAGAACTTCTACTTCCAAAACCTAACTTAGCTACTAAACTCCCGAATACTCAGCCTGCCTCTACTCCTCCTTCTCCTTCTTCTCCTCCCCCTCCCCCTCCTTCTCATCTTCCTTCTAAACCAATTAAGAGTGTAAAATTTGCAGATAATACAATTCAAATCCCATCTAATCCTAATTATTCCTCTTCATCTCCTTCTAATTCTCCTCCTTCTCTCCCTACTGCTAACCTTGACCCCCCTTCTATTGATTATGACAACTTAAATATATCATTATTTAACGAAATTGTGAAATTATTCATTTCTTCAAACTTAATCAATGACGAGGAGTTTAATAAGCTTTCACCATGCGAGAAAACTTCAAAATTGATTCAAAATTACGAACAGTCCAGTGGCAAATCAATTAATACTGATAACTTAAACCTAAATTTTAATGCAACAACGTCTTATAATAAATCAATTTTAAAACCAAATGATAAACTTCAACTATTGGTTCCAATTAATCCGTATTGTCGTAGACCTGATCTAAATACTAGTCTTACAAATACTGAATTATCCAATTTTGAAAAATTTAAAGTTGATTCCGAAAAATATTCAAAAGAATTCGAATGTCTAAATTTCCCATCTGGTTCAAGATTGTTTATTGGTAATTTAGCTGTTAATTCTTTGAAAATTTTAGATATTTGGAGAATTTTTAGTAAATATGGTGAAATCAAATCTATTAATATGAAACAAGGTTATGGTTTTGTTCAATTTAAAAATGCAACTGATTGTAAAAATTCAATTATTGGTGAAAATCATGTTCCTTTACATAACAAATTAATGGAATTACAAGTTTCTAAAACTCATGAAAAGCACACATCTCAAAAAATCAAATCGAAAATTCAAATCATAATCTCAATCGATTCCACTAATGAATTCAATCATTTATTAGTTAATTCAATTAATGAACTGGGTAATTTCGATTGTTTAATTAAACATATTGATACAACTACTGATGATTTATCTCAAGATTTAATAACAGAATCCGCTTATAATGGAAATGTTGCAACAATTGTAACAAGTAAATTTGACTTGGTTAATTTGTTTTTATTTCAAAAAAATCCTAATGATAATTCAATTAAATTTGATGAATATGAAAACATTTCTTTAGAAAGTGCCATAAATTTTATTAAAAATCATAATTATGGGAAAGAAAGAGATGCAAAGGACAAACAACGTAAAAGACCAAGAGAAAGAGAAAGAGATACAAGAAATACAAAGCATCATGGTAATACAAGCAGTTCAAATTATAAAACTTATAATAACCATAATAATAACCATAATAACCATAATAACCATAATAATAATAGCAATAACAATAGTAGTAGTAGTAGTAATAATACTATAAGATATTCACCCAGACAACAAGATCAACAAAAACATCTACCGCCTCAAGTGAGTCACCCATCTTATAATTTACCACAACAAACTTATTATCAATCACCTGCATCATCTTCATCACAAATGTATAATACATCACAACAATCATACAACTCTCCTATTTCTTCTCTCCCTACACAACAATCTTACAGTGTTCCACCTAATTCAAATATGGCTTCACAATTACTAAATCAACTATCTACATTAGATGAAGGATCTTTAAAGGCTATGTTAAATATGGTTAATCACCAACAATCTACAACACAACTACCATCTCAGCCACCACTGCCTCCCGCTCCTCCAACATCTTCTTCCGGAGAAGATGACGTCTCACAACTCTTTGAAACTTTAGCAAGGTTGAAGAACAACATGTAATTGTAATTCTTGATCTTTATATTCTATTTACTCCACTTTTAATGTAAACACATCTTGTACTGTAATTGTTTAATCAACCCCTACTCACCAACAACAAACAATTAAACGTGATGATCTAACAATAGAAATCAACAATGCAATTTATCCGACCAATCACCCTAGAAATGAAAAATGACCCACCCCCAGCCAGTTATTCCGCGAATTTTTTGAACATGGCCTTTTTTTCACTTGGCGTTTTTAAAAAGGAGCTTTTCCACTTTTGAAAGAAACAAACAAAGTAAACACAAACAAAAAACACAGTAAACAAATAAAAGTAATAAAAAGGAAGACAATTTCCCCTTCCCCCTCTCTTTTTCCTTTTATTTTTCCTTTTATTTTTCTTTCAAAATGTCTAATCTTGAAGAAGCATTCCAAATTACTAAACAAGAACTTACGGTAACACCTGATAAACTTATTGAAATTACAAATCATTTTGTAAATGAATTAAATAAAGGCTTATCACCAAAAGGTGGTAATATTCCAATGATTCCATCATGGGTTTTGAATTTCCCAAATGGTGAAGAAACAGGTGAGTACTTAGCAATTGATTTAGGTGGTACAAATTTAAGAGTTATCAGAGTCACTTTATTAGGAAATTCTAAATTTAAATCAGTTTCTGAAAAATTCCCAATTCCAAGAAGTTTAACAACTGGTAAATCAAAAGATTTATGGGATTTTATTGCGCATTCTTTACATAATTTCATAATTGATCAATATGGTGAAAATTATAATGGCGAAAAATTACCTTTAGGTTTTACATTTAGTTATCCAGCTTTCCAAAATGCTATTAATGAAGGTATTTTGAAAACTTGGACAAAAGGTTTTGACATCGAAGGCGTAGAAGGTAATGATGTTGTACCATTATTACAAAATTCATTGAACGAATTAGATGTACCTGTTGAAGTTGTTTCTTTAATTAATGATACAACTGGTACTTTAGTTGCTTCTAAATACTGTGATCCTAAAACTATAATGGGTCTTATATTTGGTACTGGTGTTAATGGTGCTTATTATGACGAATCTAAAAATATTCCAAAATTAAATGGGAAATTACCTGCTGATATTGTAAATGATGATTGTCCAATGGCAATTAATTGTGAATATGGTGCCTTTGATAATGAATGGAAAGTTTTACCAAGAACTAAATACGATATTCAAATTGATAATGAATCTCCAAGACCTGGTGAACAATTTTATGAAAAAATGATTGCTGGTTATTATTTAGGTGAAGTTTTAAGATTAATTTTATTAGATTATTATTCTAAAAATTTGATTTTCAAAGATCAAGATATTGAAAAATTAAAAGTTCCGTTTGCAATGGATACTTCATTCCCATCAAGAATTGAACAACATAAAGCTGAATTTGTTAATCAATTATTTAAAGACGCTTTTAATATCGAAACTACTGAAATTGAAAGAAATGTAATTCATGATCTATGTATTTTAATTGGTACAAGAGCTGCCAGATTATCAGTTTGTGGTATCGCTGCAATTGTTAAAAAAATGGATATTAAAGAAGGTAATTGTGCAAGTGATGGATCAGTTTTCAATAAATATCCAAATTTCAAAATTCGTGCTCATGATGCACTTAATGATATATTTAAATGGAATTGTAGTCCTGATAATTATCCAATTAAATTAACACATGCAGAAGATGGTTCTGGTGTTGGCGCTGCAATTATTGCATGTTTGACCGAACAAAGACTATTAGACGGTAAATCTGTTGGTACCATTGATAGTAAATTATAATGAGATAATGAATGAATTTACCCTGTACTTAGATAGCTTTGTAAAAAAAAAATGATATAAATTTTAAAAATATACTACTTGTCTATGTTTCACCTGTAATAATAAGAAAGGCTTTAAAATTTTAAATACAATCTGTATAATTCTCACGGGGATCATCAAAATTAACGATAATTATATTTAGTTTTCATGTTTACATTTTATTTACATCAAACCAACACAGAAGTCTTTATCAATCAAAAATAATCATAATGATTAATATGGCTGAACAATCGGTGGCTACACTACGTCCACTCATTTTGTACTGTCTAAAATATGATATGTTGGATACAGCTGAATTCACAGCTGAAAGATTATTATCTCAAACCAATTCCAACATTTTCAATATGAACGAACAATCAGATAATCATAATAACAATTCAAACCATATAAACAATAATAATATCCATAGCAATAACACTAACAGTAATTCTAATGATGGTGATTTAAATTTAAATATAAACATGAAATTAAATAGTGATTTGAATCGTCATGAAATTAATGGAATTATAGGTACTCCAACTCCAAGATCACTCAGGAATTCTAAATTTTTAGAGCCTGAAATTATAAACATTAATAATTCAACGTTACATTCTAACCCTTCCATTAATAATAAAAGAAAATTTTCATTCAATAACTTGGATACTTCTGATTTACAACTTGATTCGATTCATCTGTATGCTCATATATTATACAAACAAGGAAAATATAAGTCTGCATTTAATGTAACTTCAAAATATTGTGGTGTTCATATTGGATGTTCATATATATTTGCAAAATGTTCTAAAGAATTAAATAAGGAACCTGATGGCATTAGAGCGTTATTAATGACTTTAAACTTATGGGAAAATTTACCCTCTTCTTTGAATAATGAAACTTTCAACATTTTACCAGACTCAATTTCATGTTATTTATTACTTGCAAAATTATATGCTTTAGTTAATGATATACCAAGGGCAACTATACATTATACAAAAGTCCTAAAGTTAAATCCTTATATTTTTGAAGCTTTTGAGGAGCTATGTAATTTAGGTGTTAAAATTAATGTTGATACAATTTATAAATCAAAAAATTCAATAATTGAGAATAACGATGATAATATCACTGCCAGTGATGAACCTAATAATAAAAATATAATTTTCAAAACTCCAATAACTAAAATTAAACAACCAACAATTATTCCTACAAGTAGTCCTGATATACATCCAAACTATATAACACCAAACAATAAATCAATCAAATCAAGTAGGTCGACAACCAGAAATTCAACTAATTTGTCAACAAATTCGAAAAGTCTGAAAAATACCTCAATTACATCAAGATTATTACATAATAACTCATCACTTAATAATAGTTCTAACAATAATAAAGATTTAATTGATGATAATGATATTTTCAAATCGAATAATCATTCAAATAAATTTTTGAGATCAAATACGGTTTTCAATAATTCATCTTCTTTGTTTGATTTGAAAACTAGTAATAAGTTATCAACTTCGACAACTTCTTCATCAAATGAATTAAGTTATAATGAATATTTAACTAAACTTTATTCGAAATTAGCAAAGGGTTATTTAGCAACAACTGTTTATGATTGTTTTAAAGCGATCAGAATCTTTGATTCATTAACAGAGAAGGAAAGAAATACTCCATGGGTTTTATCAAAATTAGGTAAACTACATTATGAAATTGTTAATTATGAAGAGGCTGAAATTTATTTCAACAAATTACGTAAAATTGATAAAACAAGAATCAAGGATATGGAATATTATTCGACTCTTTTATGGCATCTACAAAAAGAAGTTGAATTGAGTTACCTTGCGCATGAATTATTTGAAATTAATCCAAATTCTGACATTACATGGATTTGTATAGGAAATTTATTCAGCTTCAAAAAAGAAACTGAAGATGCCATTAAATGTTTTCAAAAAGCAATCGAATTTAATCCAAATTGTTATTATGCATACACTCTAAAAGGCCATGAATATCTAAGCACCGATTCATTTGAATATTCAATGAATAGTTTTAGACATTCCATAGTGTTAAATAAACGTCATTATAACGCATTTTATGGTATAGGGATGGTTTATCTTAAATTAGGAGATTTTAGGAAAGCAGAATTTCATTTTAGGAAAGCGGTTGAAATTAATCCAGTTAATGTGATTCTAATTTGTTGTATTGGAATGGTTTTAGAAAAATTAGGTAAATACGATGAAAGTTTAAAACAATATGAATTTGGATCAAAATTACAACCATTATCAATGTTACCATTATTTAAAAAGGCACATGTATTGTTTCATATGAAACAATATCATGAAGCATTGAAAAATTTTGAAAAATTGGAAAATTTAGTGCCTGATGAAGCAAGTATTCATTTCCTTCTTGGTAAATTGTACAAACATTTTGGATTGAAAAATGACGCAATTAAACAATTTACTATATCACTAAATTTAGATCCAAAGGGTTCACATTTAATTAGAACAGAAATTGAAAATTTAAATGACGATATTTTATCAGAATAATTAACAGCTATCATTACTATAAAATAGGAAGTAATTTATAGAGATTTTTATATATGTACATGTTTTTATAGTATTGACCAATATAATTCAATAACCTTTTCTAACAGCATCTCTAACAACTTCAAATAATTTAGCAATACCAGATTCGAAAACTCTCTTACGATTAGCAACTCTCTTTGCCAAACGTCTTTTATTTGGTTTAACAAAGAAACGTTGACTTGCAGAGATGTCCTTTAATTTATTAGTTCTAACTAGAGAATCAAGTTGATAAATAGCTCTGTCTAAATCATGATTTGAAACATTAATCGATCTACCAGCAAATTTATCACTGACTATAAATTCAGTTGCATAATTATATGGATTATAGTCAATTTGTTTGATATTAATATTTTTGGATAAATTATAAAATCCATTTGTTGTATCATTATCTTTACGTAATGTTTCATTAATTAAATTATTTGCTAAATTAATGTTTTCATTAGCTTTATTATTATTGTTGTTGTTGTTTAATGATTTTGCAGAATTAACAGATGAAAGTGTAGTTGTTGTGTTAGAAGTTGTACTGTTAAATCTTTGAAAATTGAACCTAGTAATTCTACCCATAGAAAGAGTTGATCTGGAAAACATGTTTATTATTGTTGTTTATTATATCCAATATTTATATGATGATATTATTAGTATCCAAGATGTTGAATAAAACTGAATGATGTTGGAAATTTGAAAAACGAAAAGTGGGAAAAAAATCAGAAAAATGCGAAATTCAAAGAAAAAAATGTGGAAAATAAGAAATTGATTTTTTATTTTTTTCATTTTTCTTAATTTTATTTTATCTGTTTAAATTTATAATGTAATAGTTAGTGCTTAACACCTTTTTATTCTTTCATTGTTTTTTCCCAAACTTTGCCGGAATTTACTGAGATGAGTGAAACAATTGTTGAAAAAGTTGCCGAACAAGTTGAAAAACTAAATACCAGTGATGCTGTGATTGAACAATCTTCAGAGGCTACCGAGAATGCAATTGAAGATAGTGGTGACAAAAAGAAGAAGAAGAGAAAGAAGAAGAAGAAGCCAGCTCAAACTTTTGAGTTTGCAATTGCTAATGAATATAGAGGCAATTATCCGCATGGTGAATTCTTAGACTATAATTTAAAACGTACAACTAATGAAGAATTGCGTGCAGATTTTAATTTAGAGGAAGCTGAAAAAACTTGGAATAAATTCCGTAAAGCTGGTGAAATTCATAGAAGAGTTCGTAATCATGCAAGAGAAAATCTTAAACCTGGTATGTCAATGATTGAAATCGCAGAAATGATTGAAGACAAAACAAGAGCATTATCTGGAACAAATGATCCTTTAAAGGGTGGTGTTGGTTTTCCAACTGGTCTTTCAATTAACCATTGTGCTGCTCATTACACTCCAAATGCTGGTGATAAAACAGTTTTAGAATATGATGATGTTATGAAAGTTGACTTTGGTGTTCATGTTGATGGTTATATTGTTGATTGTGCATTCACCCATACTTTTAATCCAAAATACGATGATTTATTAAATGCTGTTAGAGAAGCTACAAACACTGGTATTAAAACTGCCGGTATAGATGTCAGATTAACTGATATTGGTGAGGCTGTTGAAGAAGTTATGGAATCTCATGAAATAGAATTAGATGGTAAAGTTTATCCAATTAAATGTATTAGAAATTTAAATGGTCATACAATTCTTAATAGATTAATTCATGGTGGTAAAAGTATTCCAATTGTTAAAAATGGTGACACTACTAAGTTGGAAGAAAATGAAACAATTGCAATTGAAACTTTCGGTTCAACAGGTAAAGGTTATGTTGTTCGTGATGGTGAATGTTCTCATTATATGAAATCTGACGATCCACCTTCAGGTGCAACAATAAGATTAGACCGTGCAAGAAAATTAATGGAAACAATTGATAAAAACTTTGGCACACTTCCATTCTGTAGACGTTATTTAGACCGTGTTGGTGAAGAAAAATATTTGCTTGCTCTAAATCAATTGGTTAGAGAAGGTTTAGTTACTGAACACCCTCCATTGGTTGACAGCAAAGGTTGTTATACTGCTCAATTTGAACATACTATTTTATTACAACCAAACCAAAAGGAAGTTGTTTCAAGAGGTGAAGATTATTGATTTGAGTGGATGTTTTTGTTGGTCAGGATTATGATTGCTTTATAGAAAGTCCACAAATTAACTAACTTGTATATGCGTATTTAACAATTTATATAAAACATAATTTATAAAAAGATTTATAATTCATCTTTTGTTACAATCTCTTCAATGATTGCTCTTGTTTCTTGTACAAATTTTTCAACAATAGTCGGTGTTGCAGATATAGCCGATTCTGTCAAAGCAGATGAAATTGATTCAATATTGTAGTCTGTTGTAAATGATGATGATAATGATGATCCTGATGAATTCCAAAATATTGCCTTAGTTGGAGCCAAAATTAACCATAGTAAAAGTAATACTGGTCTTTTGAAGATTCGTCGCCACAAAATCCAACAACAAACAGTGATGAAGAAGTAAATTGACCTGTAAATCATTGCTCTTTCACTTTTACTAGCTTTATTAATTGATTTAACTAAACTATTAGTCTTATTTAAAACATTACCAAAAACTGCATAACTATCAGATAAATTGGACAATGATTTAGTTGAGCCTTCAAAATCATTCAAATTCATTTCACCTGCTAATAACGATGATTTCATTAAAGCATTAACATTTTGTAATTTATCACTAAGCATTACATTTTGTTTCAACAACTTTTCTTGTGATGTTAATTCAACTAGTTGCTCGTCATCAATAGATTTGTATCCATTTTTTTGGGCATTAAAGGTTTCAGTTTCAACTGCATATTCTTCACCATTCAAAATTTTCAATTCATTTTTATCAAATGACTTCAAGTATAAAGACTCCAAATATTTATTTTTTTCAGTTATTTTTTTAGCTCTATATAATGCTTTTAAGTCTGAGTATCTTTCATTGCATTTTAATAACTGATATTCCAATTCATCTTTTGCTTTAGAAGGCGATAGTGTTGCTAAAATTGTATATTCTATTGTTGCAATCTCAATTTCAATATTCTTGTAAATATCGTTGATTCGATCTTCTTCTTCTTCATCCTCGTCATAAGTATAATTGGATATTTGAATTGCAACTGAATGCAACATATTTTTTAACTGGACAATTTCCGCAGTCATTATGTGGTCAACAAACGTTTTTACCTCTTCAGCAAAGGAAGTGTTATTATAAAAACAAACTTCAAAAATTAAAAATTCATGTTGAACATTTGTGAGCTGAGCAAAAAAAATGGGGATTTTTCCACATTTTACGACATTTACTTGTATTACCAGAGTCTGGTGTTGTAAATTCTACTTATAAAATACAAATATATGCTGCAGATTACATAATACCTACTATTTATCTAACATAATTCAATAGCAAACGTACAAGTAACCCCGAATATTCAACTCAAATGAATCTCGATCCCTCAAAGCGAGCGGGTGGCAAACTGCACTGCAGTCTTCAAATGTTGATTGGCAATATTTCTTCTTTGACCTTCATTATTCTACCAAGATTAACTATATACATACATATCAATCATGGCAGATATTGAATCCACAAAGGTCATACCTGATTACAAGCTTTCAGATAAAATTTTCCTTGCACAACATGCAAAAAACGTTGAAGAATCGATGATAAAGGAGATCCTTGAAATTATTCAAACAGAAAATATGGCACCATACTACCACTATTTATTTTATGACTTAAAATTACCAGGTTTAGAATGGGATCAAGCATTTTATGATGCTCTTATTGCTGAAAATACTAAAAAAATTAATGAAATAAAATCAGAAATTGAAAGGTTAGATAAAGAAGATGAATCAGAAATGGACATCTTAAAAAAATGGACTGAATTAGGTGAATACTATGCAACTATTGGTGATAGAGAAAATTCAGAAACTGTATTATTAAAAACAATTGAACTAGCACCAAGTACAGGGTTAAAAATTGATTTATATTTATTAATTTCAAGAATTGGATTTTTTTTCAATGATTTAATATTTATTAAAAAATATCTTGATAAATCTAATGAGTTAATTGAAAAGGGGGGTGACTGGGAAAGAAGAAATAAATATAAAACATATAGTGGTATTTATCTGATGTCAATTAGAAATTTTAAAGAAGCATCAAAACTATTAAACGATTCGTTATCAACATTTACATCGACTGAATTAACAAGTTATGAAAATGTTGCTAAATATTCATTGATTAGCGGTGCAATCACATTTGAAAGACCGGATTTAAAAAATAAGCTAATTGAAAACCCAGAAATTTTGTCAATTAATTCAACAACTGATGAGTTGTTACCAGTATATAATTTAATCAAATCATTATACTCTACTGAATATAAAAAGTTTTTCCCAGCTTTACTAGAAACTAATGACTTGATTTTAACAAAGGACAAGTATTTATTTGAACATTCAAATTATTATTTACGAGAAATTCGTTGTCGTGCATATTCCCAATTGTTAGAAAGTTATCGTTCGTTATCATTAAAATCAATGGCAGCGGCATTTGGTGTAAGTGTTGAATTTTTAGATAGTGATCTGTGCAAGTTTATTCCAAACAAGAAGCTTAACTGTGTCATTGATAGAGTCGAAGGTATTGTTGAAACCAATCGTTCAGACACAAAAAATGCACAATACAATGCATTAATCAAATCTGGTGACGCTTTACTAACAAAATTACAGAAATATGGTGCAGCTGTTCGTCTGAGTGGTGCAGAAAAGGTATAGATTTCATATTTATATATAACTGTTTAATGTTTTTATAAATAAAACAAACAAATATAGTCGTTTTTTTTATTTAACCTTATAAAGGAACTGAATCAAGAATTTTCTCAATTTTTGCATCTTCAATATTTGTATCAGCAAAATCTAAATTATCAACATCGTCGTTTTTATTATCCACGGGCAAAAGCTGCTCTGGATGGTTTGGATCAACTTCTAGATTAAGAGCTTTGCTTTCGGCATTATCAGGTTTAACTATAACTTTATTGGATTGTGATAACTCACCTAAGTTGTTTAAATCCTCCTTATTGTCAGAATTGTAAACTGATTTTATTGGTTTCAGAAGTGATTGATAATGTTGTTTTGGTGTAATGCTGAATGTTGCAAGTATTGCTAATGCAACAAAAATAAATAAAACAAACTTCTTGCTTGATCCACTAAGCATGGTATCTAATGTTACTATGTTGAGGAAAAAAAAACAGAACAAAATGGTTATTTTAGTGACAACAAAAATGGGCTTAAAGAATTGTTTAAGTTCGCTTTTATTGAAAAAAAAATCATTCAATACATCGTATTTCTACAATAAGTGCTGCCATGATTTATCAAATAAATAATGCAATAATGTACAATTATTATTATATTTTATTAGTTTACAAGATTAATTCTTTGGTATTAAATATGTGATAAGATAGTATCAGAGTTGTGAAATTTTATTTGAAATCATTAAGATAAAGAACTTTGAATTGACTAGAAAAGAGTTGAAGGGTTTATAAATGTATACTACAGTATTGGCTCCCAAACATGAACAGAATTATCATTACTACATGAAGCAAGTATACCTTCGTTTGATGGGCACCAACATAAATCATTAACGGGTAATAAGTGCCCATTATGAATGAAAACTACTTTATTATCTTGCCAAATTATAGCTTTTGAATCATTTGATGAAGATGCAATAGTGTTCCTTAGATGAGGTGAAAATTTTGTTGATGTGATTGAATCACTGTGAGCGGAACTATCTAGAGATAAGCAGCTTGAAGCGTTTCTAATATCAAAGTTTAAAATTTCACCAACTGCTGAACCTGAAACAAAATTAAAGGTCTGAAATGGATTTATATCAACAGTATTTAAACAATTGGAGGATTTGAACTTTAGAATTTGTTGACTTGTAGATGGATTTCTAATATCCCATAATTTTGCAGTTGAATCATCACCGACAGATAAAATAAGCGAATCATGATCAGGTAACCATTTAATTTCATTAACACCAAAATCATGAGCAACTATACTTGTTGAAGGTTTATTCAAAATACAGGTTGAATTTTTAAATTTTGAATTGAACGTGGAATATTTTTGTTTCGGTGGAGGTTTAAATTGATTATTTAGATTCCAAACTGCAATTGAACCATCATTCGAAGCTGAAGCTAATGTATATTTTTTATGATTATTCCAATCTATGGACCAAGATTCGGAATTATGGAAATCCAATAAAATATCAGAATACTCGTCATTGTCATTGATGTCATTTTCATTGAAGTTATTTGGTTTCCTTGTTCTGTCAAATATACGTATATTACCGGAATCAGAAGCTGTTGAAATAAGGTCAGGATTTTGGGGACAGTGTTTGATTTTATGTATATCGCCATTATGTGGAATTTTTTGTAAGAGGCCAATTGAATTATTAACTTTTAGTGAAGATTGCGGAACTGGAATTATAGAATCAGCGGTGGGTGAAAACTCTAGATCTTTTGATTCGTTTAAGGTATTGTTTAATGGTTGAGCGATTCCTTTATTGTTTATCAAGTCATTGGTGTTACTCGTATGAGGTAATGGTAGAGAATAAACAAATTCATTATTTGAAATTAAATAATCAAAATTCTGTAATTTTTTAGTATTTTCGTTTTCAAAATCAATAACTGAAGTATCTGTAATTAGTAAAGATTCGTTGGTGTTGAAACCATTAGAAAATGTAGATAGAAGAAGCCTATGGTTGGTGGCTATATCATTATTGGACGTGTCGGGAAGCCAATCGATGGTCAGTGAGGGCCACAAAAGAGACGAGGTGTGCAACTGTTTGTAAAGAAATGGAGTGTTTTTGCGCCATATGGAGTATTCCATAATGTATAATTTCTACTGTAACTATGCTTCAAGAAAAAAGACTCCAAGAACCACCAAGAACAACCACTGAAATACCCAATTAACCATTAACTAACTACAGAAACGCCAAAAATCGACAAACAAACCATCGACGCGTCGATTCAATTTTAAGTTTCCCCAACCTTCAATTTTCAACTTTTGGTTAATTTGAACTAAACAAGGACCGCAGGAGCAACAGCTGTTGTTTGTGTTGCCAGTGGTATCTTTATTATCTTTTAATATTGTTTCTTCAACAAACACCCGTCAATTGCAACTTCTGTCCAAAAGAATTGTTTTCCCTTCTTCAAAAATGTCCAAACACATGAAATCACAATCTACCTTCGCCTTTGAAAACCAATCTTCAAACGTGGCGGCTTCTCAAATGAGAAATGCACTTAATTCAATTATTGATTCAATCCCAGCTGATTTACCATGCAATGAAAAAGTTAGATTTGAAACTGAAATGGATTCTTTTTTTGCACTTTATAGAAGATACCTGAATGATAAGGCATCTTCAAATAAAACGCTTAATTGGGACATGATTTCCAGCCCAACAAATGATAAGGTTGTAGCATATTCAACTCTTAACGATAATTTATCGAATGAAAACTTTGATAAATTAGCTGTCCTTAAATTAAATGGTGGTTTAGGTACTTCTATGGGATGTGTTGGTCCAAAATCTGTCATTGAAGTTAGAGAAGGGCAATCATTTCTTGATTTAGCTGTCAGACAAATTGAATTCTTGAATAAAACTTACGATACTGACGTTCCTCTTTTATTGATGAATTCTTTTAATACTGACAAGGATACAGAAGTCATTGTTAAAAAATATCAATCTCATAGAATTAGAATTAAAAATTTCAACCAATCAAGATTCCCAAGAATTTTCAAAGATAGTTTATTACCTGTTCCAAAATCTTTTAATGATAAATTAGATGCTTGGTATCCTCCTGGCCATGGTGATTTATTTGAAAGTTTAGTTTCTTCGGGTGTTTTGGACTCACTTTTAAACGAAGGTAAAGAAATTTTATTTGTTTCTAATGGTGATAATTTAGGTGCAACTGTTGATTCAAAAATTCTAAATCATATGATAGAAACTGGTTCTGAATATATTATGGAATTAACTGATAAAACTAGAGCCGATGTTAAAGGTGGTACTTTAATTGACTATAATGGTCATGTTAGATTATTAGAAATTGCCCAGGTTCCAAAAGATCATGTGGAAGAATTCAAATCCATCAAAAAGTTCAAAAATTTTAACACAAATAATTTATGGATTAATTTGAGGGCAATTAAAAGACTAGTTGAATCAAATGCATTAGAATTAGAAATTATTCCAAATGAAAAATCAATTACTGTTGGTAATTCTGATATGTCAGTTTTACAATTAGAAACAGCGGTTGGTGCTGCAATTAGATATTTTAACAATGCACATGGTGTTGTTGTTCCAAGATCAAGATTTTTACCTGTTAAGACATGTTCAGATTTATTATTAGTTAAATCCGATTTATTCAATTTACAACACGGTGCTTTAGTTATGAGTAGTGCAAGATTTGGTCCTGCTCCATTGATTAAATTAGGCTCACATTTTAAGAAAGTTTCAAACTTTCAACAAAGAATTGCACATATGCCAAAAATTATTGAATTAGATCATTTAACAGTCACTGGTAATGTTTTCTTTGGTAGGGATGTTCAATTAAGAGGTACCGTTATCATTGTTTGTTCTGATGGTCAAAAAATTGATATTCCAAATGGTTCAATTCTTGAAAATGTTGTTATTACTGGTAACCTTCAAATTCTTGAACATTAAATGACTTAAATCATGTTCATTTATCCATTGCATTGCATATTTTCTTCCTTAAAATAATAAGTTTAAACAGTTTATATAATTCTTTACATAAAACTTGAGAACCTGGATTATATTAGTACATTAATTATCAATTTTTTTAACCATTGCTATTTCTGAACTCCATTGCACGCATTTCTTTACCTAACTTCCTCTTTCTCTTTCTTTCAACAGATTTATTCTGTTGTTTTGTATTCATGTTTTCAAATCTATCAACAAGAACAACCTTTCTCTTTTCAGCTCTTGTTAAGAATTTACCACCGTTTTCAACTTTTTGTTCTCTCATATATTTCTTTAATGCTTCTTTTTCTCTATCTTTCTTTTTCAAGCTTTCAAGTTTTGATTTTGTACTCTGTAACTTATATTTTAAGTCATTGATTTCAGATTCATTCATCCTGGCTAACATTTTTTTATCCTTTAGTATTTTTTCCATTTCTTTAATTTCCGATTCTCTATATTCATCTAAGAAGGCATACTGTTTACGTACGATTTCATAATCGATACTTCTACCTAATGCAGTATCAAATCTAATATCTCGATTCATATATAATCCACTAACTGATCCATCTTGAGTATAATCTTTTTTAACCTCTAGTCCAGGAATATCACGTACAACTGACACAGGTTTATGATTTATTTTTGTCTCAACTGGTGCATGCTTGTTTTTCTTTCTAGAGTTTGTGTTATTTTTATTATTGTTGTTATTCCCTTTTTTATTAGTGTTATCAAAAAAATCATCCTCAGAGTCACCTTGTTCTGTTTTTGAAAATCCAATTTCTTCAGGTCCAGAATCCGAATCTGAATGTGATTCAAATTTTGAACTTGGTTGTTTCGTTGATTTCGATTCTGAGTTATAATTTTTCACACGTCCTTGATATGTTTGACGTTTTCCATTCTTGTATGAGTTACCACCTTTAAATTTATCAAATGCCATTGGTATTTGATATTGATTGATGTCTATTGATTAAGTGTTCAATATGTTAAGTTATATCAGAAGAGTTTTCAGTTTGAATTTTTGAATTTTTAAATTTTCTATTTCCTAATTAGTATGGAAGAGACAATAAGACTGGAAATTGAGAATTTTGAACTTTAAACTTTTGCTGGCGGTGCGCAGAATTTGACAACCAAAAAATCTGTCTCGTTTTGTCTTGGGACTGTAAAAACCAAAATTGCACGACGAAGAATTAGTCGTGTTTAACTTAGGTTTTGTACTGTAGAACACTCTGTTTTCTACATCTAATACCATAAATGAAATGGAGGTTTTGATTAAATGTCTAGAAGTCCTCCAACAATCTCTTTTAAAAAAATGTTTAAATAAGAATCTAGTATTTTTTTTGTATACATTTCTTTTATTTATAGATTGACTAATAATAACGTAAGTTAAAAAAAATGTATAATGAAACTAATACACATACCAACTTTCAAAAAAAGTTCCAGTAATATACCCATGTACATACCCGTAATTAAACATTTAATGAATAGTATTTATAAATCCCCCTGACAGTTGAATCATTACCAAATTTATTATCAAATTCAGAAAAGTCATCATCTTCAAAACAGTTTATTTTAACACAAGCAAGACCTAACCAATTAACACGTTTAATTAACTTTAAAATTAAGTTTCCATTTGAAATATCCCACTCAATTAATTTACCGCCAGTAATTTCATTTTCGTAATTATCATAATATTTGCAATCATCAAAATTAACTAATCTATGAACCCAACATCTTCTTGATATACCTTTATTATTGAAAACTCTCCAATACTCGATATTTGAATAATCGTCTATTATAAAATAATTTAGTTGATCATTTACTTTAGAAACTTTGAAACAATGTGATAAATTTGTACTTAAATATTGTTTAATTTCGTAAACTTCAACATAATTTAAAGAATTAATTAAATTTTTCAAAGTTGTAAAATTGAAAATATTTGAGCTAAAATCTAAATACCTTAAATTAGTTAAATTATTTAGTTCTTTAATCATATTTAGATCATTTATGTCATTAAAATCCAAATTTAAATCACAAATACTTAAACTTTTTAAATTTAAAAAATTTTCACTAATTTTTTTAATATGATTCCCATTAACATTTGCATATCCATTTAAATTAAGATATTCTAAATTATATGCACCAACTGCAAGAATATCCAATATTTCATCTAATTTTTCACTTGTTAAAGTATCACTTGAAAAACAATTTTGAATATTAAGCCAAACTAAGGTTGATTGAAATTCTTCTTCATTTTCCTTATTTTCTTCCTGCTGTGATCCATGTTCCTCCGCTTCATCATCTTCTCCTTCTTTTCTTTCTTTAATATTACAAATTGATGAATGCTTTAAAAAATTAATGAATTCATTGATTGTACCTAACTGTGTACATTTTCTAAAACTTAAATGAGTCAGTTTGATTTGATTATTTAGATATTGATTCAACGACTTTAAAGTTATTTGAGTATGAGATAAGTCTAATTTTTTCAAATTTGGAGTAATAGATAAGACTTTTTCAAATGCAATCAAGGGAAGATTTAAACATTCATGAAAAGATAAATTAATTAAATTCAACTTTTCATTTTTAATTTCTAATTCATTAAAATATTCAATAAACTTCAAATTTGAAGAACCACAAAAATCTAAAGATTTTAAACTTTTTAAATCATTGAAAATAAAGGATAAGATATCCAAATTTATATCATTATCAATACTCTCATTTAGTAATAAAGTTGTTAAATTCTTTGAAGACAACTGTAAACATTTTAGGAAAGTTTTCGAAGTTAAATTTGGGATTTTATAAATTGATTCAATGGATTTTCCTAAACCGACTGCAGTGAACTCTTGAAAATCTAATATTTTAATGTAATCACCTAACTGATTTAAATTTATTAAATTAAATAAGAATTTACTAAAATTAAAGCTTCTAACAAAATTACAGTATTTATACTGAAATTGCAAACAAATAAAATGGAAACCTGAATTTACTAAGATTAAGTTTTTCAAATTATTAAATCTGCCACCATTTTTGGTTAAATTCATTGCAGAACTAGGGATAGATATAGTTGATTGGTTAGTATCATCATCATATATAACATTTGGAGAATCTAAATAATAAGCATATGCAATTATCTTCTCGGTGATTTCGATTGAAAAAGGTAGTAGATCATTTATTAAGTCGAGAACTTGATGGGTGTTATTAAGGATCGTATCAAAATTAAGTAAAGGATTATCTTGTGGGTTGTGAGAAGGCGGTGCTGCTGTCATGGATCAAAAAACTTTAACTGTCAAATTGCCACCAAACTGAACCAAAAAAAAATAGAGCCTCACTTATATATAATACGAAAAATCCTGTTTGATCAAAAGAAAAAACGGAAAACGTCGAATTCCTGTCAAAGTCGAAAATGTATCTTCTGGCCCAATTGGTGATGAGAGCCCCTCGCCATGGCCTGCCAACAATAGACGGAAAACGAACTATTCTCAGATTATGCCAAAAATAAACAAGACAACTTCAGTATCTTCATACTGGACGGTGTCATGGTCTTCATTTATTAAGCTGAACTATTGCTAACTTTGAATCAAATAGTAGAGCTGCTTCGATTATCAAGCAAAACTGGTTATAACTACCAAATGGAGTGTTAAAAATGTAGTTAGTTTCACCGTATGTTTAACTAGACGGTGCCTGATTTCAAATTTAGATGGGCTTATCCCTGTAGTGACTACGATAGCAATATGTTGACAAAGTATTATATGCCAGTTAGAATTTGTGTTTTGACGTTCCACACTATACGTAGACAGAAGACTAAATAGTTCGAAATATGGTAGCAATAACTGTTGATAAATTTATAAATGATGTATTGCTTCTCAAAGAATCTCCGAATATGAATCGGAGAGCTTTAAGGTCCAAAATATTAATATGGTATATTCTGTGGCATATATATTAAACCCAAGTACAACAAATATATATTTCATTCCACAGAAAGTCAACCCAAAAAAGATATTTAAGTGTATTAAATTATTTTATACTACTTTGATGGTAACATCATTGATTTACTTACAATCATGATATTTTCTAAGGTTTTTTAATATTTTTACTTGCAAAGTACCAATCTCTATAAGCAATATTCTCCCTCATATTCCTAAGTTGTAGTTTTAGTAACTGTTATATAATAAACACACCTTCAGGTAGAAAATATAAATATTTTTTCCGGTTTCTATAATAAACATCTAAACAAAAGAATGATAATTTATTGATTTACTTCTAATATTTATTCAAGAAATCCAAAAATGCTTATATCTTGAGCATATCCTAAAAAAACAATTTATCACTCGCATACGCATCTTCTATAACAATAAGCTATGTTCAAGCCTATTCCCGCTAAAAATATTTGAAGCAGAAGATCTACAACACTGGTTGGCATCCAGCAAAAACAGCTTACCAAAAAAAAATAAAGGGGTCAACTGGGAATTGAACCCAGGGCCTCTCGCACCCAAAGCGAGAATCATACCACTAGACCATTGACCCTTTTTAAGGTTTTAAAAATATTATTGTGACTTGTCTTCTTATATATACGAATCAAAACTTAACCAATGAGAATTAAATCAAGATTAAAAATCATCTAATTGCGCTTCAGAAAATTGAATGATATTAATTTTCCAGGGCAATTGAAGTAAGATATAAAAAGTATGTAGGAATCCTTTATAAAATTAACTATTAATGGTCGTAAACTTAACGTTAAGACTCTCTCTATGTTTTTCACTGCTTTCTTCTCAAGAAGTATACTACAACAAAGCAGGAAGCTTTAAAACCCTGCTTAAATAATATCAATTCAGGTTGCATTTTTTTCAAACGGTAATTATAGTATCTAACAGTCGCTGTAAATGCAACCAATTACCACCGTCACATCAGTCAATTCTAAAACGACCACTAACTAAAGTTGATTGCTTACAAAATTGTTACTCTTTTGCTCCCAGAGTGATGTCACCTTTTAATGATGACGTGGGAGAACATTGTTGGATGATTATATTCCCGCTAGGCCAAAAAGGTAACAAATATTCAAAGTTATCCAAAGTTTCGCTTTTTTTTTATGTCACGTGAGATGAAATATTTAATAGCTTATGAGCAATTGATTTTGTATTGAGATTGTAAAAATGATGATATTGCCATGCATTGGCTCTGAGTATAATGTCCATAATGATTTTGTAAGTGGTCATTAAAATAAACTATTAAATACTAAATATACAACAAAATAAAAAGAGAATGAACAATCTTAATATATAATGTGATAAGTAACTATATAAATAAAACAAGGAATAAGAGATAAGAAATAAAAGAGAAAGGAAAAGATACAAGAGATAAGCAACCAAACATATTTCATTTCAAAAGATAATCAAAGAAATATTTGTACAAATTTAATTATAAGAAACAATGTTTTTGATTGTTATGTACAATTTTTTCGTTTGTTCCATCGTATATGGCATATTTTCCCTCATTACTACTATTTCCAAAACCAAAAAATTGTCTATTATCAATATTTATTTAAGACTTTATATCATAGATATTTCTCCATTATTTTACCCACATATGGTTAGCTTTATTTTAATTTATACTCCAAGAATATATTGGTGATTTTAAAATGAAAGGCGCCGACTAGACGTTTATGACTATAGTCATAGAATCATGGTTAACCCCATTTAAAAGTTTTGTTTCAATAAAGTTTTTTTTTAAAATCGGGTTAGTGAAATGAATATACTTATGTAAAGGAATTTGATGAAAAAATATATAGTGTTTGATTTAGGAAACAATCTATTAAATTTTTTAGTTGGCATTATTGAAAGTTTGAATTCAATTTGCAACACAATTCATTATATGAATGTCATAAAGAGCAATAATGCTTTTGCTCTTCCATTAGATAAATCCTGCACTTAAGTATTGTATTGGCTCATATTCTGCAAAATTAATCAGTGGCCTGAATGCCTTCTAGAATATATAAACGGGATTTTATTTTTTAAAGGTTGTTATTAGTGTTAGCAGCAGGTACTTTTTTCAAGAAATATATTGTGCAAGAACTACGTTTTAGAATATCAGTAGTTGATAGAAAATGAATTTTAGAAATAAAATTTTTTTGATAATAAATTGTTCGCAAGACTTTCAATAAAATAACTTAAGATCAAACATTTGAATTGAAATTAGCCTTTTAATAAAATTGATGTATTTTCCATGTTTGAAAGTATAGAGTAATGATTACATTTTTTTTAGTACAGCAAGATTTTTTTACATTTATTAAATAATTGTAGATATCTCATTATGATTGGTAGAGTAGTTTTCTGTTCTCTCGAGTTGAATAAAGATATCCTACATAATTACTTCTAATGCCGAAAATCTACATAAGAAATGAAGGAAGCTCTAACATGTGCATAGAACAGTTTTTTTCACAGACTAAATCATAATCTGATGTCTCTTTTCTTTCTTTGCACGAAGAATTAAAATTATTTGTTTAAGAAGTTATTTGTGTAGCTCTCAAATGTAAATTTTTTTTGATTTATTTGCAAAATTAACACTAAGTATAATTCAAAGAAAAGTGAACGAGACTTTAGAATTGGCAATTATTATTAAATAACGCACTAAAGAAGGTAGAGATAGCAAGATTTGTGAATGGGCTCATAGAATTCTTAGTGTGCATACATATCATTTAATAACGAAAAGCGTTAGAGAAAGAAAACTGAAGTATACCTTCCAAGTCGTTATGTTTGAAAATTGCACGTTTTGAATAATTTAACAAAGCATGGAGTTAGTGCAATTTACAAAAAAAAAATCGATAACTTAACAAGGACTGACAACAGAATTGTACTAACTTTGATAAGTTAGGAAGGTAATCGCCATCTGAAACTTGAATGTGACACCTTTTTTCATTTGTCGTTATTCGTTATTCGTTATTTGTCATTTGTTCATCAGATTTCCGTTGACGATCGACGATTATCCACTGAATAGCCACTGGGTAGCGGTGTCACCTTCCAAAAAAAGCAATTCTGACCTAAAAAGGCAAGACGATGAACTTTGAGGGCTCAACAGAAGAGGGAGCGAGCTGCCTAATGGGGAAGGTAAGTGCGAGGATTTGAGGGCATACAGTTTCTCAAATGGGCAATAACACACACCGATAACACAACTCAAGCTCTGCACGCTATCACTAGAATACAGTATTTAAAGACTCGACAATGTCCTTCAAATATTCCAACTTCAATACGAGTTATTGTTCTCTTTCTACAACATCTACCCTTGCTAACAATGGAAAGATTATCTCAAATTGCAAAACAAGCGACTGCATCAGTTGCGCCATTACCAAAACCATCTAACCCATTAGATCCTTTATCAGTTGCAGAAATTAAAGCGGCAACTACTATTATCAAGGAATATTTTGCTGGCAGAACTATTTCTTTTAATACTATTACTCTAAAGGAACCAAGTAAGAGAGCTTATCTCGAATGGAAGGAAAAGAAGAGCCCTTTCCCACCTAGAATTGTTTATTATGTTATTCTTGAGCAAGGTGTTCCCGGTGTCAAAGATGGTTTAGTTGACCTAGTTAATATGCAAGTTCTATCTGTTCAACCGTTAGCAAATTCTCAACCAATTTTAACTGTCGAAGATTTAGTTGGTACTGAAGAAATTATTAGATCTGATCCAAGAGTTATTGAACAATGTGGTATTGTTGGTATTCCACCAAATGAAATGCACAAAGTTTACTGTGATCCATGGACCATTGGTTATGACGAAAGATGGGGTGCTGGAAGAAGATTACAACAAGCTTTAATGTATTATAGACACGATGAAGATGATTCTCAATATTCTCATCCTTTAGATTTCTGCCCAATTGTTGATACTGAAGAAAAGAAGGTCATTTATATTGATATTCCAAATAGAAGAAGAAAAGTTTCAAAACATCCAAATGCTAACTTTTATCCAAAAGACATGATTGCCAAATATGGTAAAATGAGAGAAGGTTTAACCCCAATCAATGTTACTCAACCAGAAGGTGTTTCTTTCAAGCTTGATGGTAATATGATGTACTGGAACAATTTCAATTTCCATATTGGTTTCAATTATAGAGAAGGTATTGTTTTATCTGATATCCATTATAATGATCATGGTGTTAATAGACCAATTTTCCATAGAATTTCATTATCCGAAATGATTGTTCCTTACGGTTCTCCAGATTTTCCACATCAAAGAAAACATGCATTAGATATTGGTGAATATGGTGCTGGTTACATGACTAATCCATTATCTCTTGGTTGTGATTGTAAGGGTGTAATTCATTATCTAGATGCTCATTTTGCTGATAGAGCTGGTGATCCAATTACTGTTAAACATGCCGTTTGTATTCATGAAGAAGATGATGGTTTATTATTCAAACATTCTGATTTCAGGGATGCATTTGCAACTTCTATTGTTACTAGATCAACTAGATTAATTATTTCTCAAATTTTCACTGCGGCAAACTATGAATATTGTATTTACTGGAATTTCCTTCAAGATGGTGCAATTAGATTAGATGTTAGGTTAACTGGTATATTAAACACTTATCAACTTGATGATGAAACTGAAACTGCTGGTAAATGGGGTTGCAGAGTGTATCCAAATGTCAATGCTCATAATCATCAACATTTATTTGCATTAAGAATCCATCCAAGAATCGATGGTGATGGTAACTCAGTTTCTGTTGTTGATGGTTCCGCTGCTGAAGAGCCATTAGGCTCACCAGAAAATATGTATGGTAATGGTTTCTATGCCAAGGCAAAGGTTTTCAATACCGTTGAAGATTCATTAACACAATATGAAAATGGTAGAACTTGGGATATTTTCAATCCAAAGAAGAAGAATGAATACTCTGGCAAACATCCATCATATAAATTAGTTTCATTTCAATGCCCTCCATTATGGGCAAAACCAGGTTCTCTTGTTTATAAAAGAGCACCATGGGCTCACAATACCATGCAAGTTGTTAAATATGAAGATGATAGATTTTATCCTTCAGGTGATCATGTTCCTCAATGGTCTGGTGATGGTAACATTGGTATGAGAAAATGGATCGGTGATGGTTCAGATTCAATTACTGATACCGATATATTAGTTTATCACACATTTGGTATTTCACATTTCCCAGCTCCAGAAGATTTCCCCTTAATGCCTGCTGAACCAATTACTTTAATGTTGAGACCAAGACATTTCTTCTTAGAAAATCCAGCACTAGATATTAACCCATCGCATGCAATGACTACTTCAGAAGCAAAAAAAGCCGGTAACTTTGAAATCACCAGTTTAACCGATACTACTTCAAGATATGCGTTTCAAAACACCCCATCATCAGATTGTTGTACTAGATTTTCAAAAGAATAAATTATTTAGTTGTTGATTTCTTATTCTTTTGATATTTATCTTAAATTTGTTTATTCTTGAGTATTCCTATAATTCTGTTTTATAAATATATAATAATTCTTATTTTAATCTAATCAAACTTAATACTATTTTTTTAGAAGCTTACAAAAACAAAAAGAGAAAAATACTTGTCGATTATACTATATTCATGAGCAAGGTTGTGCACCAAAATTATTTAAGTTTAATAAATCAAGTCGTTAACACAATTTTTTTATTTTATATTATTTGAAAGTATACGCAACTTATCTATAAGCCAATTTAATTAAATGTCATTGTTACTAACGATTTCATCAAACTGATTAAACAATTCACCCTCTTGATCAGCATTATTACTAGTCCTATTTATATTACCTGAATTTACATTACTTGAATTTGCATTACCATTAATGCTACCATTAATATTATTATTATTTCCACTTAAATCACCCATTTCTTCATCTTGTAAAAAATCAAAGTTTAGATCATCAAACCCTGCATCTTGGTCAAAACCCAAATATTCATTACCATTATTATTGTTAACAGTATCATTATTTGAATTGGCGTTTAAATTTGATGAAATTTGTTGGTTTGAATTGGATGTCGTGTTTGGAATTGCAGTTGAAGAAGAGGATGAAATATGTTGATTGGGTATATTAGACGATGCATTTGGATCTTCAAAATTGAAATTCATATTCATATTCATATTCATATTCATATTCATATTCATATCATGATTTGCATCATCAAAATCAAAATTATCCAGATCTAATCCTAGCATCTCATTATCAATGTTGGAACTATTGTTTTGTCCATCAATAGCATTATGAGAATTATTACTACTATTATGATTGTTATTATTATTATGATTATTAGTATTATTATTATTATTATTATTATTATTATTATTGTCATTATTGTTATTATTGTTATTACTATTAAATAAGGAGTTTTGCTCTATTGATGGTTTATTAGCTTCATCCTTTTTCTTTTGGACTTTTAGAAGTTCTTGTTGTTTAAGTTTCTCAATTTCATGCTTTTCAGCTATTAATTTTTCTTTTGAAGCTTTAATTTGTAAACTACTAAGAATATAACGACACATGTTAATATCTACTTGATAATCATCTAAGATTTGATCAAAAACATTTAGATCTTTAGCTAGTTGTACTATTAATGGTGCAATTAAAGAATCATTGTTGTTTGGAATGGAAGTGTCAGTTGCTGTGTTTGAAAAACGATATGTGATAGTATCCAAAATGTTACCCGACGTTATGAAAACATTGTCAGCGGCTGCCTCTAGTACATTAGTCATACGGTGGTTTGATTAATTAGGAAAGAAAAAATCATAGTAATTATGTGTTAATCATCCTAGACAGTAATAAACTCCATGTCAAATCCATGCCCGCGTCGACCGACGTGAGCTTACTATTGGCACACAGACGTGCACACTGTCCACGCGCACCATGATCAGAAGCCAATCAGCGAAAGCGCGAGTTGTTGAAGTTGTTGAAGTTGTTCATTTAACTACACTAACACTCTGTTGCCACTAGCTCATAGAGACATCTCCATCCAAGCACAATGTTCAGACAATCCTTAAGAACAGTCTCTAAGATCAACAGATTAGCTGGTGTCAGAACCTATGCTGAAGCAGCAAACTCTTTAAAGTTATCTTTTGCTATGCCTCATGATGTATGTGTTCATTAAATTTAATATCTAATTCCATTGACTGTGTTTGAAAAATGATTATTATGTTAATAGAACCAAAAGTATTTAAATAAATATCCTTATATTTATCAATGATTTTCTATTATTTTTAGTTTATCGTTATTTATTCTATTGATATACTTTTAGACCAACATTAGTTTTTTGTTACATCATATCAACAAAATTATTATCTGATATCGACATCTTAATCAAAGTTACTTACTGTTTCTATTTTTACTTCAATTTGGTCTTAAAATTTTGGTTGGCAAAGAATTATGAATAAATCAGTTAGATGATTTCAAATATTCTTATCGATTACGATTGTCGTTGAAATATTATTGTCACCTATACTCAAATCATTAATATTATATTGTTTTAATATTATTTCTATTATAGTTCAACTTTTCAACACACTTGCTATTATTTTTTAGACATAATACTAACATTAAATCTCATCCTTTGCACTTTTTTAATTATAGACCATCTTCCAAGATAAGGAAGTTACTCAAGTTAATGTTCCAGCAATTTCAGGTGATATGGGTATTTTAGCAAACCACGTTCCAATTGTTGAACAATTAAAGCCAGGTGTTGTTGAAGTTTTAGAAGGTACAACCTCATCCAAATTTTTCGTTTCTGGTGGTTTTGTTTCAGTTTTGCCAGATTCAAAGATCGCAATCACTTCTGTTGAAGCTTTCCCATTAGAATCTTTTGATGCACCAACCGTTAAAACTTTATTAGCTGAAGCTCAAAAGAACGCTGCTTCATCTGATGAACAAGTTGCGGCAGAAGCTTCAATTGAAGTTGAAGTTTTAGAAGCTTTAGCAACTGCTTTACACTAAATCTTTTTAGATCGTTAGCTGTTTAGCAATTATTTATTTACTTTAAATGTTATAGTTATTTATTTATTTTTCTCATGTCTTGATTTATTCCAGTAAAATAAAAAATTCTCACGATTTTAAACTTGTAATCGAAGTAACGCGAAACAAATATCTAGAACCCATTATTAATCAATAGTAATAATCTGCTTTTGTTAATGCTCATATTTCTTGTATGAACTTCTTGTCAAAATTAATATCTTTTTATTAAACATAACCAATCAAATATATTAGATTACTTTAATCAACTTTTCTGAATCATGGTGACGCCAACAAGAAACGTTCGTTCATCCACGAGATTACAAAAACAAGCAATTTATAACGCGTCAATTGATGTAGACTCAGATATTGAAATTGTAAGTGAAGAAGAACAAGATGATAATGAAAGTGATGCTGAATTTTATGCACCGACAAAGCGAAACAAAAGACAAGCTGCAAAAACATTGAAAAGACAAAAAAGATCAAGGATAGCTGCCAAATCCAAATCCAAATCCATTCCTCTAATAGATTCGAATATTGATGATATTGAGAATTTTGTTGAAAATCCAATATTCAAATCATTAAGTTCAGGTAGTTTAAATCCATCAGACCTTGCACAATCATGGTTTGATGATTTTATGACAATGAATTTAAATACAAAGTTTGACGCGTTAAAAGACTTTCTTAATTTTATTTTAAGATGCTCAGGTTGTGTTGTTCAGTTAAGTCGCCATGATGTTACAAATAGTGAGAATGCAAAAGAAACAGTCACTGAAATTCAAAATATGTTTTCAAGACAACAATATCATGAATTTCCAATGAAATATTTACCAAATTCAACTAACAAAGATTGGAAAGAGTTCCCAAATAATGCATTATCTTTTATCTCTTCAATCATTTTAATTGCTGGTGAATCTGGTGCACTTTACGAAGAAGATGATCAGTTTATTCAATTGATTTTGGAATGGATTGGTGCAATGTCAACTTCAAATATTAGAGCTTTAAGATACGTTTCAACTATTTTTGGCTTAAACATCCAGTCAATTTTATGTAAGTTATCAATTAACATCTCAACATTTATTGATAAATTTTTAAGACAATTAAAAAGAGAGAATGAAAGTTTGAAGTCTCTTGTTGAAGGTAAGAAAAAATCGAATAAACAATTAAAAAGGCAGGTTGATTCAGCAAACGAAAGGATTAAAGTCATTGAAAATAACGTGGAAATGTATAAGATGCAAAAAAAGATAATTGATAACTATATTAATGATTTTTTTAATACTTTATTTGTTCATAGATATAGAGATGTGGCATCAGAAATTAGATTTAAATGTGTGTCGTATTTAGGCGAATGGATGGAAGATTACCCTGAAATGTTTTTTGAAAGTACGTACCTTAGGTACCTTGGCTGGTTATTAGCAGATCAAGATTCAAGTATTAGATCTGAAGTGTTCAAAGTTTTAATTAAACTATATAAAAAACGTGTCACTGTTGCTGCTTTAAGACAATTCACGTCATATTTCAAAAGTAAATTAATTGAAATTGTAATCTATGAATCTGACTTTAACACAAGATTACATTGCTTACAATTGCTTAATGAAATTATTGATAAAGGATACCTTGATGATGATGATAATATCCAAATAACAAGTTTAATTTTTATTGATAATGAAGATATAATATATCCATCAGCTGGATCCAAATTAAATCCAAATAAGTTTTCCAGAGAAATCTCAAAGTTTATTTTAAAAGTTGAAAATAATTTCTTCAATGGGTTGATGGAGAATTATGAAATCGAAATAGAAAACATAAATAGTTTATTACCTTTCGATATTAAAAAAATTTTAAAAATTAAATCATTACTTCAAATTTTATTGGATTCTTATGAATTTTATCTAAATAAATATTCAACGAATATGGAAATAAAAAAGTTACTAGAAAATAGTAAAATAAACAAATTTTCGAAGATTTATCAGTATATTTATCAGCTAAAGGATGTCAATAATAATAATCAAAATTATGAATTGTTTTTAAATTATATTAATTTTGACTTCACTGCATTTGAAATTTCTGATGATTTAAGAGATAATATTGAACTAGATTCGAAATTACAATATTTATTATTGACACTAATTAGTAGTGCAACAATAATTTATTTAGAGGGAAGTGACAATCAATTTTACAGGTCGTTAATCCCCCAATCAACTAAAATCAAATCTTCTACTGCATCAAGTGAAAAGGACAGTCAATTTTATTTGTCAAAATTACAAATCAAACTACCTGAAATTTGCAATTACTTTCATGATGATATTGAAAAAATTGGAGTGTTGCTCAACTTAGTTAGTTCACTAATCAATTCAAAAATTGATTTTAGTAATAGCAAGGCATTAAAGGCTACAATTTCTCAGCTATTAAGAGTTTTTACCGTTATTAATTTTCCATTATGTTATTTGACAACTGAAAATTCAAAGTATTGGGATTCAATTACATTTCAGTACATTCAATTTTTTAGTTACTTAAACATTGAAAAATTAAACTTACCCACAGAAATTGATCTGATTTTTAATGAATTAACAATTGCTTTAAATTCCAAAATAAAAGAAAAATCCAATTCAGTTTTAGATTATATTAATAAGTTGAGTATTTTATCAAATAATAAATTTATCTTGAATCGTGTTTTAAGAGAACTTTCAAGTTCACTATCAATATATTCTGAATCATTATATTTTATGATTGAAAAAGATTCAAGGTATATTAGTAATTCTGAAGCAATTCCAGTTTTACTGGACGATTGTGATATTTTATCATTTTTAAAAATTTCAAATTCATTCATTAACAAATCACTTGAATTTATATTCAATGAAAAAAATGAAAGGAAAGAATCAAACAATACTAAACAACTTTTCAATTCAATCAATATTATTCAACGTGTTTTATCACTTTTAATTTTACCTGATCATGATGATTTAAAAATGGATACAATTCATAATATTTCATTGTTTTATTTAGACAATTTGATGTGTATTTCTGCATTCAAAGCTGAATATTGTAATTTATCAGATACTGAACAAACGGATTCTGATGATTTAACCATGTTATTACGTTCATATGTTGGAAAGTCAGTTCAAACTCAATTACTTAAATTATTCTGTATTAGAGAATTTCAGTATGCGGAACTAATGAAAGTTGATTCAGAAATTGAAAGAGATGCACTAGAAGATGTTAATTTTACAAACTATAGTATTGAAGTCTCAAATCATGAAGATAAAGAAAAAGTTAAAGAAAGATATGAATATTTGTTATGCGAAATAGCATCAAAGTTGATTTTATGTTGTAGATTAAACATAATCATGGATTCAGAAGATGAAGGTAAATTGATAATTGGTAGAATATTAAAGAATTCTCATCTGTTAGGTAATCTCTTTAAGAAGGTTTTGAATTCTATTGGCGTTTTAATATCTGTTGATTATGATGACCTAAGTAATTCAAGGAAAGGAAAGAAACAAAGTAAAATTACAGATTTGAAAAATGTTAGAAAGCGTAAGCTTATTGAAAATAGTGATGATGAAAACAATGAAGAGGGAAAAGAAGGACAAGAAGAGATTGACGACGACTCAATAGATCTGGATGGTGAAGATGAAAATGACCCAATCGAAAATTCAGATGATGATGTTGATGACGGTACCGGTCAAGATGCGGATGAGAATACAAATGAAGTACAACGTGATGATGAAATAGAATTCAGTGATACTGATAATGACGATGAACAAAATCGACAAGACGAACAGAACGAGCAAGAAGATGTCGAAAATGATATTACTGTTAATGGTAAACCAAAGAACAGGTCAATAATAAGTTCGAGTGAAATAAGTTCACTTTCATCATCATTCCCATTTACTCAATAGGAAATTAGTTGCTATTTAAAGATTTGCTTTTGTAATTTTAGTATGAGCTTAGACCGTTTTTTATTAATACTTTTATTCTTTAGTTCTTCAGAAGTGTATATGTATGATTTATACAAAAAATAAGAAAAAATTGTTCACTATTTTTCCTTTTTTTAAGATATGTATGTGATGATAAAAAATAAATGTAAAACTATATAACATGAGTAAAAAAGTAATTATGATTTACTTTTTTACATTTCTTCTTCATTATAGGGATCGTAAATTTTATTATGTGTTTATTAAAGTTTTTTATTTTGAAGAAGAGAAAAAGCCAGAAAAAGATATTTTCATAGTGCTAGCTCAGTTTCTTAAGATAAGTATCAATAGGTGTATCTTTCTTTTAGTATAACTAAAAATCCTTCTCAATTGAAGTTGAACTTAATGAAACTGTTGTATCATCAGGTGCAATATCAAACTCTTTTCTAGTTGTGGGACCCTTTATAACCTTGTTTGTTATGACCTTTAATTTATCAAGTTTTTCACCACGAACAACTTTTTCAATTTCATCTTTATTTAAGGTTTCATATTCTAATAAACCCTCTGCTAGTCTCTTTAATTCAACACGTCTTTCTTTTAATAGGTTTTTACAACGTTTCTCAGACTCAATTAAGTAATCTCTTGTTTCTTGATCAGCCAAATCTCTTAATTTTGGTGACCAACTTTCCCATTTATCACTTAGCTTAACGGGACCAACTTTATCACTCATACCGTAAGAAGTTACCATTGCTCTTGCCATTCCAGTCGCTGATGATAAGTCGGATGAACAGCCAGATGTGACATTATTTGGACCGTATAGCATTTCTTCAGCAATTTTACCACCCATACAAACATCCAGTCTAGCAAAACATTCTTGTTTTGTGATATCATGTTTATCCATTTCAGGTAATTGGAAAGTAACACCTAGGGCTCTACCTCTTGGTAAAATTGTTGCTTTATATAAAGGAGTTGCACCATTTGTAAACATTGCAGCAATGGCATGTCCAGCTTCATGATAAGCGGTATTTCTTCTTGTTTCTTCAGTCATAACCATTGTTTTTCTTTCACCCCCCATCAGAACCTTGTCCTTTGCCCATTCTAAATCATTCATATTCACATTTAAAGCATTAATTTGAGCAGCATGCAATGCAGCTTGATTAACTAGATTTTTTAAAGCAGCACCAGACATACCAGTTGTACTTCTTGCAATAACAGATGGATCAACATCTTTTGATAATGAAATCTTTTTTAGATGATGTTTTAAAATTTCAATTCTACCTCTGACATCAGGTAAATCAACAGGTACAATTTTATCAAATCTACCAGGTCTCGTTAAAGCTTTATCTAAAGAATCAGGGAAATTAGTTGCACCTAAAATAATAATACCTTCAGTTTGTGAAAAACCATCTAATTCAACTAATAATTGATTAAGAGTTTGTTTGGCATAAGCTTGATCCTTTGATTTTCTTTTACCTCCAATTGCATCTAATTCATCAATGAACACAATTGCTGGTGCCCTTGCCCTTGCTTTTGTAAACAATTCTCTGACTCTTTTTGCACCAACACCAACATACAACTCATCAAATTCGGAACCAGACATGAAAAAAAATGGAACACCTGCTTCACCCGCAGTCGCTCTTGCCAATAAAGTCTTACCAGTACCAGGAGGACCAGTTAAAAGGACACCTTTTGGTAATTCAGCACCTAAACTAACATATTTTGAAGGATCTTTTAAAAAATCAACAACTTCTTCTAATTCAGCCTTTGCTTCATCTACACCTTTACAGTCTGAAAATCTAACATCAGAATCTGTAACTTCAACAGATTTATCATCAGAAGAAGCACCTTTAACAATTGAACCATTTTCAACTAAAACATTGAAACCATAATAAGCTGCATAGGAAATTAGTCCTAAAGGAATTAACCATTTAATCCATCTTGAAATGGACATCCAATAAGTTTCAGTTACAATAACATGGATTGGATCTTGTTTTGTACCAGAATTTGAATTAGCCCCGGAGTTAGCATTATTACTTCCCGATGAAGCAGTTGAAGGATTTGGATTTATTATTGGTAAAGGAATATTAAGAGATTTTGCAACAGATTTAGCCTTTTCTTCATTACCCATTTTTAATAAAGCTTCCAAATAAAGGTTCGAACAATCAAGGTCATTGGATATTCCAGTAGTTTCATATCTTGTAACAACGATATGAGGATAACTTGCGTCTAGAAGAGATCTATAAAATGCTGCTTGAAGTGCAGGGTTAGATAAGTTATCATTGGCATCTTTTTCCAAGGCACCCAAATCCTGAGTCGATGGTATAGTGGAAGCATACCTTTTTGGAGAAATTATAACATTATTTAAAGTTGAAATAGTAGGACGAACATTCTGACGCATTAAAGCATAAGTGAGTGGCAAAGTAACCTTATTGGCGGTTCTTGTAGACGCCAAAATGGAACGCACCAAGGCAGTGTTTGGGGACATTGCTTTTTTGAAAAAAGAAACAAATAAAAAAGGTGGCAAAACCGTACAAAATGAGCCAGATTGCTTGATGTCAGTGTCAATTCATGATGATTTGCCCTCCGATAAAAAGCTGGAACCAAAAAAGGTCACCTGCGTCGACCGGCGCAGCACCGAATTCGAAAATTAAACCACGCAATTTCACATCCCATGTTGTTCCATTTTGTTGTGTGGTGAGGAATTTAATCTTCATGTTTCGTTTTTCGTTTTTCATTTTCTACCTTGCACCAATAACAAACGCCGAATTTCCAATTACGCACACCGCTGTATTTATAGGCGGGAGTCTGCATTTTGGTTTCTTTCAGTGTACATCTCCTTTCTTTTTCTTTGCTCTTTTGAATCCTCCCGTTTCCCTTCTTTTCTCCTGTTTTTCTTCAGGTAATATCCATATTATTCATATATATACATAATGCCAGCTCCATTTGAACAAGGTTCCGCAAAGAAGGGTGCAACTTTATTTAAGACTAGATGTGCTCAATGTCACACCATCGAAGCAGGTGGTCCAAATAAGGTTGGTCCAAACCTTCACGGTGTTTTCACCAGACACTCTGGTCAAGCTGAAGGTTACTCATATACCGATGCTAACAAGAGAGCAGGTGTCGAATGGTCTGCTCAAACCATGTCTGATTACTTAGAAAACCCAAAGAAATACATTCCAGGTACCAAGATGGCTTTCGGTGGTTTAAAGAAGGCAAAGGACAGAAACGATTTAGTTACTTACATGCTCGATGCAGCAAAATAAGTAGCTTAACTCTTTCACTCTTTAGATTTATTTACATTTACTATTATTATTTATTCTTTTAACGACTTCATCTGAAAAAAAATCTTGTCTTATATATCAATCCTAGCGTATACTATTATTTATTTATTTATCTGTCTATAATAATTAAAAAAATAATTTATATAATTAATTATACACTAATTAAACGTAAACTATTATCTTTACTACCAATAGCGACAATATTCTTACCGTTTTCATCTTTTTTAGGTGAAATACTAATCCTACTAATACCATCACCTGGAAGATTTTTATTATGAACGATTTCCAATTCTTCAAATTCTCTTTTGGAAACATCAACTTGGTAAACATAAAGTTCTCCATTATCTAATCCAATAACCAATTTGAATTTACCCTTATTATCAATTTTTACTGAATCAATTGCTGTAACTGCTGAGTTTTCAAATTTAACATTAGCCTTACAAACAATGTCTTTTTTTCCTTCATTTTCCATTATCCATAACTTAACTTCTTTGTCTCTTGAACATGTGACAAATGCAACCACTTCATTATAATTAACCCATGCACAATCCCAGATAATTCTAGTATGAGCCTTTTCCTTTATTTTAATAAGCTTGAAGTTGTCATTTGAACCATCTCTTTCCCATACTGAAAACTTTCTATCTCTTGAAACTGATAATAAATACTCATTCAATTTGCTATTTGAGTCAAATAAACTAAATCTTAATCTTGTGATTGTTAAATCATGTGCTTCCAATTTATTTTCGCATTCTAACCATAAATTTGTATTGAAGTTTCTGATAACTGCATGTTTACTAACATTTGAACGACATGCACTTGCAATGATCAATCCATCATTTGAAACATCTAATGTTGTGATTTCAAACCCATGCCCATACAATTTCTCAATTTCTGGCCATAATGTATGACGTTGTAAAACATCTTCATTCAATGGTTCCCTAACATTAGCCATAATATCATTATTTACATCTTTATTGGTCTCATCACCACCTACTTCATTATTATTTGGATTGTTATTTTCGCTATTTGAATCGTCTAATGCTGCTTTGTTACTTAAGCCTAAAACAGGTAAACTTGCTGATTCAGGTAATGATTCATCTAATAAATCAATTTTTAAACTTTCTAAACCACAATTTTTATTAAGCATTGATGCAATATTTTTTGGCATATCAAAAACCCTAATAACTTTTTCGTCACCACCACTAACAAATCTCGTGCTATTAATACTTTTAACTGTGATCATATCAAATCCATGGATTTGTGGACGTCCCATTTCAAACCATTTATTATTCCATTTACAATATAATCTAGTTGATTGGTCTAATGATGTAACTAAGAAATAGTCACCGTTTGGATCCCATGAAATATCAGTTACTGATCTGATAGGCCCAGTAAAACATGGTCTTGGATTAAAAACGTTTTCTTTCTCTAAATCTTTAACCCAACAACGAAAAGATCCGGTTTTACCATTTGTTAAAATAATTTCAATACCAGACTTTGGATCAATAATCCATTTTGATGTATAGAATCCACCTGATGATCCAGTTGCTGTTGATGCACCTTTAATTGCCATTTCACCTAATCTGATTTCTGGGAACCAAACTCCTGAAATTGGATCTGATTTCCAAACCATAATTGAACTATCTGCACTTGAAGACAATAACATTAAATCTTCCTCTTTATTACTATTATTAGGCTTCCACGAAACTTCAGAAACCCAATCATCATGACCCATTAAAATTGCATCTAAAAAGAGACAACATCTATTAGTCTTAGTTTCAAATTTATATTCTTTTGAGGTAAGAAGTTTTAATTTATTAGTCTCAACGAAAACTGGTGTATTTGATGACTCAATCGTTAGTTTCCATAATCTAATGATACGATCTAAGGATGATGATGCAAATATGAATGTTCGCTTTGGATATGTAATATTATCAACTGTTTCCATTTTAACTTCTAATTCACGTACGTCAATTGATCTAACCCAATCATCATGACCAGTTAGTGAAATTTCTAATTTTATATTTAAATCACGTAAATCTAATGAAATAATTTGAATAACTGGTTTTGAACCACCGCATAAGATGATCATTTCAACATCAGAAACTTTAACTATGTTTAACGCCATTGCATAAAATCCATATGGTAATTTATAATTACAAATTTCATCGAACTTGAAATTCTCTAAATGATATTTATAATAATAAACAGTGCCTTGGCTATCACCAATAACTAAATCCATACATTTATCATCATTACTAACCAACCCAATACATGAAATTGACACCATTGTAGGTTTTAGAGCTTGAAGTAAAGTAAATTCGATTGCATCATTTTCATTTTTGAAAGCTTTCCAAATATTAACAACACCATCTTGGCACCCAGAAATTAATAAATTAGATGTTTGAATCCATTTAACTGCATTGACTTCTCCTGTGTGATTATTCAGTGTTTGGACGACCTGCGATGTTACATTGTATTCACCATTCGATGTAATAATTGGTGAACTAATCGAAACTGTATTACGAGATCCATATGCAACAATATTGTAGTTTGAATTATATGAAAAAATTCCCAAATTTCTATTACAGCCCGCAAAAACTCCTTCGATTCCAACAGTCATTGTTGTATCGGTTATTTTAACAGAAGATTAATGCTAATATGATTTAAAAGTTTAACATTCTTTAATTTGAAAAAAATTAAAATTCAATAATGCTCAAAAAAAAAAAAAAAAAGAGAAAAAAATAAAAAAATACAAAAAAAAATATGAAAATATGAAAATTTAAGTTTAAGAACATTGCTGCTTTGAATGTATCGTACTAATAACAGGAAATGTTTCTGAGTCATTTCTAAATATTGAATTATTAAAATCCATTTAACAATAATTCTAAATGAAACCTACTTTATTTAATTAACATGGTAGAAGGTCAATACCGTTTTCAAACCAACCTTCACCAGCTAAAATACTTTCTAGACTACAACCTTCCTTCCAAATTTTTTCCACAATATCCATGTTACTTCTAATAGTACCCATTTTAACAGTTTCATATAAGGTTTTTAAACCTTTCCAACTTTCAGCTCTATTTTCAGGGGTATATGAACAAATTCCGATATAGAATATTGGCCAAACCATTTGGGTAATAATCGGAGATTCTGCAGGTATTGTATTGTAAACTGATAAAAATTCAGTCACAATCGCAGTTGCCTTTTCAGAATAAATATGAACTGTAGGAATTGAATTAGGAAGTTCAGACTCTGAAATTGCTTTTCTGTTTTGCTCAATCCAAATACCCAGTTTTCCAAAATAATGTAATTCTAATTGAATTGTAACTAATATACAAGCTAAAGACCAGAGCTGCGCACACTTAAGCCTATCAATATAAGTAAAACTTGAACCATGTGGTAAAACATATAAAACATGATCACGGTAATGCAAACATCTATCTCTAAGATCCAACAGGTTCTTGTGGCTTATTCTGAAATACTCTAAATCACATTGTTTTTTGCTAAATAGAAACATCGTTTCACGTCTATATAAGCTTAAATCATACAGTACCCTAAACATTCCGGCTGGACATCCATTCATTTTATCAGTCGAAATTAAATCATTACTTTCACCAAACCACTTTGGATCAAAATAAGGAATCCTGCAATCTGGGGAAACTATTGCAGCAACTGTATCAAACCATGATAAAACACATAGCAATGGTTGAATTTGTTTAACCTTTTGCATTTTTTTACTAAATGTTGGATCAGATGCAATTGATGAAGATAGTTTCAAAAACATTCTAGCCAAGGCAGATCTACCACTTTCTAAAACTGCAAACAAGATATGAACATATAATAATAACAAAATAATCATAAAATTAGTACCTTTTTTTTTATCCGACTCATATTTGATTTTAGATATAACACCAGGCACATCTATACCCAATTCAACTGAGTTTTTATTGTCATCACGTTCATTTTCCTTTTCATTTTCATATTCATTTTTATTGGCATTATCTAGATTGGTGTTATGTTCATTATCTTCACGATTTTCATTATTACAATTGTGGTCATTACCTTCTTTCTTCTGTAATCCACTTGTTTTAACGTATTTTATTAGATATTCCATTGTATTATTAATATGTAATAAACCTCTTTTATAAAATTCATCACCGCCATTATTAACATATAAATGCATCGAAGATAATGAAAGAAAACAAGATTTTGCCAAGTCCATTGAACCAAATTTCATCATTAACTGTGGCCACGGATTTTGAGGATGTGCATCCAACAAATAAATAACTTTTTCAAAAAAATGTTTCAAAATGTGACTTTCCTCTTTCTTTTTTAGCTGCGGTCCTAATTTACTTGAGTCCAATTCCAATTCATTATTCACCTGGCTATTGGTATCGACACAGTTGTTGTTAGTAACCTCACTATTCAAATGACTGGTTGTAACATTATGGATGTTCAAAGGAAATGGCGATGTTGCAATATTTGCAAACATATTTAATGAGTTATTTGCGTTTGGCTCCGAGGGTGCAACTTGCAAGTCAATCGCATTAAGTAATTCATTATCATAATTATCTAAAATATAGTCTAAACCCGATAAAAAAGCATGCTCAAATTGTTGTTCGTTATCAAATTCTAGCTCATGCTCTTTATCCGATGTGCTGCAGACTGTATTTGTACTTGGTAATGCAGTATCTAAACACGAGGTTTTTGGGATTAATGATGAATGAAAACCAAGTGAATCAACCAGGAATATGGGGCTTACTGATGAACTGATAGTATTATTATTGGTTATTGGTTGGTTGCGTATCGGTGCAGACTTCGAGGTAATACTTTTTTTTATCTCTGACTTTGTCTGTGATATTGGTAAATCAATCAAAGGTTTTGAACTATTCACATTAGAATTACTAAGTGTATAATCGTGATTAAATTGATGGGCGTTATAATTATCCTGATTATAATGAATTTGTGGTTTTGTAACCTTGTAATTATCCAGAATTGTTTCATTTGTTCTTGGCTTCCCTCTAAAACCATATTTCTTTGTACCTTTCGAAGTTAAAAGTTTATTAGCATTTCTCGAATCATCAACATCGAAGATTAATCGTAGACCATAACCACCACATTCTCTACCAGTGTTTATACAGTTCAAACACGCTGGTTTCGTTTCATCGCACTTCCGACGTCTTTTCTTACATGTAAAACATCCATTTCTAGATCGTGTTATCTTCTTAGAAGGCTTCATGGTTCCCATTATCTCCAATTATCTATTTTGAGGCAGGACTAATATAAAAGCTTCGTAAACAGGTGTATTCTAGTTGTGTTTTGCAGCTGGATTCTAAAAGTTCAGAACTTCGATTAAGATTTACTTAATCTGGTGGAAGTGGAAAACCATTACAGTGCGCTAGTACAAAGAATTGAATAAGTTGCCTAACTTGGCAAATTAATACGCGGAGTTGATAGGAAAATTTCAAAAACAAAAAGCTTTCCACATCAATTTCAACATTAGCAGCGACAATTTTATTTATAATATAGTCAAAATTTGTTTCTAAAACTCCGAGATTAATGGATTAATCTTGTATTATAATTTTTGGGACTAAAATGGCTTAAAGACTTTTGATTCAAACAGATAGTTGATAGTATTTCTCAGAAAATGAATACATACTACAAGACTTCCATGTAATCATGGCATATTAACTAAACACAAAAAATACAAAAGTAAAACAATACATCACAGTATTCAAAAAAAAGTTGTAAAAGAAGCAGGGAATAAATTATTTTTTCATCCTTTACTTTTTGATGATTTTAGATTTAATATTATCAACAAACTTCTTCGGCGAAAATCTTTGCACCCTGAAAATGTAATATAAAAGATTCATCATGAATAAATTGAAAATAATATAAACACAGAAAAAACCAATATTTCTCCATCTGTCGTAAAAACTTATACCAATACTACTCAAGAAATCATCACCAACGGAATATTGACAAACTGCACAATCCGATGTAGCATTTGGATTATTAACATAACCTGTATTATTTGCAAAATAATCTTCTAAATATTCACCACAAGTTGAGCCTGATGGCGGTTGCAAATAATTATATTCAACTTCATCACAAACAACAGGCCTATTATGTAACAACGTACTTATTTGATTACCGACAAAATAAGTTAGAGGTGATAGTCTCCACATGAATTTCCAAAAACCGGGCATTAATTGAGGTCTTTGAACAACACCACAGAATGCAATTGTAAAACTGAAAAATAAACCTAGAATAGTACTTGCTGTTGGCAAATCTGGGGATGGGTATAGAATCATCAATGAAAAAGATGGATAATATAACTGGAAGAAGAAACAGTAGGAAAACCACCAAAAACCGGCTGTTGATGCGTTATTATTTAACTGAATCGGAAAATACCAACAAATAAAATAAATAGTTGAAAAAACAATACAGTATGGAAGTTCATTCAAATAGTGTGAAATCAACAAACATGACCAATGAAATGTATTTGATTTGCTCTCACGGACTTCAAATAATTCCCTTGACTTAATTGCTTTAGCCTGAATTTGATTCATTAAAGGTGCCGAGATAATCATTGTTAAAAATGTAGCAAACATAATATTTTGCATACCAATAATTGAATTTTTTGCATCCCAGAATGAGAAACCAACAATCAAACCTGCAATCAAAGTTAACATATATTTAGGCACAATGTATGGAAGTGATCTATAATATTGAACAAACGTTCTTTTTAACACTAAATATAGTTGATAATTATAGCTTGTCGCATATTTACTTTCTAACTCACTCTCATCATTATGAACAATATGTGAACCCTTTTCAAGCAAACAATCAATTTCATTTGAAACATTAGAGTACTCATTGCTATTTTGCCAAATTTCAAACCAATCTTGATGAACAGAGGCAGTTGCACCAGCACCAATGACATCCAAAATATATTCAGCAGAATTTTCATTGTTACCGCAAATTCTACCCCCATTTCTTTCAAAATAATCAATTACAGTTCTTGAATCTTTGCCGATGTCACCAAAATAAACAGTTTGACCACCTTTTTTCAATAACAATAGTCTATCAAATTGCTCAAATAATGTCGCTGAAGGTTGATGAATAGTACATAAAATTGCTTGCCCTGCCTTTGCTAGATCTTTCAAAACTTGCACAATCGCCCATGATGATTGCGAATCTAAGCCTGAAGTTGGCTCATCTAAGAATAATAGCAATGAAGGTTTAGCAACCAATTCAGTAGCAATTGATAACTTTTTTCTTTGTTCAACATTCAACCCATAACCAGAAACACCAATAATTGAATCTGCATAATCTTCCATCTGCAAGATTTTCATAATTATATCAACATATTCCATCTTTTCAGAATCCGGAACATTCTCTGGCCTTCTTAATCTTGCACTAAATAACAATGCTTCTTTCACTGTTGATTCAGCAATATGTAGATCTTGTTGTTGAACATAACCAGTTCTTCTTTCAAACGAAGCACCTATTGGTTTAGAATTAACCAACATATCACCAGTTATAATACCAACATCCGTCCGTCTAGAAAGCACATTTAATAAAGTAGTTTTACCTGCGCCCGATTCACCCATTAAAGCAGTTAAAGTACCCGGTAAAACATATCCTTGAACATCTTCTAATAACTTTCTTTCTTCATTTTCATACATAATTGTATAATTAAGATGCTTCCAAGTAAAAATATCACTAGAACCCAATCCATGTGAAGCAGAAGAATCATTAAACTCAATACCATGATTATTATTAATCAAACTATTGACAGTAACAGAGTGTTCTTGGTCATCAAAATTTTCCAAATCTATACTGGATTGATCTTCAGCTGCAAGTAACCGGAAATATTCGTACATATGCTTTGTAATTCTTGCATTTCTAACAAAAACCAATTTATCAGATGATGCTTCAATTGGATTAAAATTTTCAACGATAATACATGAAATAACAAGATAACCAATAATAAAAGCAAACATAATACCAAAATTTCTCCATGTATCACTAAAAACATAAGTGAAAGCCAATCTTAAATAAATATCACCATTAACATCATTTGAGCCATCATACAAAATTTTGGATTGTGCAGCACCAACAAAACCACAAACTTGATTCAAGTTTGTGTCAATATTCTCATAAGCTGGACCATAAGGAATTAATTGAAAAACCGAGCATGGCATACGTAAATTTCTAAGTTGTAATAAAATCATTGCTTCAAATGCATACAAAACTGGATTACAATAAGAAAACCATTTAAACCACCAATACATTGAAGGTCTTTGAATCATATATGAAGAATAGATAACCATTGACATCATTGTAAGACCACAAATACCCATGGCAGCTGCACTGTTTGGCATTGCTGACGCTAACATAATAAATAATGAAGAAACAGCTTGAACAGAGAGAATAACCAATACATAATATTGAAAAAATGGCCCAGCTTCTCTCTTCAAGTTAGTCAAAAAATAAACAACAATTGAAAAAACTGTAATTGCAACAATTTTAATTGGAAGTTGAACCAATTGCCTAGAAAGTAAATCAGCAGCAGGATGAAACAAATTATAACCATATTGTTTATTTAAAACAGGTTTATCCAGGAATAGTGTAGGAACTTCAGCTAATGTCATAATTGCAAAATATAAACATGAAAAAAATAAAATACCACCTCTCGAAAAAACACCAACAGTTGCATAAGTAATATTATAATATAAAGATCCAACAACCAAAGATTGAATTAAGGCAGCAACAACTAAAGTCGTTGCATAAGCACGATTATTATAAGTTTCTTGTGATCTTCTTTTAAGACATGCTTTCAGTTGAGTGATAAAATTAACAGTATAAATAGATTTCTTTGAAGTTTTCTTTTGTTTGAGTAGCTGTGAGTTATCTTTAAGCTTTTTTAAAGCTATATTTGAATCGCTATGAACCGAAAGTTTTTCATTAATTTGGTTTTGTAATAATTGAAATTCATTTGAAGATCTCCAGACGTTTTCAAATTCATCAGCATTTTTAGGTAACGTAGTTGGATCAAATTTAGGATTAATGACTCTTGCATTTGGGTCAGTAATTGCAGTTAAGAACTCAGAACTTGTTTGACGTGGATGTTTAATAAAACCAAGATTTTCAAAATACCTGACAGCTTCGTGAATTGGACCAAAATAAATTTGCCTACCTAAATACAAAACTGTAACATAATCAAATAATTCGTAAATGTTTTCAGATGCTTGATAAATAGTAATAATTGATGTTGTTTTATAAACATTAGTTGACGTTCTTAGTGCATGAATAAATTCTAAAGCAGTTGAAGCGTCCAAACCTCTTGTTGCATTATCATAACAGAAAACAGTACCTTCTGTAGCCATGGCTTCTGCAAGAGAAACTCTTTTTCTTTGGCCACCTGAAATACCTCTAACAAAATCACCACCAACTAATGTTTTTTCAACAAACTTTAAACCAAATAAAATTTCATATAAATCTTTCATATTCTCAATATATTCATCTCTTGATTTATCATCATACCTGATTGAAGGAGTTTTACAAGAAATTGCAAATTTAAGAGTTTGTTCAACAGTTAAAAATGGTAAATGTTCATCTAACTCAGGATTGTAGATCAATAGATTGTGCAATGAATTGATGAATGATTTTGAATCTATACCATTAAAAGACAGATCACCTTCCACGCCTTTATAAGTTTTTGTTTCACCTGCAATTGCTTTAAGAAAGGTTGAACAACCAGCACCTGGTCTACCTAAAACTAAAGTGATTGTTCCTGGAGATGCAAAACCGGTAACATTTTTAATAATCTTTCTTGTTTTTGGTAAATTTTTAAAATCATAGTTGTTTCCTAATTTTCTTCTTTGAATTCTGTTATAAATTGCAACAAATGGTAAAAAGAAAAAATCCCCAACATCCTTTAAAACTGAAGCAGCAGTGTTTTTACCAACAACAGTTAAATCTTTATAAACAACATCAATTTTATTTGTATCGTACCCTTTTGAAGAATTAAATTCAACCATATAAGATAATATTTTTTGTAGATCAAAATCGTTTTCATTCAATTGAAACAATTCCAGTTCATTTGCATCTTTAGAAGATAAAGTTTTAGAAAGTGTTGATAATCTTGTCATGACATTATCATCAGGGTTATTAGTAATTGATCTGTTGATTGTATCATTTAAATCATGAAATCGTTGTTCTAATTTTGATTCTTCAGTATCACAAGAACTATTTCCACGATTTAAGGATGACGAAACATCACCAAATTCTTTATCGTGATTCATGATGTTTAATTATTCGTGTAAAATTAAATTTTAGCAACAAAAAATATCAGAACTTAAGCAGATAATAAAGATATTTTTTTGTTTTTTAAACTCCCAACATAACTTTGTATATTTTTACAGTCAATTGCAGAAAAAAGAAGAAAAATAGCTACGTATTTATAATCATTTCGGCCTCAACGTTTAGTCATCGTAGTATACCATTCTCATAAACCCTTGGGGGCAAAAACTGTATAATTTTGTGTGTTTAGCTCCCCGCCGGCCGAGCACATCGGCCGATCAGGACACATTTTTACAAGATAAAAACCACTGTTAATTCCGCTCCACCTCCCTTATGAAATATCCGGTTACTGGTGAATTCAGGAAATTCTCAAATCAGGGTCCTGAAGAATATCCGCCTGCGGATATTGAGATGAACTAATCACCATCATTTTTTAGTCATTTTTTTAATCATTTTTTGATGACCCAACTGACTAATGTTAAAGCGACTGACCTTCATCATCCAGCATGATTGATGCAGAATAATTTCGTATTGCTTTTCATAAAGTAATTAAGTAAAGATATAACATTTATCCGATCCATCTTTATAAGCTTAAACAACAACGAAAAGGTAGTAAGTAACATGTGATTTTTCGAGCCCAAAAAATGTTAAGATTCTTCAATATACCACATTAATTTCAGCTTAATTGACAATAATAACCATATTTACATTACAATTATATTATATTACTAAAAATTAACTCTTCTTATACACATTAATTAAAGGATGAGATAAAAGTTACAAGTTAACTTATAATTTTTGCATAGCAGCAACATCGGAAGATTGAACCCAGTCTTCACCTTCTTCAATTGCACCTTGTAAGTCATCAAGAGAAACCTTGTCATCTTCAACAACACAATTGATTTGTAATTTCTTGATACCGAAACCGACTGGAATAAATTGGTGAGCACCCCAAACTAAACCGTCCATTTCGACGCTCTTAACATGAGCAAGCATTGCTTCTAAATCAGTTTCATCATCCCATGGCTTAACATCAAGAGTAACGATAGATTTTGCAGCTGGCTTAGGACCCTTTGCAGCTTTCTTTTCATTGTAAGCAGCAACTCTTTCAGCCTTTAATTTAGCAGCAGCTTCATCATCTTCTTCATCATCGGAACCAAATAAGTCGACATCATCATCGTCTTCTTCTTCTTCAGCAGCTGGAGCACCAGTTGCAGCTGGTAAAGTTTCGAATTCTTCAGAGAATGACGCAATGTGGTTGAACCATCTTGAGAAATCTGGGTATGCAGCTTGGAAAGCCTTATAAGCGGTAACATCAGCTTGGGTAGCAGAAGTACTGTAAGAGATAACAATAACGATAGTATATTAAGTTAGTATTCTTGTTTTGGTAATTTGAAAAATTGAACAAAAACGTGGAAAATTTCATCGCGGAGAATTAGAAATTAGAAACATAAAAAATTAATAAAAAAAATCAATGAAAAATCCAATTTCTTAAGAATCAATATAGTATAATTTTATGTTTATCGATTCCTCCATCTCTATTTGATATCATAAATATTATAGCTCAGTAAGCGACTGCGTCAACAGTCTTCTTGTAGATACTCATGCAGCGGGTCTTGAGTCCGCCTCATAAACATGGACCAAAGAATGTAGTCATCATGGCAAATATATATCATAGAGAGAGAAAGAAACATTAAACAACGTCATAAACTTGGTACATACCCTTCGATGTAGGACTTGTCCTTTAATTGTGCGTTAAGCTTAGCGACGTCGGTGAAAGACATGGTTGTTGAAAGGTTACAGAAAGAAAAGGAGTATGTTAAATAGATTCTACCATCTTATAAAGCGTCGAGAAAAAGCAAAAAGACAGCGAAGTTGTCGTTTTTTGAGAGGGTTGTTTGTTGGTAGCAGGGTTTCTGTTTTTTTTGGGCCGTGACACCCGTACACCAGACAAATATTTTGCTGTCATGAATTTGAGTACAGTAGTTGTTGATGCAAATGGTTGTGTACAACTATATTCAGAGTTATCTTATGGACAATGGCAAATTCTAAACCCCTATTTCCACAAGCTTTATCCTCCGCCTTTGCTCACAGACTTGCGTCTACGGCGAATCCACTGTTTTCCAGTCTTTCCAACTCTAGACAGGCCAAAAGACAGGCTAATAAAGTCAACTATGCCGAGGACTTTAATGATTTAGATTTGGATTTCGAGTTTGATGATAATGCTAATAATAATGATGCACCATCTGCAACCGATTCTACTCTCAATGCTCATACTATTGATGGTAATGATTTTAATGATTTGAATGGTTTAGATTATGGTAATTCAGTAAACAACGATTTGGATAATGATAACAATAACATTAATGATATTAATAATGATTTTATAAATGAGAATAGAGATAACGATGAAGATTATGTTGAAGATGATGATGATGAACGTAAAGATGCAACATATGAAGATCCAAATGCAGCTTATGATATTTATAGAAATTTAATTTTAAATTCCAATAATAATTCAAAAATAAATTTATCTAATTTTCATGGTAATAAAGAAGCACCAACAGAATTACCAAATATTAATTTCACACCCCAACAAATAATAGAAAATGTTAATGAAGATTTAATTGTTCCAATCAAGATTAAAATAAATACCTCAGGTGCAATTATAAATGATAGCTTTTTATGGAATTTAAATGATAATTTGACAACACCTGAATTATTTGCTTCAATAATTTCACAAGAGTTAGACCTTCATAGAAATACAGAAGCTTTACTTGTAAATCAAATCAAAGATCAACTTCAATCATATACTGATTTATTAGCAAATCCAAATAATTCAATTATTGATCAATTTTTATTAAATGAAAAAGAATTTCATGTTGTGTTAGATATTAGTGCGAATATCGGTGAAGATTTTTACACAGATAAAATAGAATGGAATTTGCTAGATAATTCAATAACACCAGAAATATTTGCCAAATCAGTTGTTTCAGATATTGGGTTAAAACCTGAATTTGAAACTGCAATTTCAATTGCAATTTATGATGAAATTTATAAGTTTAAAAGAGAATTGATTGAAAATCCTCAACAAGTATCACAAAATATAGACTCTTTACCCTTTTTCAATTTAATTAACCAAGACATGACAGCAAATTCAATTGTTCAAGGATTACGTTATGATATCAAAAAATATGGTGAAGAATTTTCTCCAAGTATTGAAAAATTATCAGAATGGGAAATTGAAAAGAGAGAAACTGAAAAGGAACGTAATTTAAGAAGAAGAAAAAGAGAAACTTTACGTGTTGTTAGTGGTGTAGTTAGATGAATAAATAAAATGTTTATAATTTTGATTTGTAAATTTAATGATATTGTACAGTATAAATTAATTAATGTAAACAATAGAGACGCGTTTTTCTTACCATACTCGAGATTCAGGTTCTAAATTTAAAAAGAAAAGAACTTGAAAATTCGGTAGTGAATATGAAAAAATGATACATTACTCTTTAAAAATTGTTTTTTATTTTAGACTCTTCCTTCATTACTTAAGTATCATACAATAATGGAATATATAGATATTCCAGATGATCATTCTAGACATCCAATTCAAAAATATATATGGAGATTAAAATCCTATTTTTCAAATATTAATTATGGAGACAGTAATACAAGACAAATATCAACAACAATAAGTAAGTATAAATTAAGAGGTATATTAATGTTTATTTTGTGTATATGGTTGTTTATGCTGCCGACCAGGAAAAAATATGGTAGCATAATAAATGTCAATGTTTCTAATGACCCTGAACCTTATAATATGAAAACAACATATGAATCACTAATTTTTCAATATAATAAGATTCCAGAATCAGCCTCATTACGTTCGAAACTTTCGTTCTATTTCCCATATGATAAAGATTCCACAATTCCAAATAATATATTTCAAACTTGGAAGAATAAACCAACGGATAAAAATTTCCCCATGAATTTTCAAGGCCCTTTTAAATCATGGACAGAGAAAAATCCTAATTTTAAACATTCTTTAATTACCGATGACATGTTAAATGATTGGGTTTATCAAGAATTTGCAAATATACCTGAAATTATCAAAGCTTGGGATTTAATGCCAAAGATCATTCTAAAGGCTGATTTTTTTAGATATTTAGTTGTTTTTGCAAGAGGTGGAGTTTATTCTGATATGGATACAGGATGCCTTCAACCAATTGAAGAATGGTCACCATTTAAAAATGAAAAGAATGAAAATATTGGATTTGCCATTGGTATCGAAGCAGATCCTGATAGACCTGATTGGTCAGAATGGTATGCACGCCGAATTCAGTTTGTTCAATGGACACTAGTTGGTAAGAAAGGACATCCATTTTTAAGAGAACTAATAGCTAGAGTTATTGAAGAAACATTTAGAAAAGAATCAATGAATAAACTGAAATCAATTGAAGGTAAAGATCAAGGGGGCGATGTGATGTCTTGGACAGGCCCGGGGATTTTTACAGATACAATGTTTGACTACTTAAATAACGTGTTAACGGATGGTAAATATGGTGATGGATTTGGAATTGGTACCAAATATTGGAATGAAGGTAGCCGTTATAATTTAAAACATCAAGAAGTTGACGAAGATGGATTACCAATTAATGCAAATAAAATGGAAATTAATTATAAAAAGTTTACTGGACTAACAGAACCTATACTTTATGATGATGTAATGATTTTACCTATTACAAGTTTTAGTCCAGGGGTTGGTCAAATGGGTAGTAAATCATTGAATCATCCTTTAGCCTTTGTCGTTCATAATTTTCAAGGTACCTGGAAACCAACTAATTAAACACTAGCATAAAACAACATTTGCATTAGCATTATGTAGAAGAAAACATAACATAACATAACATAACATAACATACCCCTATCAAATTATTTATTTACTATTATATAGATATATATATATTTATTAAAAAAAAGTCTACTCTATAACTTAAACAATAAATTCATGAATTCAGGTATCATTACAGTTTCAATTATATCAGCCCTTTGATTTGAATCGTCAACGGAAGATAATTTATACCCATTTTTATCAATTTTTAGTTTATAGACTGGATTTTCAACATTCACCACCTTTTTAATTTGGTTTAAAACATTAGTAATATTTGATTTTGCATTTAGGTATTGATTATGTTCAAGTGATAAATTACCTTTACAATAAGGAATTAAATCATTTACTATGGAATATTCATTGATATTTCTAATATTGAAAGCAGAATCTCTTATACCTATTAAAGACATTTCGTTATTAGCAAATTTACATTGGATTAATAACCTTAATATAAACGAATGAAAATAGTTATTACCAATATTCAACATTCTTAAGATTTTTTGTTTATTATTCATTTTATTAGATGGAATATTATTTTTACATAAAATCATTTTCATTTCACAAGTTTTGTCTTCATTTGTTACAGTGTCTATTTCTGCAAAATAAAGACACAGTAATCCTGATATTCTCAACATTAATATTTTTTCATATAAATTTAAATTATTCAAAGTTTTATGATGTGTATCACCAAAGTTCAATAAATCTTCAAATCTTATACCCGCATAAGACATTTTAGAATCCTGGCCTACTCGGGTCTCTGAATTTGCAATTATTATTTTATTTTTAATATAAATTATATAAAACTCTGAATTTCTTAATGTTGAAATATATTGAAAGAAGGAAGATGGTGCAAATACATTGATCTTTGATATATTTATATCAAAATTTTTTTCGGTCTCATTAATTACAATTGCTTTAAGAAAATTTCCAATTGTACTTTCCTTTAATTTATAGGTTTTAGGCTTATAAGATTTATAACCAAGCAGTGTATTTATACCATATGGACATTGGTTTGAATTTATGGTTTGGGGGATCTTATATTTGCTTAAATTAGCTTTTGTCAATGTGATTGTACCTGAACTATCTGAAAAGTAGCCAATTTCTTGGATTTCATCTGGTAAAAAATCGGATTTGGATTCAGTAGCTACATCTACATTGAAAGTTGGCATTGTGTAGTCAAGATAAATAAGTACTTAAAAAAAATTGAAGAATTGAAAAAAGAATAAATTGAAGAAAATGAGAAAATCATGCATGAGAAATAATAACAAAATAATATATATCTGTTCAGGCCATAAAAAAAATAAAAATAAAAAACAAAAAAATAAAAAAATACAAAAATAAAAAAATACAAAACTATAAAAAGATAATAAAGCGAAACTCAACTTCTTATCAAATAATGTAGAATTAAGAACATGATATATTCCTGACGTAAATTCAGAATATATCAATATGATGAATCACTTATTAGGAGATTTGGTAAATACTGATTCCAAGAGAATGGGCAAAACTGGGAATAACACAACTACTAGGCATCATTCAACACCGATTTGGCCAAGTGAGTTACCCGACGTGTTTTCATTTCCCGATTCATTCTTTGAATTACAAAAAGATCTAGACTATTCAGTGTTAGAATATCTTGTACGTATGGGATATGCAGAGGCGGCGGACTCATTCAATAGAGAACTAGGATTCGAAGAAGAGGAAGAAGAAGAAGAAGAAGAAGAAGAAGAAGAAGGAGAAGAAGAAGGAAAAAAAGAAAGAGACAATAGTGATGATTCAGATGATAATATGAATGAAGCATGTTTTACTAGCAAAACACTTGAAGTGGATATGGAGACAGCCAATGAACTACTGAAACAACAACAATGCAAAGTTGGTATTGACAGTGTACATGACCGAAAGGCGATCATGCAGTTCATTTTGGATGGTGATATTGAAGGGGCCCTCTCACTTGTAGACAATCTTTGGCCTGCTTTCTTTGAGCGTCGGCCGCTTGTCAAGCTCCGTCTGCTTCATCTGCAAGCCGTGGAAATGCTAAGGGATTTTTTCTCCCAGGAAGAAGAACCCTCCGACGCAGACCAGGTAGCATTCTTTGATTACTTTGTCGGTTTTGTGGGCACTCATCTTGCTCATCCGGCAATTGCGGCCAGTGATAGTCTAACTTCTGCAATGGAAGCCATGATGGGTGTTCTTGTACGTGGGAAGTTTGCTTGTGGAGAAAAGGAAGGTGATTCTAATCTCCCACCGGAGGTGGCGAAGGTTTTGGATCCGGCTCTGCGCAGAGAACTTGCCCATGGGACAAATGCTGCACTTCGTGGGTATTGTGGTGGTGAGACGGGCGAGGGGGGCGACGTGGTGGGGCTGTTGGGCGACAGAGACGATTTGAGCGGAGGGGCCGGCATAGGAAACAACGAACTTTCCCATGAAAACGGACGCCTTGTGCGGCTGGTCCAGCTTTTTGCAGCGACTTATGCCGGCAGTGAAGGGAAACTGGAAAAGACGGCTGCTATTACCATTAAATGAAGTAGAAATGGGATTGAAGAAATTAAAGAAAATGAAGAATTTGGTGAAAAAGTTTTCATGCTTGTGCGGGGGTCCGAGACCGGTGCATGATTCACAACAGAATCTCCTTTATTATAACAATCTTTTTATAATGTTCGATTATTATCTCTTATTATTATCTTTGTTTTTGTAATAATCTTTTAACATATCAATTTCCAATCAATTATGTCTGATCCAGATAAATCCTTACATCATCTGGATTCAATGCATAACAATAAAATACGACAATCCCATTCCTCATCTTCCATTAAATCAATTGATAAACAGTCTTTCGAATATATCATACGAAGTGGTATAGCTGGTGGTCTTGCCGGTATATCTGCGAAAACTTTAATAGCCCCTTTGGATAGAGTTAAAATCTTATTTCAAACTAACAATCCTCATTATAAAAAATATGTTGGTTCATTTCAAGGTCTATTCAATGCTATTAGTATTATTTATAAAAGTGATGGTTTAAAAGGTTTATATCAGGGTCATTCTGCAACTCTATTGAGAATATTTCCTTATGCTGCAATAAAATTTGTATGTTATGAACAAATCAGAACCATTTTAATACCTAAAGATGATTATGAAACTGCTTCAAGAAGATTATTAGCAGGTTCTTTAGCTGGTGTTACATCTGTTTTCTTCACTTATCCACTTGATTTAATAAGAGTTAGATTAGCATTTGAAACTTCTCATCATTCAATCAATCATGGTTTTGGTAAACTATATCATATCTTAAGACTGATTTATAATGAAAAACCAAAATTAAATTATTCAACTGGTGGTATACCAATTAAATCCGATGCTTTATTTATAAATTTATTACAGACTTCAAGCTTTACTAAGAATTTCCCATTAATTTTATCATTATCTAATTTTTATCGTGGTTTTATACCAACTATTTTGGGCATGATTCCATATGCTGGTGTTTCATTTTATTCACATGATTTATTACATGATTTATTTCGAAGTAAATATTTATCAAATTATACGTTATCTTCAAAAGTTTCTTCTTCTGCAACTTCTTCATCTTCATCTTTTGATCATAGACCTCCTTTGAAAACTTGGGCTCAATTAGTAGCTGGTGGTGGCGCCGGTATGTTAGCTCAAGCTTCCGCTTACCCCTTTGAAGTTATACGTAGAAGAATGCAAGTTGGTGCTGTTACTAATAAATCTGGTGAATTTCATGGTTTATCTTATACTGCGAAACAAATTTTTAAAGAAAGAGGTTTTAAAGGTTTTTATGTTGGTTTAGGCATCGGTTTCTTGAAAGTTATACCTATGTTTGCATGTTCGTTTTATGTTTATGAACGCTGTAAACAATATTTACTGATATGATTGATGATAATTATAACATTTGATATTCATCAACGTTAATTGGTTGATTACTGATTAATGCGGTTTAAAGGGAAAAAAAAAGTGCGGGTTACAATTTTACAATTTTTCTTAAATCATATGCTTACTTACTATTTTATAATGAATTTCACTTCTTTTATAGATATATTGAATTAAAATCTAAAATAGACAAATATATTATTCTTTTGCAACAAAAACTAAAAATACCCTAAAAATCGTCCTCTTCAATACCTGATTTATCACACATACTTCTGAATATCCCGTTCTGCAACCATAAAGCTTTGGGTGTATCGAATTCAGCACATTCTCCCTTATCCATCACTAATATACGATCATAATTAATGATGGTTCTCAATCTATGTGCAATACATAAGATAGTGCAACCTTTAAATCCTTCAGCAATGGTATGCTGAATTCTTGCGTCTGTCTCATAATCAACACTTGATGTTGCTTCATCTAGGATCAGAATTTTGGTTTTACGAAGTAATGCACGACATAATGCAATAACTTGACGTTCACCGAGAGAGAAATTAACACCGTCTTCTTCAACATAGCTGTCAAGAGCAAATTTTTCATTATTTTCTGAACCGCAAGATAAGTTAATTGCATTTTGTAAGACACTATCATTAACTTCGTCAAATGGATCTAAATTACTTCTTATTGTACCTCTGAATAAAACTGGGTCCTGAGGAATGATTGCTAAGTGTGAACGTAATTCATATAATCCAATTTTTTTAATATCAACATCATCAATGAACATCTCACCGCTCTCACATTCACTCAATCTATATAAAGCGGTCATTATAGTTGATTTACCAGCACCTGTTCTCCCACAAATACCGATTTTTTCACCGGGTTTGATATCTAAAGTCATGTTTTTCAAAACAAATGGCAACTCAGGTCTATATTTTAAGGAGACATTATTGAATTTAACTGCACCATTTGCTGGCCAGTTTTCAGGTATTTTTGAATCTTCTTCTGTATCGATATATGCGGACTCTTGTGGCAACTCGGTAACATATTCGCAAACTCTTTCAACGGATGATAAATATTGTTCAGCTTGACCCAGAGATTTAGAGAACGTGATTATTTGCATACTTAATTGAACAACGTAAGAAATCAATAAACCCGAACTTGCAGCTGAAATGGGATATGCCCTTGATGCACTTAACATAGTAATTATCATTGTAACCGATGCGGAAACCCCATGTAATGACATTGCAAACCAACGTTGAGCAGAAATTGTAAACAAATAAGCTTCGTTCATACTATTAATTAAATCGGTATTCTTCTGAATAAATCTCGTAGTCGATGAATATAGTTTTATTGTTTCCATACCTTGTAAAACTTCATCAAATGTTGAAAAAACAAGTGATCTCTTAACACCTTCCAATCTTTTAACTTCTCTTGCAGTTGATTGATAAAAATTGAAACAACATGTAACATAAACCGCTAGTATTGGAACAGCAATCGCAAACCATGGCAAGAATATACAACACATAATAACAATACCACACATATTACCAAAGCCAAAACAGCATAATCTTGCTTGTTCTGCAATTTCATTATCTAAGACATCAGTATCTTTAGTGAATCTATTAATAATTCTACCCATTGGTGTGGTGTCAAAAAATGCCATAGGCGCATGCATTATGTTATCAACTGCCTTAATATTCAACAAGGTGGAAGATCTGTTAGTCATATATATAATTGTGCAAAATTGCCAAATTGCACAAAGAACAAACATGATTGTAATTAAAACATAAATACCAATATAAAATCCATCATTTCTAGATTTAAATCTTTCAGTCGACCAAAAGGATAACCAAACATTAGTAAACAACATACAGAATGAAGTGCATGCAATTGCTAAAATTAGATTTGGTAAAATAAACTTCAATCCTAATGGACCAGACCCAGTTTTTAAATAAGTAATGACTGTTTCTAATGGAATACCATTGGTTTTTGATAATTCAGCATGAATCAACTTACCCTTATCTGCATCAACCATGGTGGTCTGTTTTCTGATCAACTTTAGTTCTTCTTCCTTCACGTCATTATCTTCCTCATCTTCATCAATTTCTTCATCCTCTTTGTTTTCATCTTCTTCCATTTGAAAGTCCATCAACTTTTTAAACCCGTCATTTCTGTCAATCAACTCATCATTAGTACCTATGTCAATGGTTCCGTCTCCGTTCATGTATATAATTCTATCAGCATCGCCAATAAGTGATAGTTGATGTGTAGCCAAGATCCTGGTTTTTTCTGCAAGCAGTCCCAGAATACAGTCCTTCATGATATGCTTGCCCACTTTGGCATCAACCGCACTCAACACATCATCGAACATCACAACGTTATACTCCTTCATCACATACGATCTATACACCGCCCTAGCAAGATTGATACGTGCCTTCTGACCTCCAGATAGATTGACACCACGTTCACCGATTTCTGTCATGTCACCGGCAGGCAAGATTTCAAAATCACTAGGTAAGGCACAACATTCAATGACCTTTGTATATATTTCCTTGTTGTAATCAATACCGAACGTAATGTTTTCTCTGACCGTTGTGTTCTGGATCCATGGAGTTGCACACAATACTAAATCGCCGGATATATCAACGGTTCCGTCGATTCTAGTCATATTACCATTGATTGCAGCTAGTAATGACGACTTACCTGAGCCAATCGAGCCGGTAATAACGATGAATTCACCATGTTTAATATGTAGATTAACATCATGCAAACCATAATTTGAGGATGTTTTTTCTTGTTTTGTAGAAATCGAAGAAGTTGATGAGCTAGTACTTGATTCATTGTCAATGATATGATCTATCAACCAATCAAATGAACCACTTTCTATCTTAATTGCCTCTTCATTTTCATTATATTCATGTTTATTGTAACTAATATCATCCACTGCTTCTTCAGCCAGCAAAAACTCTTGAACTCTTGTAAATGCAATCCATGCATCACTCGCAGAGGTTAAAGCTGTAGGTAACATTGCAACATGTGAAGTTAAAATATTAAACAAAGTAACAGAAGCAAAAAGATTTGATGCATTTTTTAAACCACCCAATTGCCCATACATTGCTAAAAATCCAATCATTGAAGAAACTGCTGGTAAGGTTACTGCAATACCAGTAATCATATTTCTAAAGATTTGAACCTTCAACATAATTTTCATTTCATTTGCTCTTAATTTTGAAATTAATTTCTTGAATGGTATTTCCCAAGCATAATATTTAATCATTTTGATATTATTTAAAACTTCCTTCGTGTGTTTAATCCTTGAATCTGTTTGAATATTAACTTGCTTTCTCCATTTCATTAAGAATTTAGTAAAATAAACAATACATGCAGTTATTAAAAAAAACCACGCAACACCAGATAAGGAAGCACCACCTAAATTAACAGCTAATAAAGCAATGGTAATACCTAAACCAATTGGCATACAAACAATAAATGGAAAGAAACTAAGAGCTAAATCGATTTTTGACAAATCATTACCTAAATAAGCAGTAATTTTTGAAGAAGGAAATTTCGTTTTTGAATCCCTTGACAATTTGAAAGATTTATCTAGCAAAACTTTTGTTAAAACACCTTTAATTTCAGCACCACAAAAACTTGCATCATTGAAATTTCTTGCATACAAAATTCCAAAAAAAAATACAATTAGTGAAACACCGACTCCCAAACCATAACCTTCATTACCAACATGTTCACCATCTGCCTTACGCTGCACATAATTAATCAAAGCTTTTATTTGTAAAGTATTAAGCGCACTTGCCGCATCAGCAGTTGCTTTGCAAAGTAAAGGTAGTGAATAATCAGCAAAATAAGTTTGATATAAAGCCAATAATACCAAATAATTTGGATATTTAAATTTTGGGTAGTTTTTCATCAAATGCAATCTGTTTATTGAAGTATCATCAATGTTATGTTTCTTCATAAAATTTGTTTCGGTGTTTTCCTTCAATTTATTAAAATTATTTAGAAATAAAGTTGTTCGCCTTTCAACATCATACCTTGATCCTTTTGAAATTTTAAATAAATCCTCAGAAACAATAGTTCTTCTATAACCAACTTCTAATAATGGAGTACACCAAGTGAAAAAAGTTTCACTGAAAATATTTGTAGTTCTAAACGGGAATTCAATTCTTTCATCATCAGTTGGAATAGGTGGAATGCGCTTGTCCCATAGAAAAGGTGTCATTAATCGTTTTTGAGGCATGATTAATGGATCATTTGCAGTTCTTTTTTCAATATCTTCATCGGAATATGGGTATCTAGTGGACCGGTTTGTAGTAAATAAAGTTTTTAGAGTCATTTTGAATCGTATGAAATTCTATACACGAAAAGCCTGATGAAGTAATGATGAAGCTCCAGTTTTGTTTATACAGACATAAGTAATCATTTAAGAAGATACAAAGAAAATAGGAAATTCATCACAATAAAAGTATTATAAAAAAATATCAAGTATTTTTCAGGAGAGATTAAAAACCGGCGGAGATTACCGATTAGTTCTCCATGAATGCGGAACTATTATCCGCCCCTGGTTCTCATTTTAGTCGTTTCCCACAACAGCGAAACTGTTGCACCCAGTAATGCGTAGAGGGCAAGTGTCTGTGATTTGCTGGGAGTAGTAGGTGGTTTTGGTGGTTTTGGTGGTTTTGGTGGTTTTGTGGGAAAATTAGTGGGAAGCTTGGACGGAAGGATTGTGAGAGACTTGGTGTGACGTTTCCTCTTGAGGTGGGAAGGTTTCGTTCTGCGAACGGCACTACGTACTGTCCTGTTGTACGGTTTGTGTCGAAGGCGGGGCCGGATCAGAAAAGTGGTTTTATTATCAATTGTGCTTGCCATGGTTGTGTGGAAGAGGAAAAAGCACCAAATGTGTGTATAGAGAGTGACCTAAGACCGGTTCTACTTGTATACTACACAGAGATGTGATGTGTCACTATATGGAAGAAGGTTTCTCTGGAATGCTGAGCCTCCGTACACGGCGATCGTCGTTTTTTTTTTTTTTTGGAGTCTCAGCAAATTGATACAGTAAATTTTTACTTTCAAACATTAAACCGACAGTACTGAATCTGGCATTTTACTCTATTTCAATAATTATTATTGTAAATTTAATATAGTTGTCCATTACTTGACTTTCTCCATCTTTAGGATATATTTTGCACACAACAAAGATACAGCTTTTTTTTTCTTTTTTTTTTTTCAATATGACAGATGCTGCTCCTTCTGATTCTACCGTGAACATAGACCACCAAAGCCTTGACGGTGGTGAGTCACATGGTAACATGGTTTCTAATACACCTATGGATAATTCCTTAGACAATAAAATCAACGGGAAAGTGCTCGAGAATAATAATAATTTACAGTCTCCTGATAAACATCATCGTCCTACAAAACGTAGGAAAAAAGTAGTAACGGCATGTATTTACTGTCGAAGGTCTCATATGAATTGTGATGAATCAAGACCCTGTAAAAGATGTATCAAAAGAAATATTGGTCATCTATGTATTGCCGATTCGAATACATCTCCAGGTGCTCATAGTCCATTATCACCAATAACTGATAATAAGAAATCCATTTCAATCAACACAGTAACTAAACAACATCAAGTTTCAGATCCATTATCAAATTTGCCAACTTCCTATTCAACACAAGTTATTAATCCGAATCAAATGTCCACTGTAACTGCATTGAACCAACATCCATTTTTTTATTCTGAACATGCAGGCTCCGAATTTAATTCGTTAACTGAATTTTTATCAATGATTGATGATCATGATATGATGGATTCAATTAATCTAACAAATGACCCAATGTTACAAAAATTAGAAGCAACGAATTATATTCCAGGAATACCCAATTCGTCAAGCATAAACTTAAGTAGTTTGAATAATAATGTAAATAATGAAATAGATTTAAATCCTCACAATAATAATAATAATAGTAATATTAATAATAATAATAATCGTCATTATCATCATCATCATCATCATCATCATAATAATAATAATAATATTAATAATAATAATAATAACAATAATAATAATAATAACAATGATAGCAATAATAATAACAATCAGCATAATCACCCTCATCAACAGAATATTTTAAAAATGAACCATCAACAACTGACATATTTACAACAACAATTAGATAGTCAACAAAAGACTCTGCAACAGCAACAACAACAGTTTGATGCAAATAATCCAACTACATCCTCATTACAGTTAGAGGCGATTCAACCAGAATCTCAACAACAACAGTCGTATAAACCTTTTAATCCTCAATATCCAGCAGTATTTCAACAACCGAAGTCACCAACAAACTTAAAAGTGGTTCACTCAACACCACATATTTCAGATGCAGCTAGAGATAAATTTTTCTTAACAGCAGCTGATCCAACAACTGAAATTTCACCTGAAGAAAGATTAAAACAAGTTATCAATGCCAAATTAGAAGCTGGCTTACTTAAGCCATATAACTATGCCAAAGGATATCAGAGATTACAAAATTATATGGATAAATATATGGCAACTTCAAGCAGAGCTAGAATTTTGAAACCATTATCAACATTTAGACCAGGATTCAGAGCCATTGCTAAAACTCTAAAGGATATTGATTTAATTTTAGTCGAAGAAAGCTTTGAAAGAATGTTATTAGATTATGATAGAGTTTTCACATCAATGGCAATTCCTGCATGTTTGTGGAGAAGAACTGGTGAGATTTATAGAGGTAATAAAGAATTTGCGTCACTAGTCGAAGTATCGATTGAAGATCTAAAAAATGGTAAGTTAACTATTTATGAATTAATGACAGAAGAAAGTAGTGTAAATTTTTGGGAAAAATATGGCTCAATTGCATTTGATAAAACTCAAAAGGCAGTTTTGACCAGTTGTAATTTACGTACAAAGGATGGCAGGAAAAAAAAAAACTGTTGTTTTAGTTTCACAATTAGAAGAGATAGATATAATATACCAAGTTGTATAGTTGGTAATTTTATTCCAATTAGATAAAGGTTCTATAAAAAAATTATCATTTTATTCATTTCATTGTTTCAATTAGATCAAAAACTTCAACATTTTTGTTATCTTTAAAAAACCTATTAATTAATCCATACGTGACATCACTCACATTCAAAAATTTATAAACATTTTCATCTTGTAAATCATGTGTATTAATGATTGTTTCTAAACATTTAACAAATTGAACAGGTTTACTCGTAACGCTAACAAAATTATCGACTACTCTTTGACTATTCTTCATAACTACCAGACCATTCAAATTACATACGATAGGAACGTAAAGATTCTCACTTTTTAAAGTAATCAAACTTTTTAATTCATCTTCAATCTCTTGAAATATTGGATGATGTGCAGGTATTTTAGTTTTCAACCAAACTTTTCTGACTTTACTCTTCCATTGTTTTAACTTAATTAGTTCATTTTGAATATTTTCAAACTTTAGTAATTTGTTATTCAAATCAGATTTTGATCCACTTATAACTATCTGATCATATCCATTTATATTAGAGATGTTAAACTTAATATCATCTTTACAAACTTTTAGAATACTTGAAAAATCTCTAGGTTTAAAAATTAAAGCAATCATTGCCCAATCTTCAGTAGAAGATTGCTGTTTCATTACTAAATTCATTAATCTACCACGTTCATAAGATATTCTTAAACCATCTTCTAATGATATAACGTCTTGAATAACCAATGCACTCAATTCACCTAATGAATGACCAAGGAAATAATTTATATGATTCAAATTATAATTGAATTTATCTTGAAATATTAGATAATTCATATATGTAGATAATAAAACAAGTGGTTGAACGAATTCTGTATTTTCAAGTTGTTGTGATGAATTAGCAGGGAACGTCGGATTTGTGAAATACTCCGATATTGGAACTTCTGGGATTATGTTTTGTGAATACCTTAATAATTCCATGTATTTGGAATTTTGATGATTGATTATTTGATTATGTATGGATTTAAAGACATATGGCGATACATTACCTTGACCAGGACATACTGCGGTAATGATTTCAGAGGACGAAGTATGTAACCCACGTCTGAATGTTCTGCAAAGCATGATTGTTGAACTAAGAATGGATAAATATGTAGTTAGTGTGAAATCAAATTTCAACATGTTTTTAGTAACTTCTCCGCCTAATGAGGAAAATGATTTTTTGTTGTCTTTTTATTGATTTTTCATTTCTACAGGTTTATTACAATCTATAAATATTATTCACGTATAATATAAAATTAATGTGTCTATGACAAAGTATTGGATTATGCACCCACCATTTAAGATTCACGTGTTCCCATTCTTAACAATTAACATCAACAGTCATTTGTTTATAACTAATTTGATCAACACCTTTAACACTTGATAAATGTGACCAAATAATAACACCGGAAAGTTGTTTACCATAAACACAACCAGAATCTAAACCATTTGAAAATTCTTTGGTAACAACACCACGCTTTGCATCATGGCCATAATAAACTTTCATACCTAAAGTAAGATCATCGTCAGTCATATTTTTCAAATTTGAATTATATTCCTCTAGTTGATGTTGATTCCAAATTTTAGTCCATGCAATTGACTTTTTACCATCAACTTTGTCATGTCTATCATCTGTTGGCACTTCCCAATTCGGAGGTAACAAATTTCTTATTGTTGTGACATCATCAATATTCTGATTGTTTATATCTTTATTCCATAATAATCCAGCATGTACAACAACACCATTTGAAGGATATTCCGCATGTTTTGATTGTCTTGGATTGTAATAATGTGGTACGGGGCCAATTCTTCTAATTGGAGAGCATAAACTTAAAAACTTGATATGTTGAGGTGTTAAATTTTTAGCTAATTTCATTAGCTCATCTAAATCATAAGATTCACGAATGGATAATGTTGAGTTTGTATCCGGGTTATCAAGATCATTATAAAAAAGTGGTGATTTCAAACCATGAAATTGTGTATATCGTTTCAACATTGCAAGTTCATGATTACCTAATATAGCTTCAATATTATTATCCATTATATAGTCCAATAAATTAATTGAATCTGGGCCTTTATTCATAAAATCACCTAGTAATATAACATGATCATCTTTACCACCATCATATTTAACATAATTCAAAAATTTCTTCAATTGTTTAAGACAACCATGAACATCACCTATTAGAATAATTCTTTTCTTCATTGTTTTATAACCAAAATTTGGATCATTAGTTGATAATTTTTGTAAATGTTTTTCAACAATTGAATATTCTTCACTAGAAAGATATGGAAGACTTCTAAAATCAGGTATAATCTTGATTGGATCATCGGGATCTGGATTTTTACCTTTTATTTTATTCGATGCAATTGGATGTAAATATACCTTTGAATCGATAACCATTGGAATGTCCGGAATTTGAATACCTTCTGGTGCAAGAGATGGTAGTATTATAACCATTGCATACATTAAGACAATCATCGCAATGATGGAAATTGAATAGAATGAATATCTAGCAATTGCATTATCCTTTATAAATGACGGCATTATACTATCATCATTAACATCTATATAGTAAACGTTATCGCCATTATCATTAGTCAATGGTGTTTGTTCAGACATAATTGAATATATTGAAGAAAATATGTATAAAATGATGGAAAACATGATGAATAAAGAGCTTATTAAAATTATATGGCACGTTGTTAATCCTTAGAATAGAATTTAAATATTTTTTTTAGCTCGGGAATTTTTTTTTGAAAATAACCCAATCCGGAAGATTGATTACGTTACTTCACCTTTTTGTTCGTTCTTTGAGAACATTTAATATTTTCTTATTCAAAGTTGCAGGTTTGAGAACTACTTTCTTTCCAACCATTGATAATATCTCTTAAAACTATTGCGATATAATGAAAAAATCTGATTATCCATGCTTTTGCATGACAATGTACGTATATGGCACAAAAAAAGTTGGCTAACTACATAATGCAAACAAATTGTTTAATATAGCTTAATTATAAATATCTGTAACTATTGAGGCAAAGTTTCAATCAGATAACTAGTTAGAATTTCAGTTTAGCCTGAAATTACTTGCAATTTAATGTCGTTAAATCCTACTTTTACTATGTTGTTCTTTATATCCTTTTAATCGCCTTTATGTTCATGCCTTTTTATTGATGAACATGTCTACACACATATATATTCTTTTCTTCTTTAGAATACCTATGCATTTTAATTTCATAAGCATATGACTATAATATAAATATTTATATTTATGTATGATTAAAAAAATTAATTAAAAACTATTACTGCAAAAAATCATCAAGTTGAGTAAAGCCAGCAAAAGATGTCAAATAAGTATAAATAGAATAACATATTATTTGTGTGTAACAAAAATTTCAATTTAGCAACTAGAAAGAGAATTGCAGAGATTCCGACAAATGTGGAATTTGACAATGTATTGTCTTCTCATCATGGAATAATAATTTGAAAATCACAAGTAAAGGCTTCAAAGTGTTTAACAATAGAGCAAGATATAATAAGGGAAAAAAATCATTTTGTGACCAATATTAACCGCAATTTTTGTTTAAAGTGAAAAATACCAGCTTGGCGTAAAAGTTTAAACTACAACATGTACAAATAAAATGAAAATGTTTTATGAAGTTATTTGTTGTTTCGATACACTTCTCATCAAAAATATTTTCAAAAACTAATGAAAGAGAGAGAAGATTCAAAAAATGATTTTAACAACGGTTCTAATTTATGAAAAAAAATTACGTGTGAAGACTTATCGTGTATTGGTGTAAATTATGCTAAAATCACTAGATTAGTTTAGTGAATGAAGAAAAGATTCATAACGCTTTCATTGATTTTTATTACCAAAATACGGGAAGATTCATTTATTAAAAACAATCATGCCTTCAAATTATCAAAAGAACTAATCTGCAGAATAAGCCAGGAGATGATGAGAAAATTTTAAGAGTTATTGATGAACCTATAAATGAAGGTAACATCAAATATGACAGCAATAAATTCTAGTGATGTTGAGCATAGTGAAACAGACTGGAACGAAGGTAAAAAAAGAAGAGGAAGAGATAAAAGTGGAGAATTCTCGATCTGATGAAAAGCAGAAACTATACATAATACAAGCCAAATAGCTGATAAAAAATGATGATTGAATACGTGAAGAAGTATTTGTTTTAACAATCAAGAAAATTTAGTGCCAGAAAGGAGAGAATTTGATAGCATTGTTTTGATATAACGTAACAATGCACCATTAAAAGCTGTCGTATTGATTTTGAAAAAACTTTTCATATGTTGAAGTATTAGTACTATTGTTGTCAATTATGAATTACTTTAATTTCTTTCCGTTGTAATGTTTTAACTTTGATAATAGGATTCGTGATTATATTATAAGCAGGTGTTAAAAGGACTATAAATATACCTATATAATACCAAATAGTTATGAGATACATAGGGAGACATACCTCCTTATATAGACGAACTAACGCTTGTTATAAGAATACAAATAAATCATACAGTATTGTAGGGTATTTTAATTTCCCAACGGGATCTCATTTAAACAGTTTCCTATTTACAGTGTAATACTTTGTTATGGTGTAGAACGCTCAAGTAGTAATTAATGCATTTTTTTGTATATTATTATTGTTTTTACCTATTTGCTTTTCTAATATGATTGTTTTTTTACCTTCTAAAAAGCACTTGTTTCAAACAAGCCCGCATGTGACGATCACGTAATCTTTATTTTTTATGACAGTAGAATTAGTATGTCTTGTTGATTTGATAAAAGGGAAAATATAGCATTTAATCAAGTGTAAATACTGTTCAATTTGTTTGCTATTAAGTGTATGATTCCAAAATTGAAGAAAATATTACATTGCGTTTCTAATCTACTAAAAGACCTTTTTTAGAATAAGCAACAATTTTTTTTTATCAATTTATACATGACTACCAAATAATTCAAGAAAGTCCAACTGAAGACGGTTTATTAGTCTATAAGTTTCTCTCTAGCAATGTATTTGGAAACGCTCCATTCAATAACTTCTGAAACTTTGGAGCAATTTAAACATGATACCCCACTTAGGTGTGATTTGCAAATACTATACAAGCAATGAATATAAAAAAACAGCAAATTTAATATTTCCAATATATTTGAAGGAAGAAACTAACTTAGTATATTTGCTTGTATTTGATCTCAATTCTAATATTATAGTTATCTTTTCTCCTTTCAAGAAGCTTGAAAGAACTTGCATGGATATTCAACATCTTTTAATTTTATTTTATTGGTGTGTAAACTTAGGGTTTTAGAATGGCCAACGAAATAACTTGTTTAGAAATGCAAGATACAGACTTTTTGTATAATATCCAGTATTTAAAAAGTCTTGCGGAACAGATAAAAACGAAATTTTGGATTTTGTCAAATGATCAAATGAAACTGAACTTGATGGTTTAAAATATATCTAGTATTTCATGCTTTTAATCCTTTTATCAAAGAGTTTCATTTGTCGTTATGGAGGAAATATGATTCAGCTATTATCAAAAATGCAATGCATATCAGATTAAATGAATTTGCTTCAGTCGATGTTGGAATTTGTTTTGAAGACTTCAATAACATCTCATAAACTTCCTGGAAACACCAAAATTCTGTACAAATAAAGCTTAATTAGATCCCAGGAGAACTATATGGATTGATAGTTACAATTACTGTTCAAATAATCATTTAGTTTGAATGGCCACAGAATAGATTTTATGAAACATTTTGAATAAAGATAGTTAGTTAATGAACTTAAATAAAATTAAGAGTTTAAAAAAGAAATGTTTCAATTTTTACATAAAAAATTAGTTGACTAGATTGAAATCTTTCACTTAATGTTGAAAATGATTTAATTAGCTACTATTGTGATAATTTTATGAATGAATTTAAAAATTTAAAATTGTAGGTGTCTCTTAAATGTAAAATGAAAATGTGGGAATTTTTAGTCATAATGACTTTTTCAATAATTCAAGCAATAAGATTGTAATGTCAGTTTTGGGTTAAAATAATAATGATGTTATTGATGATTGTATTTTAGAAGAGTTAATAAAAAAGGTATTAGTAAAGAATTTGATTAGTTTATTGATGAATTAGAACAATTTGCTAGTAATGAAATGATGAAGCATTAATCAGTGACGGAATTGTTAGTTTATAAAGCGTTGCAAAAGATAGAAATAACAGAATTAACCAGTGAGTATATTGCTAGGTCTAGAGAGCAGCTTTAAACAAATATGAACCAATTGTTTTTAGTTATGATTATTGGTGTCTTGAAACCCAGAAAACACAATTTTAAACAACTGCAAGCCTTAAAAATTGCTAACTTGGATGGTTTCACGAAGGTAAAATCACGTCAGAAATTAACTAAAAATTATACTACAGATTACTTCTTTGGAACTTACTGTATTAATAACAGAGAATATAGTGCTTGAGTTTTTCTTTCTTTTGATTTGATTAAGGTAATGTTTTTTGAGACTATCGACAAAATGGAAAACCTGCTAGTGCTTAAGAAAACAAAAGAGCAAGATACTCAGGTTCTTCAGAAGATTATTCAGACGTTTTTACGAATGTTAGCTTTATGTAGTTTCCAAATAGCACGATGAGAGAACATACGCAAACCAATTGTGTAGATTAACTAGAAAAAGAGGGAGGTGAAGACTTTTAGAAAAACTGATAGTAATATAGTTTCATGTTAAATATGGTTCTATAAGATTTATGAATAAGTTTTAATGAAAAAATAAGATATAAGTTTCAGTTAATCTTGATCGAATAGAGATGAAAAGCAATACAATAAATACTATAAATCTTGATAGTCAAATAGGTATTGGTAATTAATCAGATTTGATATGCTCTACAATTCATCTTTTCAAAAACCCATACACAAAAAATATTCCAAAAACAAAAGATTAATAATTGGAATTATCAATAATTATCTTTATATGCGATTAGTTTATATAAAAGAACTTCAGAATCGGAAATTTTGTTGGTATATTAGCTTGGAATATCAATTGCAATAATCAAATGTGTCTTCATTTCACCAATCGTTTTGGAAAATTTCGTTTCATATCTACGTCATAATATTTTTACTTTATCTTTAGACATGGTGTCAATATCTTCAGAATATCTAAGTAAATTGGATAAACTTTGTGATTATTGCCAGATAAGATGCATTGGATACAACGCTAGTGAATCGATAAAATCAGAATTATTACATCATACTAAATTGTTAATGATAGTTGTACGTATATCTTTCTTCCTGAAACAATAATGTGAACAAAAATATATAATAATTGAATTATATTTGAGTTTGACAATTATCTTGTTAGCTCAGGTAGTAAAAGCAGTAAAACAAGATCAAGATAGTATAATACAGGGAGGTTATTTATGGTAATACAGTAAGTTTTACTGGGCCTACTTAGGAATCTCTCAATAAGTCGTAGGAGCTCCTAGCTTGTAGAGGTGTATTTCCAAGGACATACCAATGAGAGATTGGAAGTGTCGGAAATTCTACAAAGTCGTACAGTGCTGGGCGCCTGGGACGTTGAAGGAAAAAACAAGAAAAATACAAGAAAAATACAAACAAAAACAGAAACGTTATTGAACAACATTGGTATAAAGTACAATTCACAATAACATAAGGCTAATTGAACGTAACATTAAGTTTATACTTAATCGATTAAAGCTTCCTTTTTATATACAGGATTATAAATAATTAAATTATTTCTTTTCATTTGAATCTTTATTTTCAAAAACATCTAATAAATCACCATTCAATATACTATCTAAAGATTCAGTAATTTGTTTTGTTTCTTCATCTTCAGGCATCGCCTTAAGCGCCTTTTCAGCCTCGTAACCACCAAGAAATATTTTCATTCTTGTTGTAAATTCTTTCAGACTTGAAATATCACAATACCAAAACGCACCAGACGTAATCATACCCATAGAAGTTGTTGCCAATAAAGTTGCATGAGTAACAGCAACCATTGCATCTTTATAGAAACTAAATTTTGGAGGAACATGGTTATGTTGATAGAAATTTGGGTTGTATCTTCTATTGATAACCCCTCTGTAAGCTATTTTAGAAGCAATGTACGTAGCTAGTGTGAAGGAATAAAAGGTGGCCATTTGATAGAACCTACGTTCGTTGTATTGAAGTACAGCATCTGTCTTCTTAGACGGATCACCCCTACCAAAGATTCTTCCAAAGTCGAAGGACATGGTGTTGTTGTTAGAAAGTAGTACACAACCCGTCTACACACAGGCAACAGTCTTGAGTCTTTCACAATAAGTCTTTCACAATAAGTCTTTCACTCCCACCACTCGAACTGCCGTCGCTGCAAACTGCCCTGCGGTTTCTTGCTGGGCTTTTGCCTGCTCCATACCCGCCCCGCCCACCGCTCGGCACAAATCGCCCACAGCAAACGTGCGGAAACCTTCGCGCACCGCATCCAGCGCCGACCACTTCACACAGAAGTCCCATGCGAGCCCCACAACAAAAACACACTCTACCCCCTGCAATCGCAACCAGTCCGCACAATCGCTTGCCTTCTCTCCCCATACATCGGCAAAACACGAATAGGTCTCCCGCAGGGGGTCAACACCTTTGCGCACGATTTTCATGGGAACTTGCACTTTCTCAAGGGCCATCTGCAATTTCGTGGGAAATTGCGCCCCCCACGAGTTCTGAACACAATGCGTGGGCCACAAAGTGTGCATTAGTTCCCGTCCATCGCCCATGGGACTCTTAATCAATTTTTCGCTGAACGGTTCTTGTTCATGGGTACTTGCAAATGATATGTGGTTAGAAGGATGCCAATCTTGAGTGGCAACTACTGCATTCCAATTTTGGGAAAAGAGAAAGTCAATGATGGGGTCCACAATTTCGTCTCCTCGTGGAACAGCTAGTGAACCATTTGGTGGCAAAAAGTCGTTTTGAACGTCAATTATAAGAAGTGCTTTTCTCATTGTTTGAAAGATGATCAGTCAATAAGAAGATAACTAAACTCTTTTAGAGATGGATAGATAGATAGATAGATAGATAGATAACATTTTCTCATTTCCTCATTTTCTCATTTTCTCATTTCCTCATTTTTATCCCCTTTTTGAATTGATGCGTTTTTCTACAAGGCTCAGCTTTTTTCCAGATCTCTGGATTTCTCACTGCTTTTTTTTCTTCTAACTAAACATCAATATTTCTTAGAATATATTCATGAGCCTCAACTAATTTTCTCTTATAAAGCACTAAGAATGATCTCCCTCGATGATATTATGATGAAGTTGTCAATAAATGACAATTATGACTCTAATATTAATGATTTTTTTAACTCTATATCTCCTGATTTAACCACTCAAATTGAAACTTATACTGATAAAGTTGATTCAATTGCAAGATCTTTACTATCCCTTCCAAACGAATCTGACAGGGAAGAAAATAAATTAGAATTAATTACCGTGGTTTCTATCATTAAAACTATCAAATATATCCATCAATTACTCAATGATCCTCTAAATTTAGATACTTCAAGAAAAATTAATCTTTTACTATCATCCTTTGTTTCTTTATTTAAGTATCATTTCCAGTTACCCACAAACCATAATAATTACGCATTTAAAAATTTCGGTATTCTTTTAGCATCTCCAAATTTAAACATTATTACTCCATTTTTAAAATTTATAACCCTTTCAACTATTTCATTCACCGAATTAAACAAATCTGAAAATTTAGAAAAATCTTTTACTTTATTATTAACTTTACATTGTTTTAATCCTGATTTATTTCAATTTTTAACAGCATATTTAAATAATACCAGCATTACCAAAGATATCTTTTATACCTTTAATCTAAATAATATTCCAATTGCAAACTCAAGATCAAATTCATTCCCATCCATTTTTCAATTAATGCAAAGATTTAGAATGTCTATTTTGTTAGAAGATTCATCACTTATTTCTGATACAAAATCGAATAATTTACTAAATATTTTGTTTTATTCTTCCTTTCATAAAGTTTATTTATCCGAATTAATTAAAAACATCTTAAGTATAAACAATACTTTTCAAATTATATCCCAAGATTCATTATTTACAATTGCAAATAATTGTTTACAAGATCAAAATTATTTTGACATTTTGACAATTCAACTGACTTCTAATCTATCTCAACTTGAATCATTAGATGATTATGCTAAATCTGATGATTCAACAACATCAAATATTACTGATTTATCAATGCTATTATTATTAAAAATTTCTTCAAATTATTTACTAAACTATAACTTATTCATCATACCAAATACCGAACTATTATCATTTTTAACTGAATATAACAATCGCAATTATATTTCAATTTTAGGTATTTCAGAAAATAATAATCAGTCCCAATTAAACATAACTACTTTATTACCAATATTTGAAATAATTGATCAAAACTTAAAGTTAAATTATAATGATGAAGAATTAGATTTTCTTACAAATTTTAAAATCTCTTTAATCAACTTAGATTTAAATTTAGATTCTTTAGATGATTTTATGAATCTAAACAGTTTATTAATAGATATTGGCTCATCTTTAAGTATTCATGCATTAATTGATACCATTCAATCTTTATTATGTATTATTATTAATAATACGAAATTTAGGAATAATAGTTCAATTTTCAATCAAATCCCAAAACATTTTGAAGACTATTTAGGTTTCCAATTTATAGCTCCAGTTTATAGATCGGATATGTCATTTGAAAACAATTTATCTTTACAATGTGAAAATTATGGGGAATTGTTTAAGGATTTATTAAATATTGAGAATTTATCTATTTTTAAATCCACTAAGAGTTATAATTTATTGATTGATTCTTTGACTTTAGTACTATCAATTAAGTCTAAAGTTTTCAAATTTTTGAAAGATTTAAATATAGAGTCTAACGTTTTAAGGATTAGTGATGATACAATTCAAGAGGAAGGTAGTAACAATAATAGTAGCAATATTAATAGTAGCAATAATAATATTAGTAATAATGATGATAAGACTAATACCAATACCATTACTAATAATAACAATAACAATAATAATAATAATAATAATAATAATAATAATAGTCAATCTTTGAATATTTTCAAAGCCAATATATCTACCAAAATTAGTAATTTCAAGTCGTCAAAGGCATTAAATTATAAATTATTAAATTCTTCAATTAATTTAAGTTTAATTTCAAATTTATTAATTTTAATAACTTCTGAAAATTTTAAGATTTTAAAAAATAGTGATAACTCAATATCTAGATTACTAAATGAATTTACTTTTGATTTTTCAATTTCCTTCTTAATAATTTATCAAGAATTTGGATTACTAAATTTCTTCAAGAATATAAGAGATTTAAATACACAAAACTTAAAATTAATCATCCCATCATCAATCCTAATATCAAAACTTTTCCAGACTCCAACAAATTCATCAACTACTACAACACCAACACCAACATCACAATCAACAACTACTACAACCGTCATTACTCCTAAAAATTCAACATCATCAATAGATATAATTTCTAATCTATTATTGAAAAATGTAATTGCAAGCAATTTACTAAGACAATATATTGAAATTTTTGACGATTCACAATCTAAACCATTTAAGATATTAAATAAATTTTTGAAATTGAATCCATCAACTTTAAAACCTTCCAAAATAGGTAAAGGTAGTGTTATTTTAGATGTTGGATATTATGTTGATGTTATTACTTAAGTCATCATTTTAGTCTTTTTTATTTAGTTTTTTTACTTCCTTGTTTTTATAAACTATTAATTTTATTAACAAAATAGACATATAAATACAAATTGTAATACTATTTTAAATGACAAGAAAAGAAAGAATGAAAAAAAGAAAAAACAATCTCTATATACCATATAAACATAAGCGATAGTATATGCAATATTATGCAAACCATTTAGCAATTACTGCCTTTGCTTCCGTACTATAATTATTAATAATCGACATACGTTGATCTTCAGGAACAGTTAATAATAAAGATTTACCGGAATTAGCAACATTGTTTAAAACATCACCTGAAATTGAACCATATAAAATAGCTTGTATAATATTGTCAATAATCTCTGGAATTTTGGACATAATTAATGGATTTTGTTGATTAATTAATTTAGTCAAAAATTTATACGATATTTCAGCAGCTTCTTCATTTTGACAAATTGGCAATAAGTTAATCCATGAATTAATTAGTTCTTCAATATTTGGAATCGTATTACTATAAGTTTCAATTATTAATGATAATGTTGAACACATAAATTCAGTTGCATCAATATTATCAGGTGCTCTTGAATCTGGAATTGAGCTCATTTGTGTTAATGCAGGAACACAAGCTAAAACAAATGATTGATAATCTAAGTTGTTTGAACTTTGTGTACAATATCCTACACATTTTGCTGCGCTTTCACGAACTTTTGAATCTGATGATGTTAAGGCTTCCCCAACCGGATTAATAAATAATGCATTTAATTTATAACTTTCTGATCCTCCGTATTTAATTAAATCACAAATTGTTAAAATTGCAAATTTTTTCAATATTGGATTTTCATCTTGAATAAATTTATTTATAATTGGGGTTAATGAGATAAATCCTGGTATAAATCTTATACCTGAATTTTGAAATATTGAACTTATACCTTTACCAACTTCTTCTAATAATTCATCGTCTGAAAATTCATCATCATATTCAGCAACTTCTTCATTATAGTCATCATCAATTGCATCACGATTTGATATTCTTTCATTAATATCTGATAAATTAACATTAATTGATTTTGCCAAATTGATTAGCTGCTCATCATCTAATGATTGTGCTCCCATTAAATCTAAACATTTAGTTAACGCATAATAATACGCAAAATATAACTCAATTGCAGGATCAGATTCAATTTGTGAAATTAATTTATTAGACATACTTCTCCAAAGTGTAAATGATTCATTAGTTTGTGATGAACCCGTTGAATCAATGCAACATTTTAATAATGTTGGCATCGTGACAGCACATGTACCTCTAACTCCATCATGTAAATAAAAATCTAATCCTGGAATCACAATTTCATTTGCAATATCCATAATATATGGATAGAACGTTTCATCTAAAACTTCGGCATACGATTTTAATAGTTCAATTGCTGACGCTTTATCATCCAAAACAGATGTATGAACTGCAATGTGTTTACCTGATAATTGAATAACTTCATAATCTTCATTTTGGTTAATTTCATCCAATTGATCTTCTTCAACAATTGAAATATCTTGCGTTGCTCTAGCTTGTTCTAATAACGGTGGTATAACAAATGGTAAAAATGGTAAAAATGATTTACCAATTAATTTACAAACTCTGGACCAACCTTTTTCTAAATATGATTTAACAATATCATCTTCACCTTGTAAGTTATTTTGTAAGATTGTGAAAATTTCCAAAATTTCACTTGCTGTTTCCGAAAATTTTTCTTTACCAACTGCTGTTGCAATTAATGTTGCACATTCAATAGATTTAGCAATTAATGGTCTACCATTTAAATCAACATCTGTTTTCATAACTGTTAATAGCAACGGCATCAATGTATCATAATATTTAATAAATTTATTTTCTGCTGCATCTGCGACAACTGCAATAGTTGTGATAACCTGTTCTTGAACATATCTCTTTGGTGAAGATTTGAGTAAATTTAATAAATTATTTAGTAAATCATCAAGATATGGTTCAACAATATCCTTTGTTGATTCTTCACAAAAATTGACCAACGCAGCTGCCGCATGAGTTTGAACCCTTGGAACGTTATTTACTGACAACATAGAAATTAATGCAGGCAAAATTAAATCACCCGATGTTCTTTGAATAACATTAGCAAAATCTGTTGACATTTGACCTAATGCATTACAACATGCAAATTGAACTCTTGGATGTGCATCATTTAATGAAGGTAAAATTAAATCTAATAATTTTGGAATTTCAGAAATAAGAACATCTGAACAACCTTCACTTGCTGATGATAATGCCATTAACGCAGCCTGTCTTTCATGCCAGTCCTGTGATTGTAACATATGTGGTAAATATTGAAATAATGGACCTGCTAAACATTGTCCATTTAATTTAAGTGCAACTCTATCAAGTGATTGTCTTGCTGCATTATATTCTTCTTCATCATCATCTTCATTTGTATCTTCAGTATTATTCCATTCCGAACAATCTTCATCATTAACACAAACTTCAGTCATTAGTTTTAATGTGATAACAACTATAGTTGTTGAATACGATTGTTCTCTTTTACACATATTTGGTGAGGATTCAGAAAATGAGGTTAATAACTCCAATGCGGTAAGTCTTGCATTTGATTCTAAATCTTTATTTTGTGACACTTCGGAACAGAAACTAATGATTGTTTCAAACATTGGTTTGAAAATTTTTGGTGCAAGTATAACTAAATCAATTAAACTTTCTAATACACTTGCTAATGCAGTATCATTGCCATTTTGTAATAATCTTGGTAGTGAATTTAATAAATTAGGTAATAATTGTGATAGCACTGACCATGTTGATTTTGGTAAATTTTCAAAAAATGCAACAAACGCTGTACATGTTGCAATTCTAACATCATCAGAATTATCTTCAAAACCAGAATGGAACATTTGTAAGAAGGATTCGTTCAGACTATGATTACTAATGATTTGTGGAGTGGTGGCAATCATTCTAAATGACGATTCTTTCATAATTAAATCATTACTTTGAGTTGCTTGTAAAATAGTTGGTAATAATTCAGGCCATTCAAATGAATCTTTCGCAACTTCAGCAATTGCATCAGCTAATTTATGTCTAACGTTTTTGGTTTGTTGGCTATTAAAACCTTGTAATAATATACGACGGATTTCAGCTTTAGCACCATCTGAAATGTGGTCAATCTGCCTATCAGTAACAGAATATCCTTGATAATTTGGTGATTTAATAGCAAAACGTCTAAATAAAACTGCTGCAAATGCTCTTGTATTTTCTTCATTACCAATAGCTGCTTGTTCCGCAAGAAATGCTAATAGAATATCAATTTTTTCCTTCGTACACCAATCATTATTCAAAGCAGTTTCTGCTTGTTTACGATATGCGTTATCATTTGACGCAAGTGCAGAAAGTAAGTTTCCCAAAGTTCTATGAATATCTTCTGGGATCATTGACATGACTAATCGATTTAAATGCTGACCTGATAAACTAAATGGATTGAATATTAAAATTTAAGTAGCATATAACTATTTGTAAATTATTCAGTTTCAAATTTTAAATTTCAGTTTTCAGTTAGATTCCACGAACTTGGTATTGTGAAGGCAAAAAAAAAATAAACATTGAAAAAAAAAAATAAGAGAATTAGAAAAATAATTCTGGTGTACGGATGCTGATATTTAAAAATTTCTCTAATATGACAAAAAAAAAAAATTTTGAAAGAGGAAAAAAATTTAAAGATTTATGTTTTTTCATTCATATAAACTACAGTTTACAAATTAGCTTAATTTGTATACCAAATCACAGATAGAACAACATAGTACACACACCGATGGGATTGGCTGGAACGAGAACAAAACAGAGGTTTGGCTTGGATCCAAGAAATACACATTGGTCAAATAATACAAGTAGATTTGGGCATCAACATTTGGTAAAACTAGGTTGGAAACCAGGAAATGGTCTAGGATTAAGTAGTAATGCATTGACCTCACATATTAAAATCACGTTAAAGAATGATAATTTAGGCTTAGGTGCTAATTTAGCTAAAAAAAAAGAAAAATCAGATGAATTTGATTGCGGTGAAAATGTTCATTTAGACGCATTTCAAAGATTATTAGGTAGGTTAAACGGTAAAGAAGAAGCCATTTCCAAAGAAGTTGATAGGAAAAGAAACGAAAGAATTATAAATGGGCGTTGGGGTATCCATTTTGTGAAAGGTGATACATTGTCGAGTACTTGGGATAAGGAAAATAGACAACTCAAAAGTACGGTTATAGAAAGTAAGAAAAGAAAGGCAGAGGATAATGAAAAAAAGGAAAAGACAGTAAAAAAAATCAAGAAAGAAAAAAAGGACAAGAAGAAAGACAAGATAGACAAGATAGACAAGAAAGACAAGAAAGACAAGAAAGACAAGAAAGACAAGAAAGACAAGAAAGACAAAAAAGGTAACAAAGATAACAAAGATAACAGAAATAAAAAAGATAAGAAAGATAAGAAAGATAAGAGAGATAAGAAAGACAGGAAAGACAAGAAAGACAAGAAAGTCAAGAAAGAAAAAGTTACAAGAGAGTCTATGTTAAAACCAAAATTAGAATTAACAACATCTAACGTTCTTGGAAGTAAAATGGCATTACGTTCAAAATGGATCAGACAAAAACGAGCTGCGGTTATGGATGAAAAAGCGTTACAAGAAATTTTTATGATTAAATAATTTTACTGAATCAGTGATCAGTATCTTTTATAGTTTCCAATTATATACTCATGATAAATAAAGTAAATTTAGAAGTGAAAAATACAAAAAAAAATGAAAGTAACTAAAAGGAAAGACAATATAACTATAAAAATTTAGGAAAATAAATGAAACTAAACAATAAATTGATAGTGTAGATTGAAGCAAATGTTCTTATCTAAAATAACATCATAGTGATTGAACCAATAACAAATGAACCAACCAATGTAATGACGTACATTGATGAAACGCCAGACTTGTGAAATGGTGATTCAAGGGATGATGCCGCAGCCTTTGAAGATGAAGAGATGCTTGAAACGGATGAAGTAGCTGAAGAAGAGTTTTTCTTGGTAGAAGAATCTGCCTTGGTAGAAGATTTACTACTAGCCTTAGAAGAAGACGATGATGAGCCTGTAGTCTTTGCATTACTGTAAGTTTGACCTGATGAAGCAGATTTAAGAACTGCTGAACAACTAGAGGCAGAAGATGCTGTGACAATAGTTGCAGAACCACTGAAATCACATGCTGATTTATTCTTATTTTGATCGAGGTAGTATTTGTTTAAAACATATGCTAACTTTTCTTTTGGAGAACAGAAAGAGAAGATACCATAGTCAGCAGATTCACCATCAGCATTGATATCATCACATGAAATGTAATTACAAACAATACTGAATAAATCTCCGTAATCATCTTCATCGACATCATCAGAGACAGAACAAAGAACGGAATCAACAACACAGTCACAAACATCTGAATTAGGAGTTAATGGTAATGCGGTTGCAGCTTTCCAGTAAGAGTCAGTTGCTGGACACGATAATTGATGAGCACTTGCAGATGCTGCAGATGCAGTTGCAAAAGTTGGGTTAATAGAAGCCATTTCAGATTTTAGGTAATTGAAATCATTTAAGGTTGAAACCTTGTTATCATCAAGACTAACTAAACCATAATTGTTTTCTTCCTCAAAATACATGTAAACAATACCACCGGACCAGACATCAGTCATTTCATCGGAGAAAATAGATTGCACTTCAGTGAATTTTCTTGGTTGAATAGTATTACAACCGTATTCAGAGAAAAAAACAGGAACTGTTAAGTTAGCAAATTCTTTTGTTCTATCCTGATATCCAGAATTCTTGAAACTGGAATCACCACACCATTCATACATATTAATACCATAAAAATCAGCTTTAACATCATTTTCACCACATGCAAAATAATCTGCTGATGGAACTCTAGTATCAGCATCATCATTTGCAGAATAACCAACTGGAATACTTCTGTAACCTTTATCTGAAATATATGCCTTGATATCTCTAACAGCTGCTTTAACGAAAGGTGCAGAATCAGTGTTGGTAGAATTAGTAATAACTTCATTACCCGCAAAGAAACCTAACACATTATCATACTTTTGCATCTTATCAACAACATCAGTATATCTTTCATATAATGCGACAGTCCATTCAGGATCAGTTGTAATAATAGATTCATCAGGTGAAGATAAATCAGCAATAACATAAATACCCGCATCTTGTAAAGCACTCATACAAGCATCATGATCAGCCGTTGCGTTAAGAGCGTAAATTCTAACAACATTTGTATTAAGTTCAGTTAAATATGGAATATCTCTCTTACAAGATTCTTCGTCGGCTAAAGGATCAACATATTTAGCATCGCTATCTAAACCTGCAGTGTTTTGTTGGTAAGCAACACCACGGATGTAAAATTGAGAACCGTTGTTTGAGTAGAAAAACTTGTTACCAATAACTTCAATAGTTGGGAAGTCATCGGCAGAGACAAGAGCAGCAAGAGTGGAGAGCCAAGCGAGAGTGTTTCCAAACTTCATTGTTGTATAAAATTCAAAGAATGACTATGCTAGGTAAAGAATCAAGAAAGAAGATGTGAGTAAAATAAAAGGAAGAAGCTGGTTTAAAATGGAAGAGAGAGTTGCTCCTCTCCACATCACAGCAGAAGCAAAGAGAAACGAAAAAAGACCACTTACAAAAGAAACGCGGTGGCTTTGATGCAATTTTCATTTCGTAGTGCTGGGCTTTTGTTGACATTTTGTTTTACCTCTGATGCGCGCTTTCTATTGGCCAGAGCGTGTTTGTTGGCTGAGTTAGGTGGGGTTCTGGCAATATCCGGATTACGCATGTAAGGGAAAACCACAGAAACGTCGAGAATACATTTACATGGGATAAGAAGGGATTAGTTTTAATATAGCGTAGCTTGTAACAGAAAATAATCGAAAATATTGAAGAAATACTTAACAATCAAAGTGCTACAAAAAACCTGTTTTTCGGGAAAAAGAAACGATAGCCTAATAATAGAATTTCACTTGAGAGGTCGTCTTTAGGACCCTATATTGTTAAGCCGACCTGGTATTCTGTTAGCTGTTGCCAGATATTAATGGGGGTCCGCTATTTTTCTGTTTAAACCATCACATGTATTTTATATACTGATAGAAAACAAACTCTACTATTAGGGGATCATTCTCTGAGAAAAATACTTTATTATCTAAAAAATTGCCACTTTTGAATATTACTAGTTGAATTTATAATTCATCATTACCCTCAATAAACCTATATTGTAGCATTAAAACTAAAATTTGAAGGCGCTTCCTCGTAACTAAAATGTGTTTTGGGTCATCATATAAATTGACTAGTGTGATCCGAATCCGCCAAACTCCAGATAACTGCAGTACTCCCTCTATTATTTACATTATGATATGCTGCATCCGCGTCTGCATTAGTGTTTACAAGATTTTTGTGCAATAATTTAGAGCAACATAGCATAAAATCTTAACTCGTCTTATTGCTCATGAAGAAACAAATACAGTATATGTAACATTTAAACCATTAATTTACCATGGTAACTCTTATATAAAATTTTGAATTATTTTTCTGAAAACTTCAATTATTACGTCAGCGGTGTTAACTTATGTGAAAATATTTGAATAGCGCCATGTTTAACATAAAAATAAGGTCAGTGTGATTAGTGCTTGAATTTGCACAAGTTCAATAGATGTTCTGTTTGATCATCAAAAAAGCTAACATTGGAGCTTTAGGCTAATCTTTCCTGTTGAAGTTTATCCATTTTCCAGCATCTTTCAGCATAACCGCAAAAAGTCAACTTGCGCCATGTCAGGTATGTGGCTAGTGAGCAAAAATAAGAATCAGGACTATTCAAAATAAATCTTTTAATACAACCTATATATAATCTACAGCCAAAATGTAGTTAACTCCTTCTCGATTGGTTTCTTTTGCACAATTGTATGTGGTGCACGTGAACCAGTATCATTGTTGTCTTGATGATTTGGTTGAATTAATCCAAATGATTCACTTGGTAAAATTTGATGAACATTCTTTTCAAATCCAATTGAAACAACTAGTGGTGCAACTAATATAACAGCAAAAAACAATAAACTCAGAAAATAAAGAACTGCATACTTACTGGCTTCTCTTTTTCTTCTTTTTTCCTTTGATATAGTGAAGACTGGTTGCCTTAGCTTACTCATTGGATTAATCCACATAATTATACAAGAATGCCAATGATCAACATAGGGAATGAATAACGCAGGAGTTAATACCATTAAAATACCATGAACAATAAAAAAATCAGCACTAAATAAACTCATTTCACTAATTTTCACAATGAATTCTCGTAAAGGTTGCGTGAAAGCATACTTCCCTAATAGAATCCATTTACCTGACCACCATGCTCTATTACTTAAATCCTCTTTCATTTCCCTGCTTAAAATCAATAATTTACAACATTGGAATAGACTTCTTTGCAAAAATAATGAAGCAATAAATAAAATTAATGTTCTACTAAAGTTGAACCCTTCTAAAACCCATATTAATTCAAAAGTGAGTACATGAATTAAGACACCTCCTAAATGTGCCATTGCGGCTAAAACTGATGGGATTTTTGTACAACACAAGCTTAAAACTGGTCCTGCAAACAAAGATAAAGGAAAAATCAGGACCAATGTTAACGAATTTAATAAAATTGGAACTGTACTAACAACAATCAATCTAATAAGCAAACTAACATCTTCAGGATTATCAACACCCGATTGAGAATTCATGAACAAATATGCGATAATAATAAAAAAGGTTTGAAGTAGCGGTGCAATAACTTCAGCAACAAGTGTATTCATAAATGGCGCTTTTTTATTATGTTCTTGAATTCTTTCTGTTTCATCTTTAAATTTGAACTTCTTAAATCCAGTAAATTTAGAACGTGTGATTCTTGTATAGGTAATCCATGAATTTAGATGCCATTTAGAATTACCCCTGCTCAGCCATCTAATAAATTCTCTATAATCTAAAAAGAAATCAGTCCATGAAAATTGATGTGGATTGAAAATAAAAGGTGATAATGTCAATGAAATTAAAGTTATCCAAAACCATAAAATTGATGGTTGCCACATTGTGATAGTCGCAAATAATAATAATAAAAATAATCGTGCACCTGCGTAAATTGATGTCGGGGCATAAGCTGAATACAATTTAGTAAATGAGATTCTTGTTATTGAAAATCCACGGCCTGTTGAAATATATCTTGCACCACCAAAAATAATGTCTTTTTTTAACGAATCTGTATAGATCTGACAAACAAAAACTTCAAAAATTGGGGATAACGACATAAAATGCATAAATAATCTACTACTTGCTTTCCAAATACCTCTTTCTGATAATTCATGTAAAACTAATGGCACAAATGAAATGAAAAAACAGATGAAAATAGATAACACGTACCTATAAACCCAATCCAAAATAGGTTGAATATTTTGACACCCAATTGGAATTTGTAAATCAGTAATTGGAACATCTTTATTATAAATACACGGAATTAACTCATAATTTAGAGCACCCAAATTAACAACAGTTAACATAAAAACTTCCAATGACAACATGATAAAAAGATTATTAATATGAAAACCAGGATGGGCGTAGTAAAAAGATAAAAATCTATCTAATGACATTTGATTACCAATATAATAATATTCCCTTGAAAGAAGCTGTTCCCCCATTCCACCACCAATTTTGGTTGTAAAATTTAAAATGGAGCTAAAGCCTAAATCTCTACCCTTACCACATTGATAATAATCACAATGTTTAATTTTTCCACCTCTGCAAATTGCATTCATACCAGCATAAATATCTTCATTTAAATGAAGACCTTTTTGAGCTTTAGATATACCACCTCTAGTATTCATAAAAATTGCGTTTAAAAAATCAGGATGTCCGTAATGTAGTTTACCACCAATTTCGGAAAGAGTACGAGCAAACATTGTACCAAAAGTTTGTTCTTTTGATGCTGCAACATCGCCTAAAACTCCAGAATTTTCAGAAAAAATATATTCTCTTGCACCTAAAATTGCAACTGGACTGTGATTTGAATACTGCGATGATGGGATATATGGATAATCTGAATTATCTTCTAAATTTTCGAATTCTGCTAAAACTGATCTAATTTTCATACATTCTTCCAAATAATTGTCCTGATTTGCATCAATAACTTGAATAAATTCACCTCTGTAATAAACTACAGAAAGGTTTTGGTTGTCGGATTTGCCATCACCTAAAATTGGATTTCCAGATAATTGAATCTTAAACTTTTGTGATAAGGTATTACCTTTTTTCATTGGATCATTTTCATCAATCTTTTCAGTAACAACATATAATACTGAATAGTATTTAACCTCATTTGTCTCAGAGTCGGTTTCTTTATTAAGAGATGAAATTAATATAGTTGGATAAGTATTAATCATTGCCCTTAAGTTTGCATTTTCAAGCTCATTAAACGATTGAAGCCTTTGCATTGAAACCAACATTCTAAACTTCCGTTCAGCTAAAATATTTAGATAATTTTCAAAAGTTTTGGGACTATTAAAGTAAGATTCCATTTCAGGGTTTTCAACTTTATGCAACAATTTAATTGCTCTTTGGTAATTCAGAAATCCGGATACAGTTCTATATAGAGTCTGAGTTCTCAATGATGCCCAAATCCTAGTTCTCAGAACGTATTCTGGTGCTGATGATTTATATCCAACACAATAGAGAGGTAAATCATTGATTTTATTGTCAACAAAATCTTTTTCTGTTTTAACTCCCCCATAATCAGTAGTGGATGCATGGTTACTATTGGTATCAGACGTACCACTTACAGTTTGGAATTTTGTAGCTTGAGCTAATGCCATGATTTTGGTATCTGCAACAAAATATTTCCATTCGTTGGGATGCATCATTTTTAAATATTCCAATAATGACATTTTCGAGCTAGGATCCTGTTTAATAATCTCTTTTAATTCTAAAAGAACTTTTTCAGAATAATGAGGAATAAAAACTGTGAACTGTGGCATAGCTTCAACTGGAATTGGCTCAGGTATAGATGTACTTAAACTTTGTGCAAAAAAGGAAATTCTTCTTTCAGCTTCTGAATTAGCATCAAAAAAATCAGTAATATCTTTACCACTATCATCTTGGTACAAAAAGAATGAAGATGCCCTTAACGACATACCACCAGTTGTTTCATCTGGAACCAAAGAATACATCATTCTTTGTGCTTGATCTTGAGACAATAAATGCTCACGATATAAAGAAATAATAAATGCATTCCAAATTTGCGAAATCAAAAAAGTATTATCATATTTAACTTCCATTTTAGATGTTGCAAGAAGTTTGGAGTATATGCGTATTGGCAATCTTGTAAAAACATTCCTCCATGGAGATAGCATTGAAATACCACTTGAAAACGATAGTGATAATGAAATAACACAATTCCAGATAATATACCAAAGATATGTGTCTAAGAAAAATAAAATTAGATCAGTTAAGAACATAAGGCATAAAACAACAATATTTTGATGTTTGCAAATAATATCTTTCAAAAAATAATCACCATAGCATCTTGATAAATCCATAATATGTAAATTTCTGATTGGATCTCTTAGAGATAGAGTTAAGAAAAAATAAGATTCTGTAAATTTAGCTCCAAAAACTAATAGCCATAAAATGATCGAAATAGTTCTACTACCCTTGCCTAATCGCGGAAATGACCCTGTGAAGGTTTTAACTGGATCATAGATATATTTCTGTGAAAAGGAGAAATCAAACAAATTAAACGGTGCCTGGAATGAAAACCAAACTGTAGTTAAAATTGAAATAACAAATTGAACAATTGAAACAATAAACGCTGTAGGTGAAATAGCGTCTAGTGGGACATAACCCAAAACAAAAATAGAAGGAGCAAAATTGATAATTGTAATCAAAACTAAAAAAATAAGACGTTTCCATAGATTGGGTCTACCTGGCCATTTACGAGGAACATATGAAAATTCAAAAATGGTAGCCAAAATTTGAATTATACAACCAACAGTACTTCCTAGAGCAACAATTGAAAACCTTGATTGCATCATTGGTTGGTTATTCAAGAAATAAGTATAATTTGCTGTATATAATGTCGGTGCATTGAAGCTTGAATAATACCAAAAAACATTTAAATGAATAATCCAAATTCTGCTAAAGTTTGTTGCCAGATGCCACCATGATCTTTTTTCTTTATAAGTTTTATAAAATGAATATTGCCATAAAATCGTGCCAAATTTGTCATACCTATCTTTCTGTGGTATATTGAAAAACTTTTCCTTGCCATTTTTTGAAGTTTTCAAGTTTTTAATACCTTCGTAATACCAAAAAAGTTGATTCATGTCATCGTATCCAATAATTTGATCATGATCCTTTTCGGATCTAATGCATTCACCGTTGTATGATTTATACTGTTGTCCTTTGTAATATTCATATAATGGAGTAATAATACGAGTTAAATAGTCGTTTGTAGGATATTTAGTAATCAAGGAATTTTTTTTAACATTTTTCATGTGATCAAGCGCACATTTAAAAATAAAACATAATAATTCAGGAACAAATCTCATATTATTAGCTTCACCCCAAATCATTAAATAAAGAGCTGTTTCATACACCATGTCATGGGGAGTTAGCATATACATTCTTTTTCTCCAATTGTTTTCAACAATTTCTGACTTATTTGCTGCATAAAAGTCAACATCTAACATAGACTTCTCCTTTTGCTTTCTATTTCTTGTGAATGTATCCACGCCTTCTAATAATTCAGGATCTTCGTCAAGCATAGCACAAAAATACCATTTTCTGTAGTTTGCATGTTCTCCACCGATATATTCAGAGTGAAGAAGCATTAAAGCTTTTCCTGCTGTAAGCCGGCTTGATTTTGAGTCTAACTGAGACATAAACAATTCATAAACATTTTCACAGTTGTCTTTTTGGAAACCAAACATTTCACAAACATCTTCAAATATTTTATAAATATCAGAAGAAGAAATTGGTTGATCTTGATCTGTGTTATAAGAGAAATATAAATCGCTATCCAACTTACTTTCACTTTCTTCTCTTAATTCACGAGCTGAATTTCTAACCGTGGCTGATGACTGTTGATAACTAATTGGAGGTGGCTCAGATGGTAAAATCTGAGAAGGAAGTGATGTACTTGATGTTGAAATCCCAACAACCGGTGGATTTGAATTAGCTGGCTGGTCTGCATTTAAAGTCTGCATGAATGATGCATTTGAATCCACGATGCCAGGCGGCTGATCTTCAACCATACCATTGTGCATCACGTAATCTTCCATTATGGCACTTAGCTCAAAAGTATTTTGTGATGTATAAAAGATAAGGCAACATTCAATATGTTTCAAAGGCAAACTTGATAAAGTTTGTCTATTTTGGGCATTAACAGAAATGTTTGAAAGTTGCCCTTTTTTATTTTTTTTGTATTCAACACTTATTAAAGTTCTCAATCATTTTTTCACAAACACGAATAGCTCAATTGATTGTAAAAAACACTTTTTAGTCATAATTCTATCAAACAAAAAAATATTCTTTGAATTGTGACATTGTGGTTTAATAATAAATGTAAGCAATTTATCTTTGCAAAAAGAAAGTAAAAAAACTATTAAAATAGACTATCACGTGATTTGACGTTCTCAAAAATTTGGTTTTTAACTTTTCAAGATTTTTCCTTTGAAATTATAAAATTTTAAAGTTTTTGTATCAATTCCAGATAATGTAAAATTCACTAAAATAGCCTTGCAAAAGTTTATGAATCATATAAGAAACACAGCAAAGAAAATGACAACTTCATCATTGCTTTCACAACTAAAACCACCAAGAAATCCAGGAATGATGAAACTCGATAAATCTAAATTTGTAATTACGAAAAAAGTTTGGGCGTTGTTATTGCCAGAAATTAGATATGTTAACGAATTTCTAGGTAAAAAGGCAAAAGCTGATAATGACACTTCAATTGTTTTAACTATTCCACAGCATCCATCCTTGGTTGAATATTCAAAAGATGAATTACCGGCCTCGTTATATAGTAAACTTAGTCAAAAAAATCCGAAACTTAAAGCACTTTTACTAAAAGAAGATATTAAAGTTACTGAACAAGATGAAATTAATGATACCATTGAAGATTATGAACCTGAATTACTTAAGCAATGTATAAGTGGAAAGCAATATAGTAGATTGAAAGAGCTAGGTGTAATTTATAGAATTTATTCTTTAGAATTTGATTTTGATTATTGGTCTTATGATGATATCCTTAAAGCACTTTTACCGGATGAATTAATTGAGCAATGTCCAAGCGCATTTACAATTGCTGGTCATTTAGCACATTTGAATTTAAAGGAGCAATTTATGCCATATAGAAAGATTATTGGAGAAGTGATATTACAAAAGTTTCCAAATATTAAAACAGTTGTTAATAAAACAAACAATATTACATCAGAATTTAGAACTTTTCAAATGGAAGTTTTAGCCGGAGAAGACAATTTTGTTGTTACACAAAAGGAAACAGGATGTAATTTCACATTCGATTTTCAAAAGGTTTATTGGAACTCAAGACTGGCAACTGAACATGAAAGATTGATTAATTCATTTGAATCAGGTGAAGTTGTTTGCGATGTTATGGGTGGAGTCGGGCCATTTGCAGTTCCAGCTGGTAAAAAGCCTTGCTTAGTTTTTGCTAACGATCTCAATCCAGAATCATACAAGTATTTAAAAATCAATATAAATGCTAACAAAGTTGATGCTTTTGTCCAACCGTTTAATCTGGATGGTAGAGAATTTATCAAGCAATCACCGCAGATTCTTATGAACTTCCAAAAAGCCGCATCTGAAATCAAATACACTTTAAAACACACTAGTACCAATCAAAATAAGTCAAAGAAAAGTCAAAATATTAAAGAATTCCACGAACCACCAAAGAAAAAAAGGGTCTCTACCTTCACTGTTCCATCGTTTATATCACATTATGTAATGAATTTGCCAGACTCTGCGATTACATTTGTGGATGCATATATTGGTCTTTATCGTAATGGATATCCTGATATGACTATAGAAGAAGTCAAGCAGAAATTTGGTTATAAATTACCAATTATAAATGTTCATCATTTTGAAAAATATAAAGAAGAAGAAATGATTGGAAAGGATGTTGAAAAGGAGCTTGAAAGAAGAATGCATGAAAAAATAGTAAAACAACTAGATTATAAAATACCGATTGAAAAAATCAGCTTCCATATTGTTAGGCAAGTTGCTCCTTGTAAATTAATGTATTGTATCTCCTTTGAGTTACCTGAAGAAGTTGCATTTGCAAAATGAAGCATATATATATTTAAGTACAATACTAAAATAACCTAAAAAAATTTGATCAATTATTAAAAATCTATACAACTACTAGGATTCAAGTCTAGCAATCAAATCTATAAAAATGGATTGTTCTGATTCAAATATATAAAAAGATATTTGCTTTTATTCTCCATCTAACTGCACTCCAAAAAGAGCCATAGCTCCACGTTAAATTCTCTGCACCTTCCATGAAACCACTATATTTATTAAATTGCTCACTCATATGACCTTGTTCATCAACATGGTCTTTGATAATATGTAAAAATGAATCGGCATATGAAATAAGTGATAGTGTGGTTTCATTAAAAGCTTGGGAGTTAAATGGCAGAATTACCTTTTTAGATTCAGTATTTGGATCCAAACTAATAAATGAAGAATAAAATGCATACTGATCCTTCGTAATAACCAAATCTTTATTGTGAAAGTAGAGGTAATAAACTAATTTGTAAATCATTTCGGATGCTGAAGCAGTTGAAATAAACCATGGATTTCCTTCACTTAATCCGATGCCATCATATATATCTTCAGGATATCTACCTAATGCAACCCCATTACCAAAAGCATTATCTCTATGATTTATTGGATATCTATATCTCATGTCATTAACTAATGCAGCTAAAGTACTCAAAACTGCAGAATCACTAACAGAGAATGGAATGTCAATCATATCGGTAATATCGTTAATATCGTGAGCTCTCAAGCAAGCTAGAATTGAAGCGATATCTAAACCTGATCTTTTACCTTGAATTGATAAAGATGGAGTTTCAATAAGATATGGAATATTGGGATTTTTGAAACCTGATTCCACTAAGATATAATACTTTAATGAAGTAAAAGCTATTCTAAGTTTAAAATGAAATTCATTATCATTAAAAGCTTCCGAAATTTTTATACCAATTTTTAAAGCTTTAAGCATTGTTAAAGAGGTAAATAAATGAATTGAATCAACTTCTTCCCACAAGTCAAAACCATTTTTATTCCAATTTTGTACAATATAGGTTAAATCTGGTTTTAAGATTTCATTGTAAATGAACGTCATATTTGATAGTTTTGGATCTTGAATTTCAAGACTATTATTTATTAAGAAGTTAAGATAATTGGCGATCGTAATGACCCTCAAACCTGGGCCATCTCTTTGTGGCCTACCCCAATTTTCATCAAATGTTGTACCATCTGGCATAAATTTAGGTTCGCCTAAACCTTCATATGATTCCCAAGTACCTGATTTATTGTCTAACCGTTGTAAATGATGACTATTCCAGATATAAGATTCAATTGCGTAAAATATTTTTTTAGAAAATGAAGAATTCAAATCATCTTGGTGATCTTGTAAATATTCAACTAACGAGTTAATTGTAATTGCAGCATCTCTGGTCCATTGGTAAAAATAGTTTGGTTCCACACGAGATGGAGATGCAATAACTGCACCGTTTGAAATATTATTAGAATGAATTCCAATTCCACCGATATTTGATAATATACCGTTAAAAGAAAATTCGGTTTGTTTAAGAAGCCAGGATTCAAATAATGAATCGGTTGAACTTGTTAAATTGTAAATACTTATTATATCTGAATCAATATGAACTGTAGAAACTGGTTGCCTTTTGATTAAAGCGAAAAAATTAACAATCGAGCTGAAAAAATCATATGGTAAAGAATTTAAGTCCGAATAACTGACCAGTTGATAAGGAAGTGAAAAAACTGGATGTATGAAACAAGAACTAGCCAGTAAAAAGAGTTGAAAGAAATAATTTGAATGGAGTTTCATCTATTAATAAAGCTCTAAAAGATTTAGTGTCAAAAAATAGAGGAGAGATACAAAAAAAATAACGATATTTGAAACACTTGTAGATAAGCAAAGAAATAAATGAGAAATGAAGCAAAGTCTAGATATAATTGGCCAGCTTATAGAACTTTTAACAAGCAGGGTCCAAACTTAGTGTGTTAAAAAACAAATACAGAAAGAACAGACAGTATAAACCTAAAGTAAACCAGGAAAAAAGAAGGATCAAACCGGAAAATTAAAAAGTAAACTAAAAATTGCTAAAAAGGGCCAAGCCCTGTATTTTTTAAGTCATCCCGTTCACCATATATAATCAAAAGTGAGAAAATGAAACTTTTGAAACCAAGCTTAATATTCTCGTAGTAGATGGTTAGTTGTCACTAACATAAACTCCAAACTGAATTTGAATAACTGTTCTCAAATTAGGTATTACGTTGCAAGTTGGTACTTCTATCCTGTTTTATTCATCCTAGTTTTATATATCCTAGTTTTATATATCCTAGTTTTATACTTAATGTTTTTTTTCTTTTCTTTTTTTTTTTCTCTTCTAGTACTATCACTTTCTCTTTAACATCATTTATTTTTAATCAATAATATTTTAAGTTTTATATATGGTGGTTGAATATCAATACAAGCAAATATTTTCTTTATTTGCGGGGTATAACACTTCTGCGCCGATCGACCTAAATTCCGAAAGTCCGATACCTTCACGGAGAGATGGATAATCATGCAAAAAACTATCAACCTTGACATATCTGGCTTAAATTCATCTTTTCTTCCTGAATAATTGGTTTTTGTCAAGAATACTTGAACCCAATCAAAATGCCACAAGAAACTAAAAAACTTATTAATTTTCTCTCTAAATATGCAACATGTGATATGTCAGATGCACTTGTTAAATACAAAAAGAAGTATGGGGGTTCACTTCCAAATCTAAAACGTTATTCATCAAATACAGAAAAAAAAACAATGGTTGGTAAAGCATATACTGTCTTATTTGCTCCAAAAGATGATCCAAGAGAAGCTATTGGTGGTGGGTATATTGATAAATTACCAGAAGATTCAATTTTAGTTATTGCGACAACAGTCAATTTACAGAAGAAGGATGCACCATTTACTAAAATGACAAATGCTTTATATGGTGGCTTAATGTCTACAAGAGCTAATTATTTAAAAAGTAATGGTACTGTTGTATTTGGTAGAGTTAGAGATATCGATGAACATTTAGATTTAAAGAGGGATGTTTTCTCGTTTGGTTTAGGATCTGCTGCTCATGGACCTGTTGTTAAAATGGTCGGTATTAATGTACCACTTGAAATTTTAATTGATGGTTATCCTGAGCCTTATATTGAAACAATCAACCCAGGTGATATAATTATGGGCGATGATAACGGCGTTGTTAAAGTTTCAAATGATGAAGAGCTGGATTTAATCCTTGAATATATCCCTAAAAGAGTTAAAGCTGATAGTCTTGTTAAAGAGGACATTCTCAATGGTCAAGAGTGTACCCCCGCTCAAAAGAAAAGAAGAGCCGGTTTATAGTTATTTACAAAGTAGAATCTAATTTTATAGTTTTTTTAAGCAACCGCAATTTTAGAAAAGAATTTTTTTTAAATGGCAAAAACATGTTATTACGATAAAATTACTCCCCTTCTCTAGTAGATTTTTAGTCACATACAATGGTTAAAGATACTGCATATTATGACTTGTTAGAAGTCCAAACAAATGCAACTGAACTTCAAATTAAAAAATCCTACAGAAAGTTAGCAATTAAATATCATCCTGATAAAAATCCAGGCAATGAAGAAGCAGCAGAGACTTTTAAGAAAATTAGTGAAGCATACCAAACTTTAAGTGATAAGGCTTTAAGGGCAAAGTATGACCAATATGGTATCCAGGAAGGCAATGCTTCTGAAATGGCAGATCCGGAAAAATTCTTCGATGATATCTTTGGTGGGGAATCATTTGTACCTTATGTTGGTGAATTAACATTATTGAAAAACCTAACAAAGGAAATGGAATTGCAAAATGAACAACAAGAAAAAGAACAGGTCGAAGAAAAAGAAAAGGAACAAGCTGACCGATATTATAGTACACATAAATCCGCATCTGGTAACAAATTTTTAGGTGATAATAGTTTAGATAATTTATCACCTGAAGAACAGAAAAAGTTAGTTGAATCTGAAAAGCAAAAACAGTTAGATGCAGAAAGAGAAAAGTTAGAAGAAGAACAACGTGTTCATAGGGAAGATATTCAAAAAGAATTAACTAAAAAATTAATTAATAGGTTATCATTATTTACTGAAACTGATAAAAGTGATGATATAGTAAAATCATTTCAAGATAAATTTAAAGAAGAAGCAGAACTGCTAAAAATGGAATCTTTTGGCTTGGAATTACTACATACAATTGGTACAGTTTATTATAATAAAGCAAACACCTTTTTAAAATCTCAAAATTATTGGGGACTTGGTGGCTGGTATGGTGTTTTGAAGGAAAAGGGTGGTATTATCAAAGATACTTATTCAACAATTAGTATGGCATTGGATGCACAAAAAACAATGGAACAATTGGCTACTATGAACGAACGTAGAGAAAGAGAAGCTGAAAAGGAGACAAAGACGCATCAAAATGGTGAAGATGGAAATCCAGTTGAGGCTCCAGAAACTACTGAGAAGCCAAACTTCAATGGAAAATCTGTCCAAGAGCAGGTTAAAGATTCGACTAATGAAGAAGAAGTTAATGGGGGACATGTAAAGAAAGAAGTACACGTAGATGAAGGACCTGTTCCAACAGATGAAGAAATTGCAGAAGTTGAGAAGCTGCTCATGGGTAAGATACTAGCAGCTGCATGGAAAGGATCGCATATGGAAATCTCATCAAATTTGAGGGAAGTTGTATCTAATGTGCTTTATGATGAAACTGTTCCATTAAGTAAAAGGATTGAAAGAGCTGAAGCCTTAAAATTAATTGGCTCGGTATTTAAGAAAGTTGAAAGGTCAAAATGGGAAGCTGAAGAAGCAAAAATTTTTGAAGAGTTAGTTGCTGAAGCAACTCAAAAGAAGACAAAGAAGAAATAAGGGTTAAATGAAAATAAATTTTTAAATTTGTAAAAACTCTTTTAAATGATTAAATTTTTTATATTATATACAGAGAGGGAGATTACAACAGTCGAATGATAATAAGAAAAGTTAATGTATTGTTCATTTTTCGACCGAATAATAAACCTTTCTTAAATCAACAACCTTCTTACCTCTTTCCAATGCCATTTCATCGGTAGTTTTTTGTTTTAATAATGCTTCTATGGTACACTTAACGACGTTCATCTTATTTCTTGATCTATAAACCTTAGATGATAAATCTTTAATACCAGCACATTGGGCCAATTCAAAAACCATTGGATTACATCTTAAACCAGAACCAGGTGGAGCGGATCTTAAGTGAACAACAGAAGCGCCAAATTTGTGTTCTATATTACCATATATAGTTCTATCTTCTAATCTTGGAACTTTAACCAAGTTTTTCACTGCCTGCCAGTGTGCTTTCAAAATTGCGGTACCTGGTTCTTCCGGATCTTTTCCTTCACCGATACCTAACATACCATTACCATCACCTGCACAAACCAAAGCATAAAATGAAACAATTTTACCTTTTGAAGTTTGATTCTTGACGGTCTTCAAAAGTAAAGTCTTAACTTTCAAACCAAAGATATATTTTTCACTAAAGCCTGTAGCTAACGATAATTTCTTTGCTAATTCACCTAATTCTGATCTTTTTTCATTACCTTCAATATCCAATATTTGGTCTTTTGGAACATCAACTTTGTTTGGTTGAGAAATTTCAGTGAAAGTATTTGGTTTCATATCTTTATGATCAAAATAATCACTCTTTTTGGTAAAATCGGTAATAAAATGTGGAGCAAATTGAACAGGGTTTAATTGCCTTTTTGCAAAATGCTTTGGATCAATAACACTTTCAGCTTTAAGAATGGAATCGACAACTTCGGGATCATAGTATTTAAGTAAATATTGCATATGATTGGCCTTCTTTGCATCCAGATTTTGAATTCCCTCCTTTAGTATTATTCTTGAGGAAGAAAACATACGTTTGCTAATAGCAGAAAACATGATGGTTGACATGATTACGTATATGGATATGTAGCTTATAAAGGTACGATTATTCAACTTCATTATAAAATTCATGAACAATTTCTTCACCGCTCGAAAACAGAACAACAAGATGAGAAAAAATCTCAAAACTTTTGCGACTATCGACGCAAAACGTTTTCGTAAAACTCAAGATGTTTACTATAGACAAGGCGTTATAAACAAGACAAAAAAAATGATTAATAAAGATTATACTTTCTTTGCTGCAAGAATAGGTTGTGGTAAACTCTTAATAGGTTGTTCACCGACCATGACCTTACCCATGATTGTATGCAAGTTATCAACTTGTAGTTGAGCATTACTATTTAAAGCATTTACAACAACCTGTGCATTAACCTTTAATTGGGTAGTTTTATAGTTTTTATTTGAATCAAAAATTAGTTCTTGTCTTTTACCCCTGACAACTGAGTCGATAGTTTGTTGAATTTCGACTGGTGAAATATTTGATAAATTTTTAATATTCGCAACTGATCTAGCTAAGTTATTTGGTAATGTAGTATTAGCAAAAGGATAAAGTAATGAATTAAATGGTAAATATTGAACATTTACTTTATTAATGTCTAATAATTTAAAACCTCTTTTCGTTGTGATTGTTTCTAAAGCTCTCAATAAACGTGATTTGCCATCATAAGCTAGCTTATCTTTTAGTAATTCTAATTCAGGTTTACTAACGACTGGAACGGTATATTTATTTGCTGGTTCATGAAACTTTGCAAATGGATTGGATTTCAAATCGTAATTTTCAGCTTTATGTATTGCACGAGATGTGATAAATTTCAAGGCATTTATTTCAGGTGTTGAAAATTCAATTTTAAATTCTATTGGTTCATTCTTTCTTCTAATATATAAAGCTCTTTGTTTTTGGATTTCAGCAAAGCTTAGACCTTCATTGTTTAAAAATGCTGATGAAGATGATGCTGAATTGGTGGAATTTGATGATGATTTTGCCTTATTAAATTTATCGTAATGAGAAACAGTTTGTTCATTTCTGCTAAATGAAGACTTGTTATTGTTTGAAAAACCTCTTTTTTCATTATTTCTCGAGTTATTGTTGTTATATCTTCTACTAGCATTATTGAACTTTTTATTATCATAATCTCTTTTATTGTTTTTCTTAAACTCTTTTTTTTCACCTCTATCAATAGTTTTGAATTGTTTCTTTGGTGTCTTCTTAATTATTGTTCCTGGTGTTGATGGTACTGTATTCTCAGTGATAGCAGCCAATTTAGATAATAAAGAGTTCATGCCAGATGGTGTCTTTTCAGCAGCTGCTGCTTCTGTAGCCAGTCCCCTGATAGTGACAATAGATCTAAAAGCGTTCTTTGCTAACATCTGATTAGTTGAAGGAGGAATTCAATTTAGACTTCAATTCAAAATAGCCGTCAATTCTTTTCTCTCTAGAAAATGCATGCTTCAACATTTTTCATTTCAGGTAAAACGATGAGTGGAAAACTGAAGAAACCGGGTAAATTTTTATATGGCGTCGATCGTCTCTTATCTCAATGAAAAATTTAACCACAGATTATTAACCGTAAGATATCGGGAAGATTTTTTACACTTCGTAAAAAGCCGGATTCGAAAAGTAAGACCTGATTTTGTTTGAATATTTTTCACTTCACCTACCTTTCAATCTTTACAATCCTGATTATTACTTGGTTTTTCTTTTACAGCACTTATTTTATTTTAGTTAGTCAGTATTTAAGCAATTTCGATTGTTCTTTAATTTGCCTATTATCAGAATGTTTACGTTTTATACAGATCTTCCAACCGAAATTCAACTCCGAGTATTGAACTATCTCCCGGCCGTTTCTTTTTGCAATGTTCTTAAATCAAACACCTCTATGAATTCACTTGGTTTATCTTCAATACATTCAACCATTAATAACTTAACAGATAACGAAAATGGATCGATTTTTATATCCATATATTCCCCTCAAAACAAACAAAAATTGATTGAAACTTTTAATACAATCTGCGTTTCCCATCCATCATCTCAACTGCATACTCCAAGCTTTGAAAAATCAAATCAATCCAAATCTATTGATATGAATAAGCTTTCTGATAAGTTGAATGACTTGAGTAACAAAAGTAAAACTGCACAAAGTTCTTTACTTTTTAAATCGTTACTCCCTTCCCAATCCCAAAATCTTTATAATACAACATTTCAGTTTGGTAATTTAGAGTACACGAAAAATCCACTCAAATTGCAGGATAATCAAATTCCAGCTAAATATAATAAGAAAACCTCGGCTATGAGTCTCGTGGTAAATGAAGATGAGCCATTTATTAAGGTTCAATTTGAAATGCAGTTACAATCTGAATCAAGTTTTAAGCCCTTATTTAAATTTAACTCAAAGCTAAATCAAATTCAAAAGAATAATACTTCAATTTCAGGAACTCTTTTATCTGATAATAAAACAGTCTCAATTGATTATATATTGCACAAAGGGGATGAAATTCCCCCACGTTGTGGTTATGATTATGATGTTTTTCATAATTACGCTATAGAGTTTGGTAATGTTCAAATTAATACTGCTTATTTACTTCATTGCTATGAACAAAATATTTAGTTTCTGTTAACTCATCTATTATTGAATACCCGCATTTGCATTTATAGGTTTCGCATTTAATTTAATATACATTAAGTATCTAATCGCAAGTAGCTACTATCTAGTATTTAATTTTTTAGTAATTGTAAATTAAATATCTTTGGTTTCATTGTTGATTTCCCGGTGCATTAAAAAAAGTGATGCTCACCATGCATCTTATTTTTTGCTTAGGTTGTTGCTATTTAGGATTGAATCTGCGTTAATTTTTACTTGTCCACAAACAATACACCATGGTCTCTTATTTGGATCTAATTAAAAAAGCCGATTCTATTCCATATCCACATGAAAAACCATATATTGAATTTATGGAAAACGTTTTTGTTTTAGTTTCACATGATGCATCTTTTCAGTTAGGTTATTTATTAGAAATAGTCGTGAAAGAACTGTTAAAATTTCCTCAATACTTTACGATCTCAATCAACAACCATACAGTTCAATTTAATAGTTTATTAAAAACAAATGAATTACGTGAATCTGCATTAGCCACAATTGGTAACTTTTGGAAATCCCAGGGACTATTTGATACATTAAAAGGATGGAGAAATGAACAGTATACAATTTTTGATCCACTACAAAATCCATATTTCCGTGTAGAACGTTCAATGTGTCCATTATTAGGTGTTGTGATGTATGGTGCACATATAAATGGATATGTTGAGCTTCCGAATGGTGAGCTCAAATTATGGATACCTAAAAGATCCGCAAATAAACCAACTTATCCAGGTATGTTGGACAATATGGTTGCCGGAGGTATCGGATATCCCTATGGACCATTGGAAACGGTGTATAAAGAATGCTATGAAGAGGCTGGACTAGATGAAAGCTATTTAAAAAAAGGTAATAAAGTTAAATCATGTGGTGTTGTTTCTTATTTTTATCAGTTAAAACCAATGGAATTTAATAATGAATCAGGTTTAATACAACCTGAAGTTGAATACATTTATGACATTAAGTTGGATATTGATAAAATTCCATATCCTGTTGATAATGAAGCAGAAGATTTTCAATTAATGAGCATTGATGAAATTAAAATAAGATTATTAAATTATGAGTTTAAAGACAATTGTGGTGCAATTATTATAGACTTTTTAATAAGACATTCAATTTTGACTGCTAAAGAGGAAAAGAATTTTATAGAAATAAATAGTAGATTACATAGATTTTTACCATTCCCAATCAGGGGTAATTAAAGTGGCTATATAAATGTTAATAAATAATTTAGTAATTAGAGTTATTTACTAAAATGTAGTTTGATGTGCAGCCATTCTCTTGATAGCACTTCTGGAACACTTAATGAAACAGTACCATAAGTTAACGGTGCAAAAAATATAAAACCAGAGATAAGAACCGCTAAAACTAGAACGACGAAGGCAATATATGGTAATACGTTCAACGAATTCGGTTTTTCTCCTTTATCGCACCATTCAATTCTTCTATTGTTGGTGAAAACGATTTCACTAAGTCCAGCTGCAAATAATGCGGCTAACAAATGTGCTGGTAAATAGTGATGCAAGAATTTTTGTCTTCCCATCAAAAAGAAAGGTAAATAATGAATCAAATATGCAACAAAAAAGAAGCTGATATTCTTATATATTCTAGCTCTTGAAACATCCGTTAAAATACGAACATTTCTGTGAACGGTTAATTGATCGAATGCAACTATTGCTAAGTATACTAACATCATTGAAACTTCAAACCACCAACCTGGAATGTTACCGATAAAATAAATCTGTTGTTTTGTATCGTTCTTTGTCCAAAATGAAACACCTGATAGACATAATGGCCATGAATCAGGCTGCGATGCAAAAGGATGTTCACTTGATAATTTATTATTATGTTCAAACATTAGAAACTGTAATTCCCACCATTTTTTAAAAAATGAAAGCTTCTTAATTGGCTTTGGTTTGAATTCGGCTCTTGGACCTGTTAAACCAATAATCTGGTCAAAATACCAATTGTTTTCGCTATCTTGAATGTTTTTGTTACCATTGACTTCTTGTTGATTGAATGCCCATTCTGGTAGTAAAACATCATTATGAGTCCACATCGCAACAATTGTCGGAACATGTAAAATCTTAATGACTGAACCTTTAGTTTTCAAATGTTCTTGTGGTTTCTTGTCAACTGGATCAATTCTAAATAATGTGTCATTAAATCTTGGTCCATCACCTTCTTCGATGGAAACAACGGTAAATTCTTCATTTGTCGGATATAATGGAGATGCAACATCATGTGTCAATAAATAACCATTTGTTTCAATATGCTTCAATCTGAAAGTGTCACCTTGGTATACTGGATGACCTAAGTTGTTACCACTGAAGGGTTGAACAGGTAAAATTTGCCATTTATCACCTTCTGATTCAATTGCAGCATTGAGACATGTGACTTGTTGACCTTGCGATGAGATTCTACCGTCATCATAACGTAATGGATAATGGTATGGATGGGAATGTAAAAAACAATTTGTGCTTTTATGTTTAATTGTGATAATATCATAGTAATTAATATCTTTTGATTCTTTTGCTAAAATAGAATCTCCTAAAGTTTCTTGGAACTCAGAACTCATGAATGGATCGCCAGGGCCGGATTTTGTCAAAATTGCAAAGTGAATGTAAAACCATCCAAGGTAAATAAAGAATGGAACTACAAGCAACAGTATAAAACGTGCAATGAAATGTCTTGAAAATTGTCTTAATGTTAAACCTGTTTTGTAATCCAATAAATTCCATAAATCACAAGCAACTGCGACACCAACTGAAAAAAATGTCAAAATACCAACATACTTGGTTGAAATAACACAAGAAAGTGAAACACCGGACAAAAATAGCCATTTGTACCAATTGTGTGTAAATGGGGTTTTTCTTAATTTTGCAAATCTAATATAACAATACATTGAAGCAGCAACGGAAGCAATTAAAGTTGCATCAAGTAATATGAGTCTAGTTTCTGCAACATGAGCATTATCGAATGCAACAATTGCTGCACCCAATACACAAGTCCAAATTGAATAATTACATTCTTTCAAAGTTTCAAACATTATAGTAACTGTTAAAGTACCCAAAATTGCGGATAGTGTTCTTAAAGGGATATAAGGAATGGAATTATCAATATAACTGTCGCCAATATTTTCAAATTTAAATTGACCATCAAATCCGACTAACCAACCAACGAATGCAATTAGCAATTTTGCAAATGGTGGATGTAGATCAAAGAAATATGTTCTTTCAAGATAGTATGAAGCAAATTTACCAAAGTGAACTTCATCAAAAACAACCTCACTTGGGTACCAAATGTAATAAAATCTAGTAATAAATGCACATAATGTAATTACAATATTAGCATATAAATACAGTCTTTCCTTCGATGAATCAACGGTACGAATTTCACGAACATCTAACGTATCAGTGACTGGAATGGTATCAACAACCTCTGAAACTGTAACTGAAGCTGTTGTTTTCTTTGCAGATTTCCTAGGGGGCATTTTCAATATTTGAAAAACTAGAATTTACAAAATCTATTATAATAAAGAAAACTGAAAAAAACTATAATGTTTTCTTTTGGTGACACGTAATAGACAAACCGAAAATTCACGACTTGAAAATTAAAAGCGCTTGCTATAAAGTTTTTTAATCTAAGTTCTTCTGACCTTTGGAATCCTGTTAGTTCTTTACATTTGAGATTTTCGCCTCTGCTATTTGAATACTTTCCTTAGTTGGTGATCCAAAAGTATATTTATTAATGTTGATAAAACCTATTTGGAATAGTAAGGCTGTTCCAGCCATCAAATCCATGATATATACCCGTTTTCAAAGGCGTCTTATCTCAACAGATGACATGTTTGAAGCATTTGGAGAAATGACACCTAAGGCAACAACCGCATCTGAAAAGAGAAAATCAATTTCAGTACCAAATACTAAGTTAATGGCTACTAAGACGATTCCTAAAACAGTAGATCCGGTGATAAATATCAATCGTGATTTTAGTTCAAAATCTACATCACATAATTCTAACCCTACTTCAAATGTGACAACAATAAATGATGTCTTTACCAAATCATTAAATGATTTTGACGCATCTAACGACTCTAGTGTTGGTGTTACAACTAATTGGTCTGAATCTTTTCATGGATTAGGTAATGCACCATTTAGTAAAGAATCACAAGAAGTTCTATATTCGGAATTAACTACTGACGATATTGAAATTACACCTGATGGATTATTGTATTTACCAGAAATTAAATATAGAAGAATTTTGAATCGTGCATTTGGTGCAGGTGCTTGGGGTCTGGCTCCAAGATCTGAAACATTAGTTCAAATGCAAGATAATGGAGGTTTGTTAACAAGAGAATATGGTTTGGTTATTCATGGTAGACTGGTTTCAATTGCAAGAGGTGAACAAACTTTTTTCAAGGAACAAGGAATACCAACTGCAACTGAAGGTTGTAAAAGTAATGCGTTGATGAGATGCTGTAAAGATTTAGGTATTGCTTCTGAATTATGGGATCCAAGATTTATCAAAAAGTTTAAGAAAGCAAATTGTGAAAATATCTTTGTTGAATATATTCCGACTAAAAAGAAGAAGAAGATTTGGAAGAGAAAGGATGAAGAAGTTGAATACCCATTTAAGAGGTAATGAACTTTGTTATCTAGTTTTGTAAATAGTTTTAATTAGTAAACCGTACAACCATAGAAGAAAATTGTTCGGACAAAAATGGGCGCCAACAATTGTACAAATCTTTCAAATTATCTATCTTTATCATGGATCAATACAATTATTTACGTTTAATCTTATTTTTATTTTCGAAAAGCCCAAAACCTGTTGTTACATTATAATTAAAAAAGGAAAGTTATTTATTCCAAAGTGAAGAGAATTTATAAACTAAATAAGAGAAAAGTAATTTAAATTATTTATAAACCTTGTTGAGCTCTTCTTCTGTCTCTTTCTTCAGCAATGGTGAATTTAATACCCTTACCCTTTGGTAATGAAACGTATGGCTTACCTGCTTCGTTACCAATAATGAAAACGTTAGATAATCTAGTGATAAAAGAGTTATCTAAAGCATCCTTTAAGTGAACTAAATCAAAACCACCTTCGTGTCTTTCTCTGTGAGTGATAACACCAACTCTACCTAAAGAACGACCACCAGTAACCATAGCTAATTTACCAGTTTCAAAAGCAATAACATCAGAGATCTTACCGGTTTCTAATTCAACCTTAACAGAGTCACCAACCTTGATAGCTGGATCTGGGTATCTGATAGTTCTACCATCGTGGGTAACAACGTAAGGAATACCTCTCTTACCTAATTGAACCTTCTTAACTTTACATAATTTATATGCAGCTTCTTCTGGAGTGATTCTGTGAATTGCGAATCTACCCTTGATATCGTAGATTAATCTGAAGTTTTCGTTAGTTGCTTCTAAAGTGATAACATCCATGAAACCTGTTGGGAAAGTAGTATCAGTTCTGACCTTACCATCAACCTTAACATGTCTTTGCATTAAGATAGCGTTAACTTCTCTACCGTTAAGAGCATACTTTAATCTGTTTCTTAAGAAAACAATTAATGGCATGGATTCTCTTAACTTATGTGGACCAGTAGATGGTCTTGGTGCATAGACACCTGATAACTTGTCTAACATCCAATGCTTTGGTGCAGCTAATCTCTTTAAGTGGTGCTTTCTATAGTAAGTAAAATAATAATTAGTGTTAGTAATTTATTTATTAATATTTGAACTTTCTTTTCAAAATAAATTATAAAAAATGGTAAGTTACTAAACTAAAGTACTTAGTAATTTCTTCTCCTTTTTGCCTAATACATCCAAAAAAATATTGAGAATATTTCTGCGTGTAAAAGGTGGACGGAATCGTCCTTCATATGTCTCTATCAAATTCTTTAAAAGATATCAATAGAGTCATAGGTTATTAAAATCTCGATGGATTAGAATAACAAATAAAAACATTATAAATTTTTCAATTAATATAATGTAGTGAAAAAAAAGAATATTTACCTTTTGAATTTTTAATTTTCCATAACATTGAAAAAAAAATATATTGAGAATGAACTTGTTCAAACATGTATAATGTTAAATACATACGGTCCTCTTGCCATTTTGAATTAATTCTACTTGGTTAATAAATAGAAATAATAGAAAGAAGAGGAAAAATAAAAATAAAAAACTTAAAGTAATTGTCGAAACTAAATTATTTAAAATATTTTCATCAAACGAGAGCATGAGAGTAGTTTTTCTTTGAACAAAAATTTTGTGCGTCTTCTTCGCTCAGGGTTAATAAATTATAAAAGAGGGTTTAAAAACATTCGGTGCGGTGCGAGGGTGATTGCACGTGACAACATGAATCAACTGCAAAGTATTTGGAGTGTTGATTTTGAGATAAATATTAAATATTTATAAAACGTGTGAAATTAAGAAGTATAAAGTATAAAAAGTCGTAAAGAGTTAGGGTAATATAATCTATAAAAGGATTTGATTTAGAATAGAAAAGATGAAGTGAATCAATTCCAATTGGCAATTGCATAGTTTTTTAACATTTGACCTAAATTGAATTCATTGCAACAATCATTGTAAAAATTCACAGATGATGATAAATCTTTAAATAATTTCATATCACCATCGCATGCTTCCAGTAAAGCTTTCAAAATAAAAGGTTCAATAAAATCATAGTACACAACATTCGTAAATTCTGTGTGTTCATTATTTGATTCATTAAAGCTTTCATACGATTGGATGACATTTGGAACATAATATTGGTTTAATTTTTTATGAACTGTGTCATCACCATCAACACCGAAATCATCTACTGTGGTATATCCATAAGAAATGGGACTTTCATTGTGAGTTTTGTAAGTCGTGGTATCATTAATATTATTATTATTCATTAATTTATTATTAAGTGCACGTATCATTGGAGATTTTAAATCTTTATTATTAATTAAATAATCACCTTGGTTAAGTATATCTTTAATTCTATGAGCAATTTGAGATGGGACGGAAGGTATAATTTTCCACATATTCTGGAAAGGAGAAACGGTGAATAAAGAATTTTTAGTAAATTCGCCCTTATATAAATCATACCTAATTCCACCTGTATTAATTAAAATAATTCTATCAAATTCATCGTTAAAATTAAAGGTTTGGTTATCTTCATCTTTAATGTTACAATATTTGAATTTCAATTGAACTAAGATTTCGTTTTCTAAAAACTTTAATAATGATTTTTCATCGTTGTTTTCGTAATCTGCTGCAGAGGTATAATAATTTTGTGGTACATTACCATAAACTTCATTCAAATTAAGAGCTTTTGCATAATGGGATAATTCTTTTGAAACAAATAATCCCTTTTCTGTATTGAAATTATCTAAGTTTTTATGATTTGTATGGCTCATGAATGAATGTAAATTAAAATCAATATACTTTCTGTCAACGTTGTTATTGACAAAATCTGTGTTATTATTCTTATTAGGTAACTCATGAACAGATAAAAATCCAACTGTTTCACAGTATCTACCAGATTGTAAACCAGTTGATAGATTATCTAGAATCGCAAAATCTCTAATATGAGAATGACCACCTAAATACTGAATATAAGTATTTGGGAAATATGATCTAAAAAATTTATGTAGTTCATATAATTCGAGCCAATTATGATCAACTGGTATATGACCAAATATAACAATTGTATCAACTGGATAATTTTTTGAATAATCCTCAACTAAATCAATGAACCAAGATTTGTTTAAAATGTCCAAAATTGGAATAACGTTAATTCTACTATTTGCCATTTTAAAGTCAAATAAGAATGCAAAACTTAAAATATTTAGTTGATTAACTTCGGTTTGAAAATATCTATGAGTATTATTACCAAATACAACCCAATCATCATTATCATTTTTATATTGAACATTTGTAGAAATAAATTTTTCCCCATAATAAGGAACCAATGACTCATATTCAAGTTTACTAATATCTTCCTTGTATAATTCATGGTTACCAACAGTTATCAAATCATAATCTAGCATTTGGAAAATTTTAGTAGATAACTTACCATTTGGAAAAGTCAAATCACTTAAACCATTACCATCGTGTCTATCACCAGTATCAACTAATAATAAATCACCATCATAAATATTATTAATTAAAGATTTTAAATTGTGGTGAAAAGAAATTAAATCGCCCCAATCAGCAGAATATTGTCTCTGATTTAAATGACCTAAATACCAACCGTGAGTATCGGTAGTATGCAAAAAGTTTAACCTGCCAGGTTTTAAACTCCTTAATGGTTCATTCAAATTTGGTAATCTTGAGTGTAGTTGCTGGTTAATAATGATTTTATTATATGGATTAAAAAATTGCAAGTCATGAGTACTTGTGACAGTTGTATCTTCTACGTCATCTTTAATATAAAGAAAATCGGAGTTTGTAATTGATCGAATGTTTAATAAAATTATAAGCAATATGAATATAAAAGTAAATATATGAGTAAATACAAGCATTTTGGTGATAGTCTTGTTAGATATGGATTGATATTTTGACGTGTGCAAAGTTTAAATCAAAGAGAAAACGGATTAATAATGAAGTATGGAATAAAATCGATGGAATACGCTTTATAGATAAGTGATCAGATGTGATCTAGTGAAATTTGGTGTATAATGGAATAAATATATGACTACTAGAAGTTGGTCCAACAGGAAAAAAAGGAAGACTAACTACTTACCTGTCAGTATATCCTATTTAACCAGCAATTGCCTAAATGGAGACTATTCTTTGTTGTAAGCCCTGTGTACTTCCTAATCAGGTTCTGCAATTGTTTAAACGGCACTCGCGGAAGAGAAAGGAAGAAATAGGAAAATAAGCACAAAACAATAAGATTTCCCAAAAGAGAAGATATAATAAATAGAGTCGATCGACGCACACGTGAATGACCCGCGCCGTTTTTGGCAGATGTTTTGTTTGCAAGTGAGGGGAGAAGAAGAAAGAGACAACATGAATATTGAACTGAAGATGCAAAATATAATACTCAAGAGAGAAAAGGAACACAAGACACGTCATTCCCCTGCGCTTCACTATATTATTCATCCCAAGTACTTGTTAGACATTGTTAATTTAGTTTTCTAAAGCACTCTACTCATCAATTTGCAATTTTTATTAATTACTATCATAAAATATAATTGTTGATCAATTTTTATTAGTATCAATTCTACAATTTTCGTTAAAACTATTTTTATAAACAACATATTACACATTCATATAACAGTTAAATATACATAAACATACCTAATAAAATGTCTGCAACTGAACAAACGACTGAATCTTTTAAACTTCCAAGACCTTTCTTACTTAAAGATCAAGATGTTTCAACTGAAAAATTTCAACCAGCTGATACATTTACTGAAACAAAGAAAATTGCAATTTATTCAACACTTTTCCTTGGTGGTATGCATGTTAGAAGATTACTACAACATAGAATGGGTTCTGCGAGACCTGGTCAAGAAAGATATCTTAAATTATTTGAATTATCACCAAGACATTTTATATCGATTCCATTTGCATTAGGTACTTATAGTTTCATTTCAAATTCCCTATATAATCTAGATGAAAAGAGAACAACTGGTAATGAAATGATTGCGGCTTCAGCTGGTGTTTTAGTTGCAACCATTTTTAAATCATCACCTTTGAATCAAAAGGTTGGTTTAGCTTTAGGTATGGCTACATTTGTCGGTTTATTTAATTGGGCGGGTGGTTTAGTTGGTACTTTCAACACTAATTTTACACAAATGACACATGCAGGCCAAATTAATAATCAAGAATCAAATAAATCTTTAGATGAAGATTTTGCAAATGGCACTTATCAAAAGCAAGGATTTTGGGAATTATTATACAGAAAACCGTTATCTGAAACTATTGATGATCTTGGTGAAGGTAGAGGTATTGGTAAGTTATAACAACTGGACATTTATCCTTCAAATTTTACTTAAAAACTTTCTTATTTATTTTCTCTTTATATAATTAACATTATTTTGTTATATATTATTTTCCTATTTATTCATTTATTTAAAAAAAAAATACATATACACTAATAAAACAGATTTTGTAGAATTCCCCAAAAAAAAAAAAAAAAAAAATGACTCTGTAAGTATTATTGATGGAAAAAAATTAACCTAAAAGTTATTGATTATTACTTATAAATATACATCTAATCTAAATATTATCATGTTGAACAACAACTTTAACTTTACCATTGCATGAATATTTTTTATTTAATTTTTTAATCTTTTTCTGAAATCCTAAAGCTCTTGACTTTATACTATAACTATATTTTATACCGTCATTTGGTAAAGTTATAATCAAAGTATTTTTAATATCTTTATCTTTATCTTTATCTTTATCTTTATCTTTCTCTTTATCTTTCTCTTTCTCGTTCTCTTTCTCGTTCTCTTTATTCTTTTTTAAAACAGATTGTTGAATTATTTGGCCGTTTTCATCATCTGAATCATTTGACATTTCATTATTATTATTAGTAGTAGTAGTATTAGTAGTAGTAATACTAGCGACTTCATCATTATTTTTAAATTGAAATTTTAAAGAACCTGGTCGTATATTACCACCTGGGTGTATACCACAAATAACATGCATCATTTTACCACATAATTTCGTCCAATAAATCATTCTTTCACCCCTACGTGGTGCAGAATCAATAACCAATTTTTCTAAATTTAAGTAATAATTTAATTCACTCACCGGTAATTCAGCACCCCATCTTTCACATAATGCAATACCAATTAAAGCTCTTGTTCTATGTGATAAGCCATGAGAACCAGAAATTATACCGGAAGTCGCAACATGTAATGCAGCAGTTGGTTGTAATTCTTTTGGGTACGAACAATGAACAAATGCAATATTACATAAAGCAGGTATTATTCGATTTTCAATTTCTTCAGGCACAATACCATCAGTTTTACTTGGTAAACCAGTTTTCAACAACTCCATGTATTTATGAGCTAATAAAGGAGAATAAGGTCTAGTGGCAGTTATTATTGGATCTTCGCATCTAATTTGCTTTGGTAACATTGAATATAAAACACCTTCCCTAACACCACCTTCACTAAAATGAACGGTTCTGATTTTTGGTAGAGATTCAAATGCAGCACTTAATAATAAACCAACAGCTGGTAATTGTTGTTCTCTACGATTTGAGACACAGAATATTTTATTTGAATTATTGTTATCTTTCAAATTTTCAAAATTAAATTTTGGAACTTTCTTTTTCAATAGTAAATAGTTACACATACTTTCAACTTTATCAAAAGTAGTTGCATAACCATTGATTATAGTTTGAATTGGATAATTGGACTCGTTTGCAATTAATAAATGACCTAAACCTCTTAAACCACCGCCACAACAAAATAATTTCAAGCCATTATTCTTTTTTAAATCATCAATAAGTTCAGAGGGTAAATTAATTTTTTCAAAAGCTAGTTGATAGGAATTTTTAATTTCATTAAATAATTCATTAATGTCATCATTTTTCATTCTATAAGTTAAAGCAGCAGCACCATACGGTAAAGAAACCGGAGTGTCACTAATTTTAACATTGCCATTCTTAGAAATTATCCAGCTTAATTGGGTTGAACCACCACCTAAATCCATAAATAAACCAGAAACTTGTTGAAATGAAGAAGCAACACCATAAGAACCAGTTATACCTTCTTCTTCTTTACTTAGTAATTGAACATTCCAACCAGTAGCTTGAAAAATTTTATCTCTAAATTCTTTTGAATTTGAAGCTTCTCTTGTTGCTTCAGTTGCCACAACATTAACACCATTTGAAGGAACACCAAAATCTTCACAAATCCATTTAAATCGTCTCATTGATGTAATAATTTCATTAATTGCATCTTCAGGAATTGGATTTCTAGAATATTTATCATCATCTTTAATCTGTGCATCAAATAAAGAGATTCCTAATCTATCTTTAAAAACACAAGGCATAATCCTAGCATGATGGGGGGCTTTTGAAGAAATCGAAAACCTAATACCATTAGAACCGATATCTACAATTGCAGTTAAAGCTCTACCAACAATAGAAGCTTCATTCTCATTTTGATGTTCATGTTCATGATCGTTTTCATTTGTCAAATGATCTTCGGGAAATATATCGTCGACATGATGACTATCCGGGGTGTTTGCATAACACAATGAGTCGTCGAGAGACATTATAATTGATATTCAATCAAAAATGAAAAGGTAAAATAGAATAATATTGTATGAATCATAATAAATAATAACAATACTGAATGCTACCTTAATAATTAATGAACCTACAAAAATCATGAAGCCCACCCGCGACCTGAAAACAAAAAAAAAATTCACCAAGTCACCATTCACCAAGTAACCAATACACAAAAGAAAATGAGATCTACGATTGATTGCACTCTACACATCTACATTACACTACTACAACCACACCAACAAACACACGCAATGGAAATTGAACTTGCGCCAGAACCCGCCTCCGAGTTAATACCTTGTACAACAACAACCACTCCACCTAGCGAGGAGGCTGAGTACCACTTCGACCGTGACATGGTTGTTACCGTCTCCTCCATCTCCCCATGCTGGGCCTTCATACGCCGCTGCTGCGTTAACTGTGTGCTCCCCTTCCTTAACGGCGTGATGCTGGGCTTTGGCGAGATTGTGGCGCATGAATGGTGTTTCCGTCGCGGCTGGGGCGGTGCACGGGTGCAGCCTGGGTGGCGCATGTTCCCCCGCTCCCCTTCCATTTCATCCGCTGCTGCCAATTCTGTTCTCACACGCTGAAATCGAAAGTGTCTCTCTGTGGCGCTCGGGATAACTGCTCCACTCGCGGGGCTCAACTCCGAGATGTGAAAACTAATTGTCTGGTTTCCCCACCTGTTGGGATAGGAGTGTGATGTCCATATGTATGATAATTAGTTAATTAAGTAAATATAAATAAGCAATCGAATCAATAAATACCTTTTGGCATCCTTTTTTACGTGTACAGCTTTTTTATTAGTATATTCTTACTGATATCCCTATATATACACTTATTTGTTTATTTATTCATTTATTCATTTATTCATTTATTCATTTATTCATTTATTCATTTATTCATTTATTCATTTATTCATTTATTGTATATAGACCACCATTTACTTATAAAAGCATGACCGATTATCAAGCTAGAGGTAACGTCTATCTCGTCAAATCAATTCAAAATGTCCTTTCCTTCTATGCCCGTCGTAGAAAAATAATATTAAGATTCTCATATATTGTTATCCTTTACATGATTTTCAATAATGGCTCAAAGAAAAAGAAGAAATCATCATCTACTAAAGTAACAATAATATCAACAAAACAAGATCAAATCCCCCATTTTAAAGGTAATAGGTTTTCCAAATTTATCCGAAAATTCATTTATAGATTTAAATCATCTCCAACTTACTTACTTTTTTCTCAACTTAATATGAAAGATAAAAATACTCAACAATCTTTTTATCATTTAACAATTCAAATTTTTTTGTTAATTACAAAGGCATTTCTTACATTAAAAATTGCAACTTTAGATGGTGATTTGGTTTCTTCTTTAATATCACGTAAATTTAAAAGATTCTTTAAGTTTTTACTTGTTTGGTTATTCATAGGTATACCTTCATCTTTAGTTGATTCATTATTAGAAAGATCGAAAACTTTATTATCACAATCAATTCGAAATAATATAACTATGAAGATGCTAGATGATTACTTACCTTCTAATGGTAATTCAACAATTTATCAATTGTTAAATTCTAAAGATCCAAATCAAGTAAGTATTTCAGATCCAAATCATAGAATAACTTCAACAATTGAACATTTTGCTGATAGCTTTAGTATCTTACCATCTCAGTTGTTATCTCCGTTTTCTGATATAATGATTGCCGCAAATCACATGTCAAAATCAAGTGAAAACTCTTCGGAGGGTGTTTTCTTATTAGGTATGGTTGCAAATATATCAACTTTAATTTTAAAAGTTTTCACTCCTAATTTTAGTAATTTAAATAATATCAGAAATACACTTGAAAATAAATTTCATGAGTTTCATTCAAATATAATTTTAAATAATGAAGAAATAGCCTTAGCAAAAGGCCATAGTAAAGAAATTGATTTACTAGATACTTCATATTTTGAATTTGAGAATTTTGAACGAATGTCATTAAGAAGACTGGCAGTTTATAATTTTGCAGTTACTTTTATTTTCAAATATACTTTAGGTGCTTTTGGTTTATTATTATGTTCTGTACCAACTTTTACTACAGTGTATTTGACAGATATTAAAAATAATGAGAAACAGGTTTCTCAACTATCTGCAGATTTTGTTGCCAATAGAAGTTTACTCTTGAAGGCAAGTGAGAGTTTAGGTAAATTAATTCAATCAAAGAAAAATATTCAAAATATGGTTGGTTATGCAAATGAATTAAATGAATTTCAAAATGCGTTAATTACTATTAATGAAGCTTCTAAAATTGAATCAAATATAAATACTAATAATAATGAAAAGGATATAAAACCCTTACTTACTGGTCCAAATGTTAATTACGGTAATGAAATTACTTTTGAAAATATTCCTCTTATAACTCCAACTAATAATTTATTAGTTAAAAATTTATCATTTTCAATTAAACAAGGTGATAATTTACTAATTATTGGTCCAAATGGATGTGGTAAATCTTCATTATTTAGAATTTTAGGTGGTTTATGGGATGTTCAAGACCCTGGTAAAATTACTGTACCTTATAATAAGAGAGATTTATTTTATTTACCTCAAAAGAGTTATTTTACTTATGGTACTTTGAGAGAACAAATTATTTATCCGGATTCTTATGAAGAATATAGAGAAAAAATTTTAAATTTCAAAAAAGTTAATAACAATAATAATAATAATGGTAAAAATAAAAATAGGAAACTTCATTTAAAAGTTCAAGATGATGAATATTTAATTAAACTTTTACGGAAAGTTAATTTGGAGTATTTGTTAGATTATGATCATGATTTAGAAGATTCAGATAATGAATCAAATTTAATACTCGATGATGTTTCTAATTCATCTAATTGTATATTTATGATTCCATGCCTTGACAGAGTTGAAAAATGGCCCGACTTACTATCAGTTGGTGAACAACAAAGATTAGCAATGATTAGGTTATATTATCATAAACCAAAATTTGCAGTTCTAGATGAATGTACTTCCAATATTTCATCGGATTTAGAACAAGAATGTTATAGAATCGCAACTGAAGATTTGAAAATTACTGTACTAAGTGTTTGTCATCGTACAACTTTATGGAAATTTCATTCCAAGATTTTGAAGTTTAAAAGAACCAATGATGAAGAAAAAGAAGCTGGGGAAGGTGCAGCGACTACATTATTTACATCATTTGATCCAGAATTAAGATTGGAAAGACATCAAGAATTAATTAACATTGATAATACATTAAAAAGAAGTGATGAACTAACTAAAAGATTAAATGCTTTGAAAAATATGAAAAATACAAGAAATGGTAGAAGACAAGCATTAATGTTTATTGAAGATAAAGAATAGGAAGAATTTTCTTTTCTTTTTTCTGGTTTTATTATAAAAAAACAGTAATTTTATTCTCACGTAACATTATATCACACCAATCATCATTCGATTCCCAGCATTTTGTAATAATTTCAATTGCTGGACCTGCACTGACGGAACCTTTCCCTTCAAAATCATTTAATTTTTCAATAAACAAGAATCTTTTATTTTCATTTTGACATTCACAACCTGCAATAAATAAAGGCAAAATAATACCTAAAGCATTTGGAGTTTTTGTATTTATGTATTTGTCAAATGTTTGTAAGATTTCTAAACATAAATCTTGTATAATTTTCGAATTTCTTGGAATTAATAAAACCCTTCTGTATAATTGGATTAAACCCATTAGTAAAAAACAATGATTTGAAGCAATCAGTGAATTAATTGATTTTGCGTGAATCGAACCATCATCATTTAAAAATTTAGTAAATTTCATTTTCTGAAATTTCGTCTGAATGTTAATTGCAGATTCAATAATTTGAGGAGATAATCCAATAAGTGATGAGCTGAAATGGTTTGAATTAACCTTTTCACTGCCACGTTTGATTAAATTAATATGTTTAATTAATTTTGTTAATTGTGAATAAATTGGTAAAAATTTGATATTAAATCCTAACATGTAATCAATTCCGTTATAAGATTCATCGTTTAGCAATTCATGATTTTCAATAACTTCATAATCAATTTGGTTATTATTTTCATCAGTTGTTGTATCTTTATCAGTATTATTGTTATTTTCATCATTATCTTCATTATTATTAGTATTCGTAGTAATGCAATTACCATGTTTTACAACCTCTAAATCGTGTAAATCATTAGATCTAATCGAATTTGGTGATGAGTTAATATCAGAAATTGGAGATAATGATAATGAATCATTACCTAAATTTAAGTTGTTACAACATTTTGAAATATCTTCTTCACTTGGTTGTAAAGGATTTGATAAATTTGAAAAAATATCAATATATGCAAACCAACGAATTAAAAAATATAATAATTTTGATTTTTTAATTTCTCCATTAATCAATGAACCATCACTTTTAAAATCTGAAATCAACTTATCAAATGGTTTATTATATCCTCTCAATAAAAAAATTTGTTTAGCCCCATTCATGTGAATTTTCCATTTATCGGATTTATAGTTAAATGCTAAAAATGAAGAAAATAAAATTACAATCGTTAATGTTAAATCTGATGTGCATGTATCTTTATTATTTAATAAGACTAATAAATCAGATAATGCTCTACTTAATAATGAATCGACAATTTCAGTTTGATCTTGCTTTAAAAGCGATGCTTTATGTGCAGTACCAAATGCAACAATCAATGACATTAGACCTTCATTTGTCATCGCTAATTTTGGTAGTACCATTTTAAAGGGGTTATTAATATATAAATTACTATCTGCTGGTGTTAAAACCGATGATGTTGAATTCATATAAAATAAAAATGAATCATAATAATATGGCACATTTAATAACATATCTGGCAATGGTAATAAACCTCTCGGTATAGGTTCTAGAATTTCAGAGATTGATGACGTAGCAGATGGTGAATTATTAAAAGGAAAAGAATTTAGTAGATCACTTCGTCCTTCTTCATCTTCCAGTGCTTTCTTGATTTTAACTCTTCGTTTATTTTTATTGATTAATGGTATTGACATTAAATTATTGGTTTGATCTTCTTGTAATTTGCATAAATCAATTGCAAAATTATCAAGTTGGAATTCATCATATATATCAATCAATTGATTACTATTTTGTAAGAGGTTTATATTATCAATTTTAGCTGTATTAATAGGTTCTGAGTAATTATTATTTTTTTCAGTAAATTTATTATATTCATCATCCAATACTATTAATTTGTTATTATAATGTAATTCCTCGTTGAATCGTTGCTGCTGCTGTTGTTGGTGTTGTTGATGTTGTTGCGTTTGTTGTACTTTTTGTCGGAATAATTGAGAATTATCAAGTTCTTCGAGTAATAAAAATGGTGAATTGGATATTAGTTTTTCATCAAATAAAGATCTAAACATCGTGCTTGCATTTTGAATATTATTCGAAACATTTTGATTGTTGAAGTTAGTTGGCATATTTGTATGGGGAGAAAATGTATTGTTTAATATAATATTTGATTGTCGTTGCTGTTTTTGTAAATTGCTTGGTATTATTGGAGGTTTAGTTTTATTGTTTGACAACTTCAATAAAAAATTCAAATTATCAGTTGGATTTAATGTTGGTTGTTGGATTAGTTTTTGTTTTGATTTGGGTTTCAGTTTGGGTATAGTTTGATTATCAGTGAAAGTTAATTTTTTAGGATTTGTATTTTGTTTATTGGGTTTAGTCGTTACAATGTTGCAATTAGAGTTCAGACTTTTCAAATCGTTTAACATTTTTTCACTATGTACATTATCATCACCATTTAATTGAATTCTTGATAATACAGCAATAGGATTCAATTTTTCAGCCTTTAAAACTTTATAAGGTCTACCACCCCAGGTCAATTTAATTGAATAATCACATTTTTTATTCAATTTAAAACAATTAGCACAACTTGGTTTACCTTCATCACATTTAACTTTTGATTTTCGACATGGCATACAACCATTTCTTGATCTTTTTTGTACTGGCTTCTTCTCCAACGAAGAAGACATTTCTTTAGTTGTTTACAGAATTCAAAATTTGGAGGAAAATTGATAAAACCTTAAAATTTTCGTTTTGAACTAAGTAATAAACTTTTGGAATGTTATTGATAAGTACATGATGGCTGCACCTTCCTGATCGGGAAACGTATTCTTACGTCGGTCGGCGCGATGTTTTTTTAGTTTTGGTTTGCACTTCCCTAGACGAGAAAATCCAGGAACACAAAGAATGAGAGAAACCAAAAAACGGAAGGGAACATCTTACGCTCATTATGATGCAGCAATTGTTCAAAGAATCATTACTGATAGTTGCACACGGTTGTTTCTCTGACTTATCTTTACTCCGCTTTACTCAGAAACAAAAGACTCAGCGTTGGCATCATTTTCCTTTGTTTTTCCTTCCATCACCATAGATTAATAATTGCATATCTTATACCCTAGGATCTGAACAGTAAAAACTTTTAAATATATTCTCATTTACATTTATACCTCGTTTGGTTCGGTTTTGCTCACTTTATCATTTAGTTTAACTTAGTTTAGTTCAATATTATCTAGTTTATTCAGTTCAATTTGGGTCAACTTAATTTAATTCTCTTGCTTTTAATTTATTTCATATTGGTATTTCTTCTCAAGATATTATTAATACACACCTTATACTTACCATCATGACACAACAAAATAAAAATGTCGGAGATTTATCAAGGTCTTCATCTGCCTCAAAGGCAATGAGAAATATGGGTATGAGTCCTGGCGTACAAGCAAAACTATTAGCATTTCAGGCAAAAAGACAACAACAAATGCAACAATCAAAAAAGCAAAGCAGTGCTGATTCTATTTCTCAATCTACGTCAAGTCCGAGTTTAGTCGCTTCGCAGTCAACTGGAAGTAACTCAAATATACCAATTACAAACTTATCGAATATTAATACAAAATTTTTATCAAATGATTCTAATGATGTTATAGCTGATATTGATGATGAATCAACTACTGTGTCCCCGTTAAATTCCAAAAAAAACTCATCAATAAATAATAGCAATTATAAGTCACCTGCAACACCTGTAACACCATTAAGTATGAATTCAAGCACTTTTAATTCACCAACTCTACCTCCAAATGATGATCCGGAAAACTTGTCCAGAAGAACTTCATTTAGAATAAATAGCCAAGCAACATCTGGTGATGAATCCGTTATTAGAAGAACTTCCTTTAGGATAAGTAAACACAATTCTATCACTTCAAATGGTACAGTATCCGATGATTCAGAAGAAAATCTGAGAACAATAGCAAATATTAATAATACTTATAATAATGATTCAAATGACACAAATTACAATAAAAATTCTTCAATATTAACCTCATTATATCCAGTTGACAAAAATTTAAGTTATTTATCAAAAATTCAAAAAATTCAATCACAATCACAGTCAAATTCTTCAAGTAGTGAATCTTTGAATAATTCTACTGCTTCTTTTCATCCAACTGCTCAGCAACCACCATCTCTTCCACCACTTCCATGTCTTCCATCTTTCCCAAGCCAGTTGAATATATCAGATAGTACATTAAATGCTTCAACGAAAATCAACACTAGTCCTAGTAATACTGATACTAAAGTTAACAAAAACAATACTAATAATACAAACTATGCTATTAATAATGCTAATCCCGATGCTAAGAATAACAATAATAATAATATTAATAATAATATTAATAATAATATGAATAATAATAATACAATATTCCAATCAAGTTTAAATATACCTTCAAAAGTGACAAATATTAAAACTCGATCAACATCGTCAACAAGTTCTAAAAACTTGTCTTTATCTCAAAGAAGAGGTATGAAACTTAATTTTGATTCCTTAAATAATACACAAGCTTTTGAAACTCCGCCATCCTCTTCATCACCTTCAAGTGTATCTTTATCTTCAAATGTTTCAACACCAACGCAGAATGATAACCATTTAAAATCTTTCAATGATATTAATATTATGAAAAACAGAATGAATACTTTAACATTAAATTCCACGTTGAAGAACAACCGTTCTAGCATGAATAAATTAAGAGATAATTCTTTACCGACCAGAAGAAATGCAATGAATCTGAATTTAAATAGCCTTAATAATAGTGGGTTGAATACTCCTCCAAAATTAATGAAATCGAGGGATGGTGGTATATCATCAAACGGTTTTACTCCATTTGCAAAATATATTGATATTAAATCTGGTTCATTAAATTTTTCAGGCAAAGCCTCACTACATTCAAAAGGTATTGATTTTTCAAACGGTTCGTCATTTAGGATCTCGATGGATGATCTAGAAGTTTTGGAAGAATTAGGACATGGTAATTACGGTGTAGTTTCAAAAGTATTACATAAACCAACTAATATTATCATGGCAATGAAAGAAGTTAGGTTGGAATTAGATGACTCTAAGTTTAGTCAAATTTTAATGGAACTAGAAGTTTTACATAGTTGTAATTCTGACTGTATTGTTGAATTTTATGGTGCATTTTTTGTTGAAGGCGCTGTTTATATGTGCATGGAATTTATGGAAGGTGGTTCCTTAGATAAAATTTATGGTAATGGTATACCAGAAGATTCATTGGCCTATATTACTAAAAGAGTTGTGCTTGGGTTGAAAAAATTGAAAGATGAACAAAATATTATTCACAGAGATGTTAAGCCGACAAATATGTTAGTTAATGAGGATGGTAAGGTTAAATTATGTGATTTTGGTGTTAGTGGTAATTTAGTTGCATCATTAGCTAGAACAAATATTGGATGTCAAAGTTACATGGCACCAGAGAGAATCAAGCATACAAATCCTGATGTTTCAACATATTCTGTTCAATCTGATGTTTGGTCATTGGGTTTATCAATTTTAGAAATCGCAAAAGGCTGTTATCCTTATCCACCAGAAACTTATAACAATGTTTTTTCACAACTCAGTGCAATTGTTGATGGTGAGCCACCAACATTACCAGTTGATAAATTTAGTCCAGAAGCGCAAGATTTTGTTAGACAATGTTTACATAAAAACCCAAATAAAAGACCCAATTATGGCAAGTTGCTGGTACATCCTTGGCTTTCCATGTATTCTGATATTCAAGGACAAGAAACGTTAAAGAGTATTGTTAGTTTGGCAATTAAAAAAAGAGAATCTGGTAAAGATGATAAGTCTGAGAAATCTCTTCCTGCGTTACATAACGGGTTGCAAATATGATGACATAATTTTATTTGTCTATACGCATTATACATTATACATATGTCCCACATAGTTATCATTCGTTTTAATAATAAAAGAAAAAGTACTCTTATTTAAATTACTAAATTGATCACCTCCTTTATGATTCAGACATAACCGCCGCGCAGTAATTTTTTTGATTTTTTTTTTGTAAATTGTCGTCATCATCTACCAATTAATTTGATAGTTTTTCTTTAGTTGTAGAACTTAAGATTGATTTTTCTGATCGTCGTATTGTTAACGTACAATATTTTTGAATGGTTGGACCGCTTATGATTATATCTTAGTGCATAGGGAGCTAATTTTGAAAATATTGCTAAGAATTGTCGCAATTAGTGCGAATCATACCGAAATTCCAAACTTCTTCCAGAACCAGTCAAAGTTTAAACTATTGCTGATCTTTGTTACCAGTAATGTCACTAATGGAACCCATTTTCGGTGAAATACATGCTTTTTCAAAAATGAAAATACTAAAGATTCCACTCTCTACATGAATACAATTAGTTTTTCAGAATGAAATCTAGAATAATTTCTAGAAAAGAGTCGCTTCATGATAACAACCTTTTATAATTACATGTTGAAGTTTCAAGCAAAAATCACGTTTGCATCTTCCAAGTACTATTTTTAGTAAAGATTTAGAGTTGGTTGTATGTTGCCATACCGAATATGTTTCATTATTATCTTTGTTTCTAAACATATCATAAATGACCAAAATATATTTTTTTGTTTCCCTAAACTAATACTTAGAATTTTTTAAACTCTTTATACAATATAGGGATGCAACTAAAGTATATGAATAGAAACAGCTTTCTCCTGGAATCTCATGTTAATATCAAGTTAGCTGTTTGTCTTATTCATATTAACAGCGTAACAGCGTGCTCGATTGTCCATGATATAAATATTCCCTATAATTTGACCTTTTCTAAGACTTTTGAGAAGGTATGGCATGTTGGTTAGTATGTGACAGCACTATTTAGCTAATCATGCAGGTGAGAGTAGAAATTTTTTCTTTTCTCTATGCAGGTTTATGTATGGCGGGTAAATACGTGCAGAACGATTTATTTTCTTTCAGTCATAATTTTCACATCTCGTATCGCAGATCAGCACCATTCGGGGTCTTTTCTTTTCGGTATACCTATCACAATAGTACCTACTTGCCACTTATTTGTCCATTCAAGTTGGTCTACTATTGATGTTTCTTATATATACATCTTCAACAGAGCCTTAATATATAACAACCAATAGTTTCATTATATTTCAAGCGTGTTTACAGATATGAACTTTTTAAAAGAGTAAGAATATACCCAAATAAACTAATTCTTAACAACTTCTGGGTTTGATAACAGATAAAATTTAAAATTCTGGGGTAATTTAGTAGAATAGAGTAGGAGGCCGATGCATCAATTATTCCTGTAAAGAGCTTTAAAAGTTCGTACTGTACTCACATCAATACATCACTTTACTCATTCTTTTAGTCTATGTTCTAAAAAACAATTAGATACACATGTTCTTATTCAATAAATGTGTGCTCTACTTCATGTGGGGTCATTTTGTTTTGTTTACTTTCATCAGCTTATTCCACTTTATTTTATGATTCCCTTGATTTAAATACCTTCAAAACTTCCTCAATCTCCCAGTTTACAGTATTACTATTTATACGTTGGTTACTTTATATTTCTCACGTGCAATAAACCAAACAAAATGAAGTGTCAATCATCTTTTTTTTTGATTTTATTGTCTTGTACATTTTTTTCAAGACTTGTGAATGCAACATATTACTATACTGATCCTAAGGTCAGAATTACATATGTTTCAACCAAATGTGCAACCACCACCGACGTGAACGTCTATACTACCAAGGGATACAGGCAGTATACCGTTTATACTGTTAAGACGATCCACGTTCCTGCTGCTACCTGCACCACCGTGACTGACCCTGAAGTGAGAACTGAGACTGTTTTCACCGACTGCTATTCCACCACCGACACCGCCACCTTATCCACCGTTGGAAAGGATAAGATCACCACGGTCTACACTGTTGAAACGGTCCACGTTCCTGCTGCTACTTGTACCGTGACTGAGAGTGATGTCAAGACTGAGACAGTTTTCACCGACTGCTATTCCACCACCGACACCGCCACCTTATCCACCGTTGGAGACGATGAGGTCACCACGGTCTACACTGTTGAAACGGTCCACGTTCCTGCTGCTACTTGTACCGTGACTGAGAGTGATGTCAAGACTGAGACAGTTTTCACCGACTGCTATTCCACCACCGACACCGCCACCTTATCCACCGTTGGAGACGATGAGGTCACCACGGTCTACACTGTTGAAACGGTCCACGTTCCTGCTGCTACTTGTACCGTGACTGAGAGTGATGTCAAGACTGAGACAGTTTTCACCGACTGCTATTCCACCACCGACACCGCCACCTTATCCACCGTTGGAGACGATGAGGTCACCACGGTCTACACTGTTGAAACGGTCCACGTTCCTGCTGCTACTTGTACCGTGACTGAGAGTGATGTCAAGACTGAGACAGTTTTCACCGACTGCTATTCCACCACCGACACCGCCAC